>VZRE01000451.1:193870-232976 GCA_013396775.1 Cephalopterus ornatus
CCCGCGCTGCCACGGGTGTCTGCTGGCGGACCCTCGGGCGGAGAGGCTGCCCCTGTCCCCCTGCCCCTCAGCCACTTGCTGTCCGTCTGTGCTCCCGGGAGAGAGGCCTCGGAGGGTCCATCTCCCCTGCACCCCACGGAGGTCCCGCCGAGTCCCAGGGATCTGACTGCCAGTTGGATCTCCCATCCTGGTCCGGTCGTGGAGACCAGTCCTGCACCGCAGGGGCTACTTGCAGCCGGTCACTACAAAAGTAACGCTACAAAAATAATGTTACCCAGACACTGGCCATGGTCACAACACGTTGGGGCACACACCTTCCTCCTTCCCCACTGAAGGCCTACACAACTGTTTTTTTAAAGCTATGCACTCATCATCACACAGGGAAGCTCTGCTGCCTCTTTTTCCACACAGTACCATCACCTGTGAACATCTGGACACGGGCAGCACCATCAGCTGATGGGACAGATGATACGCTGAGTGCCAGGCAGCTGATTCTCCGTGATGAGTGCTGGGCATTGCATGGTTCCTCCACAGACCCTGGCCACTGTCTCTCTTTCTTCTCATGCATCAGCCATAGGTTGAGGCTGAAATGCCACCTGCTGATGTTTGGGTCCAGCAACAAGTAAAGTGCAGGAAGGTACAAAAATGTCAGGACTGTTGACCAACAGAGGCTGGTTTGCAAGGGGCATGTGCTGCTCTGTACCGCTCTGGGGCCCACGCTGCAATAGTCAGTGAAGAATCCTGCTTCAGTGTGAGGCAATGGAAACTGTCTTAACAGCAGCATCCCTGTACCTGGCAAAAAGACATTTTCACAAAACATTTTGGGTCAGAAGGAAATTAGCCAGCATGGGGACAAAATGTGAAGAAGTGGCACCTTCACATGCACTGCTCACTTGCCAAAAAAAACCCCCAAACCAGAAAACTTTTTACTAGTGTCTGAGCTCCAGCAACTAAAATGGCTGTTGGGTGAGCCCGAGCTCCACCGTAGTCAGCTGCAAGCTGCATCTCTGTGTTGATGCAGGCATTGCATCTGCAAAGCCTCTACCCATCCTCTCTGCCTCTTTTTCCTCCTCAGGAAAAAGCCCACCTCTTTTTTCTGCCAAAAAGCCCACCAGGGAGACATGCCTTCGTTCTGCTTGTCCTCCCTGCTCCCGGCTGTTCTGCTGCAAGGGAATGGTGTCAAATTCCAGAGAGAGAGAGGGAGGCAAAGCCACTTGCAATGCAATCGAGCAACTACTGTGGGAAGAAGCCGGGCAGCAAAGGATGATTTACTGACACAAGCTAAGCCAATATAAACAGTTATGATACAGGTGCCTGTGCTCTCAGAGATTGCCTGACTTAATTCAATTGTTTTGTAAACCAATTTAGTTAAATCCGTATAAAACTGGTGTTTAAACAAGCCAAAACAGTGTTTAAAATGTCGTTAATAAAACATATCACCATAAAACAAATATATATTACCAAGGCTTTTCTTTTTCTTTCTGACAGAACATATCCTTTCTCCCTGTATTTCTTTTTCCCTCTGTCCTTTTCTTGTACATTCTGCTGTGCCATGAGTGTCTCTTTCAGTACTGTACAAAAATAGGATTGCCTCCATTCAAAAGTCTGCAAGTCCACCTCTAGCTTTTCTTACTGTTGTGTGAAGTATAGCTGGGGAGACATTTATTTATTTTTATATAGCCTTCAATAACATTCAACCCAGAACAATATTTTTAAGCAGATTTTAAGCAAAGTAGTTTATTTTGGATCCAGCCTGACCTCTTTCATTCTTTCCAAACTGACGTCTCTTACAGTTTGGAGTTATTTAATCACTCTGGAAAGATGTTCCCATTTTTCTTTTTTTCAGCAAGGTCACTTTTTTTTAGCAATATTTGTATTTTTTCAGTATTTTTAAGTTATATTACAAAATCACCCAAATCAAATTTCTATCTGTGTCCAAAATTAACTGTTTCAAAATACCAATATCTTCTCTCAAACTTGGCCCAAATGCCCAATTATTTTGTTCTCCTCTACCAAAACCCCCTCAGTTTTTAAACAGATTCATGACAGAGTTATAAAAAATAGTAAGACAAAGTTACTGTACCCTTAGTAGAAGTCAACAACAATAGGACTAACAAAAGTCAAGTTTTCCCTAGACACAACTTTTTTTGTGATCTTTGATTACTTCAGAGGAGAAATTTTGGCAAGTGCTTCCTGCATCCAGCTGTTTGCATATCTGCATAATGCACTGGAGAAATCATTCCTTTGGGGTGTCAGGTGAGGGATGGCTGGAGCAGCCACACTAATGAGCAGAAATTACCACTGACAAGAAGGATGAAGAAAGGGACACGTTTGAAAATCAGGCACCGGTAGGAGGGGGTGGCGAACTTCATGTATCATGTGGGCAGCTCTGAAGGAGTTAGGAGTGGGGTATAGATGCAAGGTGGGCTGGGGATGGCCTGTTGGGGGGATAGGAAGCAGCTTCTGAACAAGTGTGGAAGCCGGAACCATTTAAGCTCTGAGACAGCAGTGTGACAGCTATGGACTCTGGAACGAAAGGGGCCAAAATGCTGAAGTGGGGTGGGGTGGCTGGAGGATGCACCTCTGACTGGGACTCTGTCTTGGTGGGCATCCACTCTCTTCTACTATCACAATCAAACTGCATGCATAGGCAGCTGCCCTTTTGCCCAGAAAGCAGATTGGCCTCCTACCCCATGCCATGCAGCTCTGCCGGTTTATACCCTAGAAGCCAGGCAGCCATGGAGCACATCCACACAGCATGTCAGTAGCTCAGAGAAGTCCAGCCAAGCCCTGCAGCCTCACATTGCTGCTGTCTGAAGAGCAGAGACCCTCCCCTGGGGAAAATGGTGTGCACGCAAAATCTCATGGGAAATGTTGTCACCCACATGCCCCCAGCTGTCCCAAATTCCTGCTTTCTGTCAGTCCCATGGCCCCTTTCCACTGCAAGACAAAGCTGCAGACTGGCTCGGGAGCCAGCACAAGGGTTGGCTCCTAAAAGCCGTGTCAGGAAGGGAACCCTGCTCCAAAGGACACATACAGAGTAAGTCCTGTGTACATTTGGCAGGGACTGTAATCCACAATCACCCAGCTTGGCAGCATTGCTGGAGGCCTCAAGAGTAGACAGTCCAAGCCAGGATTTGTGATTGTTTACCTTGGCATCCATTTGGATACACTCCAAGTGGAGACAAGGGATTTAGATGTCCATATTATTTGCCCTCATGGCAGCAACGCACAAACACAACTACTAGGAAGATTAGAGATATTCCATCTGCCTAAACTGCTTCCTTTTTCCTGCCAGCACTGATAACCCTGATGATGGGGATTTAAGCCGCAGTGCTATAACTGTGACGGGCACCAGCATGACGATTACACTTCCCATGGGACCACCCTCCCAGCTCTGTGCAGTTCATCTCAGCTTGTCTCATCACAGCTGTAGTCTCATCTCCGCTGGTAGGGCCCCACACACCTCATCCCCCATTAGCAGTCGCCAGCAGCTCTTGTGCAAGGCACTAGATAAAACTGTAGCTCTTGCCTTTTTATTTGGCTGTTTAACCAAACAGAGATGGTACAGCTCGTGAGAAAAAACAGCAGACAACAGAAGGAATTAGAGGAAATGTAGATCTTAGTTGTCTTCACACGATTGCAAGTTGTTATGCTAGTTTTATTCATGCTTCGAAATGTCACCTCTTTGGGCTGTGGCCAAAAATATTAAGTTCCATTCCACAGTGGAAAAATAGAGGCTTCAACCAGAAGTATCTTTACTAAGCTTTAACTAAACCATTTGTTACCAGTAATTGCTACAAAATAAGAGACACTCTGTTCAGCCCTGCCTCTTTGGAAGGAAATGCTGTAAGTAATAATGAGTTTACAGGGCAATTACGTAATGGTTTGATCTCAAGCACTTTCTTTGGTGGTAGACAATTCTGTTGTTAAGCTGTGAGCTCAGGGTGTGTTTTAGCACTTTTGTCTCCCTGGGTCATTTGGGCCTGGAGGGCGAAGCCTTCCACGACTTTGAGGGCTCAGTGTTGTGGTTCTGTTCCCCAGAAAGACGGCACCTTCCAATGCATACCCTTGCCTTGTGAACATTTTCCCTGGATTCCGGGGGAATTGTGCCGATTCTGAATCCATCAGAACCTTCTTTTAGCCCAAGTTAGGGATCTCCTAAACAAAGAAAGACTTAGCTCAACCCAACTCCCTTTTGAGAGCACAGATAAGAACATGGCAGAGACTAATCTCCCTGGGAGTGTATACTGTGCTATTGCAGTCTTAAGCCTTCTAGCAGTGCACACATTGGAGTCTGGTAATCTTCCCCTCTGATCCTTCTCCTGGAGTGGGCCAATTGCTGTAGATTATGGGGAGTTAGTGATGGTGGTTGATGACTGGTTTTAGAGCATGTGTTCCCATATTCCCATACTACCAAAGTAGTATTGATTCATAAAAAAACCCTCCTTTTATTTTTCTCTCTTTCTTGAGCAGGCCCAACACTCATTAAGATTGGTTGTTGATTATCTGCTCTCTTGTTATTCTCAGCATCTCAGCTATGAGATGCAGCTCCTGTTCTTATTCCTGGCAGTCAAATGCAGTAACCCTGTGCATTCTCTGGTGCTTTTGGATGCCCTAGCTTATTCTTTTGATGGGTCAGAAGGCTGTATTCAAATAAATTGCCTTTTTTTTTTTTAATTGTCTAGAAAACACTGTTTGCCCTCTAGGGCTAACAGTTATTCTGGCACACTCAGAAGCAACAAAATATAAACACACTACACCCTTTTTAGTCAGCCTTAGCAAGTAAGAGCAGAGGTAACCAAAGCTGTGCTTGTGCAGGGAAAGAGTGGAGGGAAGCAGGGATTGGGAAATGTGGTCATAATAACGTTTATCTGAAATACAGCCCATTAATTCTAATGGGATGTAACATGATAGCCACCAACATAAGACCCTTCTCTTGGCTTTTCAAAAGGTTTTCATAAACTGAGAGTTATCTGCAGACTGTAAGGGAGGAGCTGCAGTGGGACATGCATTATTTAGAGTGAACTGCAGGTCTCATTAGAGGAATGGACCATGCAAGGAAACAGGCACCTGCACAGCATAGTGAGGACCCCTCCTCAGTACTTAACTGCTCCTAGATCTCTTATTTAGTCTGTCATGCTATCCAACAAGCAGGACTCTGATAACCAAGTGCATCCAGTGCTATGCAAGGAAGCAACAGGCTGTGGTTGTAGGTTTCGCACAAGAGGCTGCAAGGCATTGAATCTGCAGAGACAGAAATCATTGCTGTGAAAGCACATTTCATCACTTTCTTCCCGTGAGTGGAAAAGCTTACATCTCCTTCCTTCTCACCCCTGATACCCCAAAAGACATTCAAGACATTCAGCTGCATTGTGTAACAGGGGAAAACTTCATCTGCAAGACAGGTCCGTGGCAGCAGGGCTTCTCCCTTGCCCTTGGGGAGAGCTTTTGGACATAGGCGAAGGAACTTTGTATCACACAAAAAAAATTCCTGATTCGGAGCTAGTTTGTCATAGAAAGCCATCAAATGACAGAGACGAGGAGTAAGAGGGAAAGATGGCAGAGGGTCAGTTCAGATGCAAGAAACAATTTTGTGAGTTTTTTGCTTGGGTTTTGAAGAATAAGAGCATTGCACTTCCAGCATATGATGCACAGTAAATGCTGAAAGGCCAAGCAGAGCAAAAAAGGGAAAAGGCCCTGAAAACCTTCAACACATTGTTGAAATATGAGAGGGAAAAGGTTTTGTTTCCATGGCAACGTATCCCATGGTGCATCTGCTGGAGCAATCTACCAGAGAAAGAGGAATACCCTCTTAGGTATAGCAGTGAAGTGAAAGATAATTACTGAGACCCCTTCCCTCAGCTGGGTGCATTTGTAAATATTCTAGTTGATGTATGTAAGTGCTCGGATGTTACACAGCCCCTGGAAATGGATGTCTTCACAGATGACAGAGTGAGCTCTGAGGCAAGTGTAGGTGACTGTTGCAGGCCAAATGTCTCCGAAGATTTGAGAGCATTCTGATTTTTTTGCCCTTCCATGATGCTGCTTTGCTGTATGAATACAGCCCAAGGTGTCAACAGAAACTTAAGACCTAAAATTGTTCTTGAATGCAGATTTTGGAATAGGAATTTGCAGTTCTCATCCAAGATAAGAGGATTTTGTTCCCAACTGTCACCTCCTATTGCTCGCATATGTATATGTCCATGGCAGCTGTTTTGCCACAGCAGCATGGCATGAAAGAATTCAAGAAAAAGAAAGGAAAATTACATAGGAGAGGAAACTGAAGAGATACAGAAAATACTGATATGAGAAGTACTGGAACAGGATTCGAAACAGAGCTTTCATACTCTTGCAAAGAGCATCATTAGATCATCACTTACTAAAAATTATGAGGTTTAATACTAGCTAAAACTGTCTGTCTATGGTGATGCTCAGAAGCACAAAGACAGGCAGTTACATTTGTGGAAAAAAACACCCCTTTGCTCCAAAGAACTTAAAATCCAAGTGGGTAAGAAAAAAAATTAGGTATCTGTATTGTGCAGACAGGAGGCAAGGATGAGGAGCAAAAGGTTAAAACACCTTGTCTGAAGTTGCAGTGGCAGTTTGTGATAGAAGTGGTTGAACCTACAGCTCCTGACCTCCATCCAAATGTCTAATGACACAAATACCTCCAGAGTAATATCTCCAGGTGTTTGATCGAAGAATTCTGCAAATGCAGCTCAGCTGCTGAGACCCAGTATAATCATACAGGTGGAATAAACATAGGCAGCATAACAGCTCCATTGTCATGGCAACATGATAGACACTCCTCTGCCCACCATGGTTTCAGCAAAGATGTTTTCTTCCCAAACTAGAAAAAAAACAAACAAAAAAATCCAGCCATAATAGCCTATTATACAGAGGAAGCAGGAGAGAATTTACCAGCTGAAAGGAAGAGATCACTCCAGTGATCAGCTGCATATAGTCACTTAGGGTAGCAGCAACCACCCTGTCCTGTATTTTAAGGGCCAGACTATGAAAGGACATGTTGGGAAAAAATTCTATTGGGCAGGTCTATCTGGTGTCTTCCTCCTCAGTTTGCCTCTGCCTGACTAACTTTTGGGAAAAGAAATGTGGAGGGGAGGGGAGTGGAGCCTGAAATGTGCCAATAGCTAAGAAAACAAGTACCTGTGCTCTCAGGTACCGATGCCAGGATGATCAGCAGAACAGACTACAAAACTATGCTCCAAGTGAGCAATCTTAGCACCTCTGAATCCTGAAGGCAAAAATGTACTTAATCATTCAGCCTGGATAGCAGTATCCTTTCTTCTCTCTGGGGAAGGTGCTGGCAGTAAATGCCAATCACAGCCTGAAGCTGGCAAAGCAGTTACAGAAAGCAGACCAGGCAGAGACTGATGGGCATAGCCAACATCCTTCCATCACTTTCTGCAGTTTTGCATTGCAATGCTTTCCCTCCTCAGTGCTACAGGCTAGCTTCCAGCCCTTCTTTCATCTCACCTAATCAAGTGCCACTCAGTCACCCCTGCCACCCCCACCAGCATGGCAGTGACAACCGCAACTGCAAAACTCCCACGCCATTTTGTTAATTGTGTTTTTATGTTCTGCCCCAGTCATATATCAAGGATTTCTCTTGTAAACCCTTGGGACACTCAAAACCTATACATCTACATCTGTGTGTTCATGAGGCTCTGGCCTCCCTTAGCCTCATGTCACTACAGTCTGTTAAGGATAACATCACATTACCCATCACATTACCAAAGAGGTAGATTTTTTTCTCTGATCAGGCATCAGAACAGTGTGGTGGCCATTTGAAAAGATGAGAGTTGGATTTTGAGCCAAGCATGCTTTGTTACTTCTTTTCCTTGCAATACTCTCCATGCAGAGAAAACCTACAGGGTTTTTCTACAGGGCTGTTCCGCAGCTATTGAAAGCTGACAGAAAGTGATCCTGGAGAAGCATTTGCAGCAGCCCTTGGAGGGCAACGGGGGGCTACAGTGACAGAGGGACACTCACAGCAAGTCACAGAGTGCAGGACTCTAGGTATGCAGACTTGACAAGTGTAGCAGGATTGAATATCCTGGAAGCAACATAAAGATCCTGTAAGTGATCTGCCTCATCGCTCATCTCAGATATTCACAGAATCACAGAATCACTGAAACACAGAATCAGCAAGGTTGGAAAAGACCTCTGCGATCATGGAGTCCCACCCATGATGCAACACCACCCTGTTTAAGTATGGGTATCAAATCCCATTGGGCTTAACTCAGGGAGTTCACATGTTGGAGTTCCACATGCAGGACTTTGGAGGAGTGAAACAGCAGCTGGAAAAGGCCTGAGGACAGCTGGAGCACAGCTTCTCTGTGAATACCCCTAGGGCATGGAGTCTATCCTGGACCAACACTGAGGGCACCCAAACGGAATGGCTTCAAGAAAACATGTCACTGTAATTCTCATCTGTCCAGTACTAAATTAACCCTTTCCATAACTCCCATTCCCTGAAAAAGTTAGAGAAACATAGGGGACGTCTGAATATCTGGTGGCTTTCTGTAGCCCACAGGCTTCTCTGAATACAGAACTGGTTCTCTAGGTCCATCTCATGCTAGAGATGCCCCTTACACTGGACATTGTATCAGGAGTACAACCTTGCACACTCTCTGCCCCAGAGGAAACAAGGTTTTCATCAGCTCCTCTTTGCTAGAGTAGTTGTACCCTGCCCAAAATCATCTCTCCCAGTACAAGCTAATAAGTGGGCAGAGAGCTCAGTGCATTCTCCCTACTGTGAGGACACCGCATCTGCAGCTGTGCACCTAGATAAAGTGCCAACGAATTATATAGGTGAGACAGAAAACCATTCCTACAGCTCCATTTGCAAGATAAATTACAACATCTGTTTCTGAATTCAAAAGAGAGTAACACTGCAGCCTTTCCAACCTACTGCTCTTGCTGCATGGTTGTCACCATCTTCTGGCTGTTCGGGGAGCTTCTGTGCAAGGGAAATGCATTAACAGACCTCAGGCCAGCTATTAGCAGATGCTTGTCTGGATTGCAATGGAGATCATAACTTGTGTGCTTGCCTGCAGCCTCAGAAGAAGAGTCAAGGACTGAAATAGGGTGACAAAGATGGTACACCTGCTCTCAGCCAGCAGTGCTGAAAGGATCAGCAGTCAGGTGTAGGCAGCAAAACAGGGACTCATAGTCTCACATTAGCAATCATAGTAGAAGTGGTACTAATGTGCCAGGGAAAAGTGACTCAAATGTGTTTTACCTGTCTCAAGCTGGGAAATCCTCTTTGTGTACCTGCCATGCATTGCCAGAGTGCACCAGGCACTTAAGTCTCTTAAGTCACAAAACCTTTGTCAAGCCTTAGTGATGTGGGCTGATATTAGACTATGGTTTGCCTATATGTGGCTGACAGAGGCATAGACTAGCATATCTCCTTTGCAGCATATGCCTCTGTATTGCTGTTTCTCCTGTACACTGCTTCCTCAACAATATCACAGCTGCCGACTCACTGTGAAACCTGAGTTTCTCACAGACAGCTACCCCATTCCTATGGGCAAAAAGTAGGGAACAAGATGCTAATCCCCTTCAAAGCAGGATAATAACCCCCAGCGTATCTGCCTGGTCCGTTGGTTAGCTGGTGTCTGCTCAGAAGAGAGACAAGTGGAGAATCAATCCAGCCTGCCACAGTAAACACACTTTCAGAGTGTGTCACCTTTGCTCTGACCTAGATATCTTTAAGATTAGGGTGCATTGTCCTTTGGAGGTCTACATGTCTGTGTCTTGGCAACTGGAGTTACAGAAAATGTGTCCCCCTTTCCTCAGCAAATGACTGGATTAACCTCCCTGATGCACAAGGACAATACAAGAACTGCCATGGGGGTTGAGGCATGTTGTAATAAGTCATGGTTCACACCACGATGTCCGCTGTGCCTGAGCTGCCCACTGCTGGCCCTCCCATGGTCAGTGTCTCTGGCCAGGAAGGAGTAGAGAGACAGCAGCAAGTGCTGCCATACTGCAGGGCACTCCTCGTGGGGCTCCTGCTGCCACTGGCCTTCCCTCCAAGAGCCCATCTGCTCATCTTCCTCCCTCCCTCTCATCTTATGCAAAGCAGCTCATTAGTCCCATTAGCAGCCAAGCACCATCTCTGATTGTTCATCAGTGATTCCTTTGTCGCCCTCCATCACTCCTGTTGAGCCTCATTAGTGCTGCTAGGAAGCAGAGGGAGCTGTTGGGATATTTATAGGAAGGGTGGGGTCTTCTTTACACTTTATTGCTAAATATCCTTTATTGTCTTTACACTTTATTGTCTAATATCCTTTTTCCAGGTTATCCAGAGGGTATAGTGAGACTAGAAAGGACTGATGGTTTTGAGCCAGGGAAATGAGAAAGGCAAGCTGGAGGTATGCAGAGGCTCAGTCCTTGGTCAGGAGTGTACAAGCCTGTATAGGGTACCTGGACTAGGGGGTGGAGTGTTGTGCCCCTGTGCGTACACGCATCAGCTGGGATATCTGTAGGAGCCCACAAATGAATGCAAAGAGACCATCCTGTGCACACGGCCATGTTGGTGAGGTACATGCCACAGCTACAAGCATGGCAGCTTGAGCATGCAGTACCTGTATCAGGGGGTGTGTATGAATGCATCTCCATGCAGAACACACCTCTCTGCCTGTAAGCCGATGGAGAGCTGCACAATGCTCCCAACAGCCCCACAGGGAGCGACTGCCTTGGTTACTTACAAAAATGTTCTTTCATGCTGCAGTTAATTATGGAGGCAACTAGACAAAGACTAATCATTCATTCTAATATAGGGGAGAATAATCATTCTGACATCAGGAGATACTTGGCTTCTCTGGGAGGAGAAGAGAGAGTGTGGGGCAGAGGAGGCTGAAGAAAAAACACAGGACAGAGACAGGGAAAGGAAGAGGATGGAGGAACAAAATCCTAAATCAGTTACCTTGTACAGACATCTTTATGACTCCATAAGTGGAATATGCTTAGTGTCAGCAGTCTTTTCCAGAATCACGAGGACACCTCTCCCTAGTCAAAGCCACAGGCCCTGATCATGCCAGGAGTCAAAACAGGTGACATTTTAATATCACTTTTCATCTCAAGATTGCATCTTCCTTCCAGAGGGTCCCAAGGAGTTTTTATAACGTTTCCAGGCACATAATTCATGTCTTGTGACTCTGAAAGGGAGTATGTTTCTGAGAAGGATGAACCAAATCCACCACTGTGCACGAATTTTGGACAGAAAGCAGTGACAGCTTCTGTTTTCCTCTTAAACTGTGGAGTATGCATGTGTGAGGAGGGGGACTCCAAGGCAGCAGAATGCAATTGCAGGGTATGGAAGCTGGTCAGGAGCTATAGCCAAGGCCTCAGCTAATATGTAGGTTAGCATCAGGAGGCTGTAAGAAAATGGCACTGGTGATCCAGAGCATGACAATTGTCACTCTGCCTCCCTGGGGGATCATGTCCCTACAGGTGGTCAGACCTGTGTGGCTGGGGTCAGACCACTGTGTGGCTGGGGACAGCTCTTGAAAGGCTTCAAGCCAGGGTCCTGATGTGGGCAGTTACACCTGATCAATCACCAAAAAACATGGTATTGATCCAAGTGTCTTGGACAAAATCCAGGTTTGAGAAATGACATCACACACTTCTACATCCCCCTTTTGGGTTTCAACCAAGTCCCATTATTTTCCTTTCTCCTTCAAAGCGGTGCCTTGCTGGGAACAGAAAGGCTTTTTTCCCATCCTACTTCTCCCAGACTCTCCCTGAGTGTCCACTCCATGCCCACAGCTGGTGTGGTTGAAATGGATCTCCTGCTGGAGACAGTGTACCTGCCTGGCTGTGCTATGCCCATTGCTGTCCTGCACTGTGGCTGGTGAAACATTGCCCTGTACTACCCGTGATGAAGAGTCTTCCTTACTCCCCACTGAGGATTCTCCTGGCTGACAAACACCAGACAGGGTTGGTCTTCACTCTCTAGGAAATGCTGCTCTGCTTTGTCCAAAAGATCCTCAACAGAATATGGGCAAGGGCCATGTGAGGATTAAACAGAGCCCTCTATCCCATAAATTTGTCAGGGAATGACCCTTCCCTTCCTCAGCCAGTGTACTGCTGCAGCACAGCCCAAAGCTGTTGCGGAACATCTGCACTCCTACACAAACAGAGAGCTCTCCCTCTGGCTTCCTAAGTAGCAGGAACAGAGCTTTCCCTGCCCTCTGCAGCTGCAGGCCATCATGCATACAATATTATGTTTGTATATATCCTCTGCCTTCCTCGCTGCTGCATCTCTCCACTTTCAGCTAATTTAATTGACTGCTCTGGTTATGAAGAATCGTGGTGTCTAGGCACCAGGAGTAATACTTAGCATGATATTACCATTTTCACATCCCAGGGCTGTGCAAACATTAACTAACACTAACTCTAATTAGCTGCGACTCACTGGAAAGTAGGTAAGCTTGATATTAACCCCATTTTTTAGCTGATGACACTAAGACTCAGAATGCTCAAGTTACTTGTCTCTGCTATGGAGATCAGTTCAGCAAAAGGATCAGGAGGAAAATGGGCAACTATGTTTTCCAGGCTGTTTCACCATTCTGAGGAATATTCTGCCCTCCCACACAATGTGCATTTGACCCAGACATACCTCAGGAGCTGAGCACAGGATGCCTCAGTCCTGCCATGTCACAAGTCCCCCCAGAAGCACCTGTGCTATGCTCAATCAGCAGAGAACCCCCTCCCTGTCTGCTGGGGCCCTCACGTGCTGTCATTTCCCCCAGAACGTCCAACTGGCAAATGCAATGCCACCAGGGCCTTCCTTCATTCTTACTCCTCTACCTCACAGCAGACCTTTCAGCAAGGTCATTAGAAATACTGTCTGATGGATAACCTGCAAGATTTGTTCAGGAGACATTCTCCATTTGGATGATACTCTCAGGCACATGGTGTGACTCTTGTGGATGGTCCTGTGCAGGGCTAAGGGTTGGACTCAATGATCCTTACGGATCCCTTCCAACTCAGCGTATTCTGTGATTCTGTCAACTGCTAACTCATGGAGTTAGTCTGTCAAAAAATTCCCCCAAGCCACTCCTATTAGCAGTAGCCCTCACCTTCACACTTCCCTGGTTCACCACACTCCGCTGCTGTAGCTTCCTACCCAGAGGTGGCTGCATATTCCCTGAGGATGCATCTACTCTTGCTCCCTTCACTGCATTGCTTGGAAGGGAGCCTGAGCATTGAGCTGAGCTGTCCTCACATATTCAGCATGAGAAGTCAGGATCTCTCTCTTTCACATGCCCTTTGAAAGTTTCCCTGCTTAGTGTTGTGTTTATAAGGGCATAAAGGTTGGGAAAATATCACCACTAAAGTGACTAGTGAAAATGGCTTTGTCCAATACCAGGAATGCATGGGAAAAGGGGTCAAAGTTAACACCATCTGGAGTTGATTCCTGAGTGGAACAGGATTCCACTGTGCAGTTCTCTTCCTCTGTACAATTTTGCTACCATATAAAACCCAGGTTTTATATGCTCACAGCTCTGGGGTATGGTAGGCAGGTTTGGTCCCTGCTTCCCAGGAAGGCAGCATGTAGGCAGAGAAGGGATGGAGAAGAGCAACTAAAATGGCCAAGCGTTGGAGCAACCACTGTGGGAGGAGAGTCTGAAATGGCTGGGGTCTTTGGTTTGAGAGGAGGATGTTAGGAAGTTTTGCGGACCGACTGAGTCTGGTAGATAAGGTGAAAGAAGAATTGCTGCTCACCAAATGCCATGGTGCTGGTGGGGTACACAGTGAAGGAACTGCTGAGAGCAGTTAGGCTCCCGTGCTATTGCAGAATACCATCTCCCTGCTGACTCCATAGGACACCAAGAGCTGGGTTATGGGGACCATTGTTCTGATTCAGTGGGTCACTGCATTTTATGTCACACTTATATCAGCATAGCGGGTATGCTTTCATGCCAAGCCCAACCTATACGGAGGCATATCACATAAATGAAAGCCTGCAGGTGTCCAATCCTAGTAAACCAACCCCCACGTCCGACCCAGTCACACCTGAGCGTACACAGTGGACAGGCAGCAGAACAGGCAGGATCCAGGCATCCTTCAGGCACCGACTCTATATAATAGCCATCAAACGGCTCCAGTGTTACCTACAGATGTAGCCTCGCACAGCAACCTTGAATCCAGCAGAGCTGTGGCTGAGCAGAAGAAAGAAAGAAAGGAACCATTTCCCATTCAGGTGGTGACCATGGGCCCCCATTCGCATGAAAAAATAGGGCGGGGGAAAAGGTGCCTGGGGACTTCAGATAGTGTTGTTATCCAAGCACCCTGAGGTACTTAGAGGCAGGGGGGAGGATAACAGTGCAGTTACTTCCAGTGTCCCTGGGAAGATGAGCTTTTGGGTCCAGCCAGTAGCCACGAGCCATCTGTCAACTGAGATGAAGGATTTGCTTCTTGTTATTGTACTAGCCCAACATATGAAGATATATGTGAGAACAGGTGGTAATGAAAGAAAGAAGCAGAGGAGGAGAGAAAATTATCCCTCCTTCAATTACACTCTGTATGGAGAGGAAAGCAACATCAAATTGAGAAGCTTTAAGAATTCATTTAACCACAGGCTTTGGAGCACACACCTACTTTCACATGGCTGCCTGTGAATATTCCATATTTCTCATGCAGAGCATCTTTTAGGGTTTATCAGACACTGACTCCTTTGCTAGGAACTGGAGTGCTCGGCTCTTCCACAAATCCCTACTAATACAGCAGAGTTCTATGAGAGATCTTACCAGGGTAGATGATTTTATTCTAAACCCCTGATTTCATTCACACTCATTCTGTCATGCCCACATGTTCTCAGGCACCACACAGGTGTGTGCTGATGTGCTCCAGCTAGGACTCCTTGCAAAGACAGGGGAACAAGGGGCATGATATAACGTGTCATCACATCTCTAGAGTTCCTTTCAGGCAGGCAACCATTGTCTAGTTTTGGATCTGTTTTTTGTTCACTTTAAGGATTCACAGTGGTTGTGATCTCTTGTCTCTTCACCTGGTTCCACCTCTCAGAATTATTAGGAAATATTCTTTTTAGTGTCCTTACCTGGATATCTTTAATGGTTCCAAGCTTGTCCTTTATCTTACCTTTTAATGGCTGCAGTCTGTCTTTTGTGTTATTCCCAGTCCGGGTGTTTTGAGAAGCTGCAAGGTGTGGTGTGATCTTGATAATCTTCTAGCTTAGATGTCATCAGCAGCTGTCATTCCTGTTCTTCTGCCACATCCACCAGTGCTGCTCACGCCCATCCATTCCACTCTCAATGTTTCGGTTAGATCTCTACGATATCTCTGGATAAGACATAGTCACAGCCCACACACCTTCCATCACTATGCCTGGAAGATCCTATCATAGAAGACAGACATTTTCAATGCATGGCATATTTAGCTGAAGTAAAGCTATTTCACTGATTGGTGATTCTTGGTCTGTAAGAAGTATGTTCTGACTGCACAGTATCTGGTACAGAGAGTTCCTCAACAGAACTTCAGTTACCAAGAGACATGTGAATGTGTAGAAAACTTGTCCCTTGGCTGACCAGTGTCAAATCTGGACTATAGGCCGCAGTAATTAGAATGGGGATGGGGGTTGTAGGGAGGTTGATATTTGGGTAAGTAAAAAAAATCTGGCAGGTTGATTTTTTTTCTGTTTTTTTAAACAGATGTTTGTTTGAAGATGGTTACCTGGTTGAAAAGCTGGGCGGAGCCTTGGCAGAGTGAGACAGCTCACCAGTGAGCCTTGGAAAGGTGTCTGGTGGGTTCAGTTTCCCAGCACTGCATCATGTTTGCCATTTGCCATTCAGCTCCTGTGGGCTCAGTCAGAGCTCTATTCCCCAGTGATGACTGTCATGGGGGATGTGGAAGGCTTTTAGACAAAATTTGTTAAAGAAGCCCTGCCATTGAATCACAAGGTGCAGAAAGGTCTCCCTTGCTTTCTGAACTCCTTCTCAGAGAGGAGCCTAGGTGTGGCTGAATTCAGTCTTAGCCTCAGATTATGTCAGTCGTTTAAATTTTAAGAATTATAGAGGTGTGACTAAATCACTTTGTCCTGCTGATTTTAATGATGGCAAATCAGATGTATGAGCCATTGTAATGTGGCATTGGAAGAGGTTAGATAGAGTGCTGTCATTGTTGTGGATTTCTGCATTAAAATGTAATTAGTTAAAATTCCCAGGTGATCCTAGGAGGCAGCATCCTTGCTTCGTCAGAGAAGACCTAAAAAGGTTTCAGACATCTAGCAGGAAAATTAATAAGCTCAGCAAATGTCTTGAGCATGTAAGCAGAACACATCAAAGGTACCTGAAACTCTGCAACTGCTTGTGATCTGCATCCTGTCCTGAGCTATGACTGTCTCCAGAGATGCAGAGAAAGGTGGAAAAGCAAGAAAATTCAGAAAACAGGAGGAGTAAAGCCTTTCTAAGTCCTGACAACTGCAGAAACACTGAAGTGAGTTCCCTTCCAAACACAGTACAATAGATAGTACTCATATTTCAAAGTTATTTCCTCTCTTCAGAAATGTACATATTTAGTTACATATATGCTTATCAAGCTTCTAACATAATATGCTGCTGAGTGGGGTTCAAACATTTCAGTGGTGAAGGTAAGACTGGAGATAAAATGAGAACTTTATCTTGTCTGGCTACCTTGCCAAAGATCCAGAAGGCCAGACATGATTTCAACACTTTAAAAGCAGCATATTGCATGCAGATGCAGCTGCTTTCAGGCATCCCCACCGTGGTTACAGAACCCACCTTGGTTACAGAACACTTCACCCAGTTGTGGAGAGATGTTACTTTTGTGGCACAGCTTCAGAGTCCACATAAATTAATCCCAAACGCATGTTTGTAAATGGCATCTTCAGCCATTTACAGTGACCAGTAGCAGTGACCAGTAGAATGGCAGCAGCACCACACAGGCTGGCAGGGTGTTGTGCATTGCAGGGCAAATATATCTTGGATATTAGATCAGGAACAAACTCTTCTTGGAACAACAGACACTGTGGGCTCCTCAATATCCATGCAGAACACAGCAGCTCTGCTTTTACACTTCCCTTGGAGTGTAGAATGCATAACCTGAAAATGAAAGGTGAGTGCGCCTGAGATTCCAGGAAGAATTATATTTTCCAAAAGTATATGTAGTCTGCTATGCTAACTACGCTCTTGCTCAGCCTGAACTTGCAATTTCAATATGTTGAAAGGGGATAAGAACTGGGGGAGGGGAAGAGAAACCTGGTAACCAGTCTCCAGCTAGTTTCTCCCATCTTTGGAGAGCACCCAGCACTGCAGGACTCTAATCGTGATTTTTAGACTTTGCTCCCCAGGCCTTTGACCATTACCATTGTGGTAAAATCCCAAATAATGTAGCAATAGCCAAATACTACTGCAAAGAAAAGATTAGATAAGCAGCATGTAACAACATCACCTGGATTTTGTCAGAGGAATCAGAATTAAACCTCTATAGCACTGAAAATGGTATGAAGGTCTCTGTTCACATCTTTTCCAGAGCTACAGTGGCCCAAGCTCAGGTGATCCATTATATGCCCATTGTAAAGTAGCTATGCACTTAATTTTCCTTGAAAGCTCCACATCCATGCATTGATCAGGACAGATCTACCTCAGTTACATAAAAACAAGTCAGAAAGACACAACTTAGTGTCATGGACACTAGAATTTTCGAAATATTTAGGGGCACAGATGTGTACAGGGAGAAATGCTGAGAAAGAGAATTTGAGCAAAATATTTGCAGAGCCTATATGATTGGTTTGGGGCGGTGGAGTGGGGAGAATGAAAAAATACTCCCATCTGGGGATTTGTTGTCATCTCAAGGTGTGTAGCGTATGCCAAGGATGGGATAGAGTGAGGCTTATTGAGGCTCCCATGTATTTAATGACCAGCTGTGGAAAAAAATAAAAGGCACAACAAGGGCGTTCTCCTCTGCCCGTGGATTTTGTGAGCTCCAGACCTTTCTGAAAAATTAAAAGAAAAAAAGAAAAAAAGCTAAAAAAAGATTGGTCATCAAAGCAGAGCAGGGAAAGATTTTTGACTCAGGTGGAATATTACTTTTAGACGGGCACAGCAGCCTGTTGCACTCTTTTGGAGTACCACTGGGAAAGGAGAGAAAATTGTTTTGGAGAGGATTTAAATATTTGTAATTCTGTTGGAGGGAATGTGTGTCCAATTTGGAACAAACCTTCAATTTTCACAGGAGGATGTCTTTGTAGCTTTGAGCAGGCCAACCAGTGGGCTGCCAGTAGACCAAGAAAGCCTGTCTCTGTACAAGTGAAAGGTGATCTGCTGCTCAGATGGGCTGAGGAGAAGAGAGGGATATTTTCCAGAGAGGCCAGGAACGAGACAAACTGTGAGCTCAACCTGGCAGGCAGCCACCATGAGGATGCCCATCAAGATCTACACGGCTCCATGGTCCTCCAAACTGAAAGATCCCGAAAGCAGAAAAACCAGTCTGTATGAATTCTTCCAGCTATTCCCAAACGCGAGGCTTTCACCAACTGTTACCAGTAACCTCCCAGGCCCTGTCTCTAAGCACACAGCAGAACTCTTTGAGTAGCAAGGAGCTATTGCATGAAGAAGCCTCATAACCCAGCCCACTGAAATTTTCTGAGGACCTGCTAGGAAATGAGTGGTCTGATCCATGTCCAGGAAAAGCCAAATGTCTCTCTAACACAACAAACTGGTTCAGTCCCATTTCACATTGCTCAAGCAACTGAACATCCCTTCAGTTTTCTAATGGTGGCCAAGGGATTCAGGCAGCACTATAAACTGCAGTAAAATTTAAAGGCCTCCCTACCCTCAGCCTCTCTACAGCCATGAGCATTCTATAAAATCCAAGAGAGATTCAACTAGACAATATGAAGAACAGGTTAATTGGTGGTGTCACCCAGGTTTGCACATCTCATTGTTTAATTAACCTTTAAGTCACCACAGGCAACAGAGTTGTCCCGTGTGATATTTGTAATAGATGGTGAAAATTGCCTCAAGGCCAGGGAACAGACACAACTACCAGCACAGCCCCTCTTCTCTCTTGATGTTGCACTTGCCTCATACTGCCCTGGGTAGTGGACAAGACAACCAGCTAAACACCTCTTCTGTGAGCACCACCCGGACAAGAAGGAGGTCCAGAGGCAACACCAAGTGAGGCTGGAAGCCCCATCACAGCAGTAGGAACACTGGCACTGCAGAGAGCATGCCAAGGGGAGCACAGTACTGGCCCAGCATTGCTCTCTTCACACCTTTCTCATCTGGGCCACCTGTGGTGCTGGGTACCTCTAAAACAGCTGAAGGCTGCAATTCTGTTTCAAGTAGGGTTAGGATTCAGAAACCCACAAAGCCTAGAGCTCCAGGGACACTGGTGCAGTAAAAGGCATGCCAAGGGGAACATGGCACTGCCCCAACATTACTCTATTCACACTTTTCTAATCTAGGACACCCATGGTACTGGTCACCTCAGCCTCAGCCTGAAGCTGCCCTTAGGGTTACGGATAGGGTTCAGAGAGCCACAGAGCCCAAGGCCCCAGGAACACCAGTGCTACAAAAGACTTGCCAAGGGGAGCACAGCACTACAATTCGCACTGCTCCTTTCACACCTTTCTTATCTGGGCCAATCACAGTGTTCAGCCATGGCTGCCAGTGAGTTTCAGGTAAGAAAAAATAGGGATGTTTAGCCTGGAGAAAAGGAGGCTCAGGGAAAACCTTATCACTCTCTACAAGTGCCTGAAAGGAGGCTGTAGCCAGGTGGAGGTCAGTCTTTTCTCACAAATAACAAGCAACAGGACAAGAAAAAATGGCCTCAAGTTGTGTCAGAGGAGATTTAGATTGGAATTTTTGTTCTTTCCTAATTATATTAGGAGAAATTTCTTCAGCAGCAGGGTACCAAGCACCGGAACAGGTTGCTCAGGGAAGTGGCGGAGTCTCCATCCCTGGAGGTATTTATAAAACATGTGGATCAGGCACTTAGGGACATGGTTTAGTGGTGGACTTGGTAGTACTGGGTTAACAGCTGGACTTTATCTAAAAGGTCCTTTCCAATCTAAATGATTCTGTGACTCTGCATTCTATGATTCCTAATAGCTTCTCCCCATTTGGCAAGGTATACATACCCCCCTTTCTGTTTTTCAGGGGCTTTTAACAGCTGATTAATTAGTACTCAAGGCAGAGTTTTATGTAAATTTTATTTAAATCCCAATCAGTGCTCTCATTTCCTTGCAGAATTATTTTTACCATAGCTTCAGCACTCAGGTAGGAAAGGAACAAAACTACCCAGGGAGCAGAACTCTATGTGCCCAGCCTGACAAGGAGTCTGGGACCACAGGGAGAGGCTGCCAAATGGCACAGAGACGTCCCCAGCATGCAAGCCAGTGCTGAGGGAAAGGGGTAGAAGCAGTTATGGTTTCACGGCTCTGGTAAGCTTTGGCAAGAATTGAAGCAAGCAAGTTTTGACTGCAGAGTCGACCATAAAGTGCTGTCTCCTGAGGACTAAACACCACTCCAGTGGGGAATGGCCTAACAGACAGGGATGTTGATGCTACAGCCTCCAAAGGGATGCTGACAGCAAATATTAAAACCAATCTCAATCCAGGGGTTGTGTTTCTAGCCTAATCACAAAAGCAGGGAGTGTCACAGCAGAATCCTTCTCAGTGGCGTCTTCCCAGTCAAGATTAGCTTTCTACTCACTAGAGCTGCCTTGACAGGCACCCTGAGGATCTTTCACCCCTTCCCACTCAGATGCAAGGCCTGTGACCTTCCCACTTACCCCATTTCTCTGTTTTGAAACACTATTAGGCATGGGAATACCTGTGGAACCTTCTATCGACTGCACTGACATCCTACAAGAGGCAGAGAGGAAAGCACATCTTTCCTGAAACTGAGTGTCCAGGCACCTCATCATGGTAACTCATGCACCGTAACCCATGAGGTCCCTTCTCAGTAGCACACCAGGCATCAGTCAACTCTGCCTCCTTATGCATTATTGCTAGAGCTGCTGGGTTTGAGACTGAGCCTGCCGGGATCAGTCCCTCTGCTACTGAGGCTTGGGAGAGAGCCAAAGGTGGGGATGGACATGTTGCCATTTCTCTCCAGTCTATGGAGAAAGCAAAGATCCCACTAGGCTGTGAGACTGAGACAAGATGCTGGGGACCACAAAGAGGAACCAGCCACTAACCTGTGACACAATCACACAGAACGGGTAGGAGGACCACCTAGCAAGGAAGTCACACATTGCTTCAGATTGGGAAAGTGAGTTCATCCAGGCGATCCAGAAGCAGAAAATGAATTATAGCAGTAGGATCCCCTGTTCAGCAGCACAGGACAGCTGCTTCTTCTTCATGACTGCTGTTTCACAATTTCTGTGGGAGTGCTTCTTCCTCATGCTGCTTACATTCCCCTTTTCCCTGAGGCAGCCATGGTTCACTGAGGTCAGAAAACAGTAAAAACCTGGTCTACAGTGCAGTCTGTGGAGTGCAGATTTTCAGTCACAATATGTGACCCTCCACAGGGGAGACAGCTTTGGAAGGTATTTTTAACTCCTTTTGTTCAGAGTTTCTAGCAGCAGCCAGGAGGCTGAGTCTATGCAAATGTCTGTGCCTCATGCTGGATGGATTCATGCTGCCAATCCTCTCTGCCAGTTCTTCAACAGCTCTCACTGTGCTACTAAGCTCTTCAGAAATTTATTGATTTACTAAAAGATACCTCCATCTTTGGTTTCTATCTCACAAATCCTCCTAACTTCAGCCTGGATAGTTAGAGTTTAATTCGTAGTGGAGGAGGAAGAAAAGGGTTTCTACTGGAGTCACAGATAGCATCTACTACCCACAGAAACAAGGATGCTGCCACGCATAGCAAAAGTCTCAAAGGCAGTATACACTCTCGTATTGGGAGAAACAAAAAGCATGCCCACTACCAATTTTTAAATTCTCATGGGCTGGGGAAAGTCACTCATAGCTATCAACACTGGAGTCACTAGAGAGAAGGGTGTGCAATATCAGAGCAGGAGCTTCTTATTAATGCCATCAACCATCAATATTTGAGACTTGGCAAATTCAAAGCAAGTCTCTCCTGGACTCCCTTACAGTCATGGTCCATGCAAAGACAGAGTGTGTGCAACAGCTTTGGGGACCCTGGAAGAATTCCAACATGATATTAGTCAATGCCTAATACTGCTTCATAACCAATTAGGTTTATTAATTTTCCCTGCCACCCAGAGTATTTTGTGTGATGGCAGACAGATGTTCCCCAAGTGTTTGCAGACTGGCTTAGCTAACGTACTTGGTAACATGAACCTGCACAGCAGATGCATTAACAGATTTTGACATGATGCCATTAGTTTTGCTATTGAAGGCAGGGAGGGATGAGGGGGAAGAAAGAGAAGAACAAATAAGTCAGTGTTAAAATATAGAGAAAAAGAAAAAGCGATACTAATTTGTAGGCTTCCTTCTCGCCCCAGAACAGGTAGTCCAGGCTCTGGCAGACAGTGTTCCGCATCTGCGCCATTCCTAGGGCAAGGGGGCAGATTTTTCAACTGTCTCCATCCCGCCAAAATCTCCTCCTTCCCTGTCTGCCTTTACCCCTTCCTTTGAAGTGCAATTGCATAGACTTCCATCTGGCAAGGAAGCCTGTGCTTCATGAACACACACACACTTTGAGACCACAGCAAGGAGGGTGTTTAGGGTACAGAGACAAAGTGCATCGCAAAAGGCAGATAGTGGGTAATACAGAAACACTCCCTTTTCTGTTCCTTCCGATGAGTCAACACGATGAGTCTGTTGTGTAAAACATATGCTGCTTGTACATCTGCATAAAATGAGGCAGCAAGATCTAGGACCATTCATTAAGGAGCTGAATTCAAACTTTATTTTTAATCTCAAGCTTACTTCCTACTTATAATTAGGCCTCCAGTCAGTCATTGAAGCTCTATCTGTGTGCCTTTCCTCACCCTTAAGAGAGGATTAAACCTTCTATCTAAGGAGTTCTAAAGAACTGATTTTATATACATAAAATGTTGTGCAACAAATAGTTTACATCTGAGCAAGATCCATAACAGATGCAATGAGCCTTCCAAAATAAGACAGAGAAAACCCACATCAAAAGATCTCTTCGCCTTTCTCACTGGGAGTTAACACTACAGGGAGAGGCAAAACGGGGGGAAACAGAAGAGGGAAGAATCACCACCTTTGCCAACAGAGACTGTTTCCATGATGGAGATGAGTTCAGGAAGCTGGTGACAGCTGCCCTTTTCCCAAAGAAGCTCAACAAATGCAGCAGCATGGCATCAATTTGCAGCCTTTTTATAATGTCTGGTAACACGTTTTACAAATGAAGCTCATGAGATTATGGACTCATTACTGGCTCTTGAACACAACTCCCATTGGATAAAGTATGACCACTTCTGCAAGAATATTGCGTGGGAAATGGTAGCATCTCTGCCTGTGTGTCCTTTGACCAGATGTTCATCACACCAGTTAACGTTTCAGATTTCAAATCCGTGCTTTTAGAGTAATGAGCATTTTGATAGAAACCAGCAGATATTCACTGAAGAGGACAGAGAGATTGTCACCATCTCATGGCTCAGCAAGTACAGCTCCTTCCCACTCCCTAGGCATGTGTATTTTCCTCCCATTCAACTCAGTGGGGCAGAAATCATCCCCACATCATCCTCTTCCTCCATGGGAAGACTGCACCGTAACAAAAAAACAGTACCAGGAGTGTGTTAAGCCTTTGCAAAGGCTTTCTCTGTGCCTTTCATGAGAATGTTGCCCGCATCATTTCCCCCCTGCCTGGGAAGTTAAGTTCCCTCATTTATCAAGGGATCATTATTCCCAGCTTGCACAGCTTTGCCCGGGCTTTCAGGAAAACAGGACGGCAATTTAAGGTACCTCTGATTTATACATTATCAAAGAGGAAGTCACTTAGTCAGTAAAATTATGTAAGCCTGCATGTGTCTAAACTCTCCATCTCCATTATACAGAAATGGCAGGCAGTGTCCTTCCTGGCGAGATTTCCAGCGCTCTGGGATTAGCGCAATTTGCCTGCGTAAGACATTATCAGCGCAGCGAGGCGAAAGCAAAGACCTCATGGCTCCAGCCCCCTCTGCCATGCATCAGGCAACTCAGTTTTTCTGTTTTAACTTATTCCAGCAGTAATCCTAAAATCAGGGCAACAATTACTTAAGGCAGAGTTCTTTCAGATGCAGGGGAAACTTGCATAGCAAGAGCCTACATTCCTATAGGCCATGAATCCCAATCCTTCCCTTGTCTAGCATTAATTATATGAAATCACCAATGTTAGAAGAGATAATATAGGGGAACAGAAGATTATTCAGAAGGGCATGGCTGATTGCTGATTTATTAGCATCTAGCTTCACAGTTTCAGTCAAGCGAGAATGTCAGAGGAGGGGAGCAGAAGGGCCATGACCTTGTTCTGTACCCCGCATTCAGACAACTTTGAAACTTACTGTTCACATCAAGAACTGTGTTCCTCAAGAAATGTGCACAGGGACTATAGAGAGCCTTGAGAGCTTTTCTTTGTTCACGGAAGTTGGTTGATCTGAGGAAGGGGAGTCTTTGCGCAAGCCTTTGGAGACATGCTGCATCACAACTACTGTGAATTAGAGCTCTTGGCTCTAGCCCTTCCCTAAATACTGCACTGGATCACTTTGTCTGGCACAGCACAGACACTCTCTTGCCTCTTGGCTCCATATACCCTGTTATTTCCCTTTTATTCTGCCCCTGGCAGAAACATAACTACAGATAGGGAGAAATTATTTGTTCCTGTATTGGCGAGGATCTGGAGGGAAAAGTGGTAGCAAACAATTGCTTCTCCACAGCTGACTAGTCAAAATTCTCTTCCCCAGCCAGGAGTACAAACCCCATTGTCATCTCCAGGATGGCATGGGATGTCCTGTGCTACTGCATGGTTCCCTCCAGAATTTGCACTCTAAGATAACTCTTACAGGACTGGCAGATTGGCCACAGGGCAATCAAGCCCTTCTTGAGTGGTAGCTTGAGAATAATCCAACTTGGGCATTGCAGGGGAGGTAGCTTCCCAAGAAGCGCCCCAACATAGTCAACTACCTGTGCAGCAGATTGTCAGAAAACTAGAACAAAAGCTTTAAAGAGCAATGGAGTTTCAGTGGCCACCTGTTGTCCATACCACATCAGCAGGGCAAATAGTCACCGCTCTGCAGGGGAAAACAAATTTTATCTAGCCATTAAAGCACAAACAGCAGAGTGTCTTGTTCTGCATATAGTGCTGAGTAAAAACCACTTTTTTTTCATGGCATAGGTAGATTTAGGTCTTAACTCATCTTGTTTACATGACTTGGTGGATCTGGAGTCAGACAAGAGCAGAGCCACTTGCATTAACTCTTTGCAGTTCATCTCAAATATGGCTTTCAGTTCACATGGAGCAGTTCTCATGGGGTGCAGTGGCAGCAGGCCTCCTAGGTGGCTCTACAAGTGTATGCATCAACGCTGCTTCTATACAGAATATGGCTCAGAGAGGGTAGCAGGCCAGAGGTACAGAAATATTAATCTTCTGGCAGTGTTTCCCTTGCACAGTGCTTGGAGGGAGACAGAGGAGTCTCTGCTGTGCTACTTCTCCCCAGGTGTGATGTCTTACAGTAAACACCATCAGCAATTCACCCACACAGAAAGCTGTAACTGTGTTCAAACAATCATTCATTTTACCCTCCTACACCACAGGAGAACAAACACATCTCCCTTCAGCCCTTTCATGATTACAGACACATCTGCACTGCAACATACAGCTGCAACTGCCACCCATGCAGAAACATCCTTACTAATTTTAAACTAGGTTATGTGGGTGACAGTCTAACCCCAACAGGGAGTCCTCCTGCGTCAGCAGCCAAAGGCCACCAGCCACTACAGCTGAGATCTATGCCAATTATGATACGAGCAAACAGAAAATTATCTTACTTACCAGATGAGTGATACAGATTGCTATTGCATCTCAGCTAGGGTGCTCTTCAGCAACCAGACTGCAAACCCTTTGTGTAGAGATGTTGTATTTCATTGCATGCCTACTTGCTGCTTTCTGTTATGATATGATTTGCATTAGCACATTATTCTTTGTTTAGCATCTTACTGGTAGGCCCTGTTGCTAAGCCTACTGATTTACAAGAACTCTTGGAGGGCTTGACCAAGAAAACCTGATTTTTTTATGCCAGGCTACTGTAGATAGGCCTCATTCATCCTTACATGATCCAGGGTTAGCCAAAGCAGCAGCTGCCCTGAGTTAGGAAGCAGAAGATACTCAACCACAACTACAATCAGGAGTTGCACAGACAGACATAATCCTGTCAATCAGCTGGACTCAAACGGCCTTTTGGACTCTACAGCCTCCAGTTTAGGGCTTGATCTCACTGTCATTACTCTAAGAACCTACTCATTACAGGTGTTTGTTTTACCAGTTAGTCCTTCTCTGACAAACTTCTTCTATAGTTAAAATGTCTTTTTACCTATAAGATCCTTACCTGAGTCAGGAAGGTAAAGAGCTACCAAGTCCACAGCTGGTAGCCTCAGGAGTTAACTCAAAAAACAAGAAATGTGTGACAGGAAGATTCCATAAGCTTTAAAATATCCAATGTTTATAAATATAAAAATGATAGGTTTCACAGTGATTACACACGTGACTTTGAAAACTGATCAGGAGTCACTCAAAGAAAATTAAATCTACCCATTAGGATGCAGTCAAACCATACTTATTTTAGAGCTTTTGCAGACAAGGGATGTTCATCTTGAAATCTCATCGAAACCATACTTCTCTTTCAGGCTCCAGTGCATTGGGAGATTTACTGCATTTTTCACCTTAACCTATATTAAATCAATGTGTGAAGAATCAGCAAAGCACCCCCATCCCTGGCATCCAGCAGTCTCCAGCTATCTGCTATGGCTCTCATCTTTGATTTGGCAAGGAGTCACATGTCTGTTCTCCAGATAGGTCCAGGTTTTCAAAGGGATCCAGCAGGTTTTTGAAATAAATATTGCCCAGAGCTTCATCAATTGCACTAAGTACAAAACTGATAAACCTCAGAATTCAAAGCTCACAAAAAACCTGGGCCTTAGGACTACCAGAATTTTTGGTTTTTTTTTTCATTTGAGCTATTTGGGCTGCAACAGGAACTGATTAGTTGATCTTTTAATAGGTGACATTTCTGGGAGCATTTGCTCCAATTTGAGAGGTAATTTGTATCAGCTGCTCTGGTTCCTGTTCCGTGACTCGTTTCCCCTCCCCTGCAGCGGGCACCTGAGTCGGCAGCTTTTATATGTGCTCTGAGGTAGCATGAGAGTGAAAAGGGTCACTTTTATGCAGGATGAGAAAAATGTTTAACACAAGAGGATCCTGAAAATGTCTTTACTTACGCCTTTACCTTTACGAATGTGAACAGGCAGACCTGAACACACCTTCTACAGAAAGGGGTACTGAATTACACCTCCCTTTTTATTCTGAGACTGAGAGAACACTTTAAACTTGCAACAGTTTAATTGTCAGTGCCCTAAAACGATACTTACTTGGATGGCCTAAATAGTTCGTTCGTACAGTTTACCTAATGGTTTGCATTTAACAATTTGGATAGTTCGAAGTCCTGCTGCCCCCAGTGCTTGCAGTAAACACAACCTTGCAACTTGAGAGCCCGAGTTAACTGTACGCATTCAGCAAGAAGATCTTGCAGGTTTGGTTATGCCAAGTGAACATCTTTTCCAGAAGGTTAAAGGATGACATATGATTAAAGGAGTTGCTACATGCAGATGCTCCCTATAGTCCCTCCCTTGTCCTGAGTCGCTACCCAGGATCCAGCCCAAACTGCCTTCCTGTCAGGTTCTGACTGGAGTCTGCACAACTTCAACGGCCAGAGTGACCCACCTCACCTTCAGCTGAGCATCTGTTGGTAAGTCAGGCTTGAAGAGACTTCTCACAGCATGAATCAGACTGGAGCCTATGGAGAAATTGCACCTATGGGCACCAAAGACAGATTTATATATGAAAGAGTTTCAGGACACAATTAAATCAGGGAGCATAATGTTCTCAAAAGACATAAGAGTCAGCTTAGTGCAACTCCTTCCTGAGCAAGTCTTGCAGGTCTGACAGCAATACTCTTTGCTCAGGAGAGCAGCCAGGAGCTTCCTGTAGGTGTCAGTGACCTTACAGCAGTGAGGTGGCACCTGGATGCAGGACCAGCTCCTTGTGTGGTTTGGTCCCATGCTGATCTGCTTGCCCAGGCCTCACCCATGAGGGAAACAGTGCTGCATCGTCAGGCTCTATTTCAAAGGAAAAAACCAGCAGTAATGACCCATGGTAGTAGAAATTAGGGCAAAACAAGAGTTAGGTTCCTGCGTACTCTGTCAAGTAGTCAGTCTTCCTCAAGGCGGTTTTCATCCCAAACATTTATTTAAATATATTTATGGTCAATCTAGAAGTCAGTACAAGGAAGAGATTGTGCTAGTGAAATGCTCTTTTTTGAGGTAAGGCGGGGGATTCCGAGTTTGTACTCAGATTTGTAGTAAAGCCACAGCAGGTTTTTGGCATCCAAGAAACATCTGGATTTCCTCGTATAGAATCTGCTGGATGAATCACTGCAGTTGGCAGAGATAAGCCATACATCACCTGCATATCCCAGCAGTATTCACACTTAAGAAAATCCTAAAATTCCTTTCAACCTAACATTTTCTCCCTTTAGGTCTTTAAGCTGGGTAAGCTCAGCTTTGTTACCAGTATAGCTGAGTCACAGCATGTCCACCTGCTAAATAGCGACACACCTCCCTAGTTTTCATGTGCAAGTTTTGCCACTCACAAGAAGGCCTGGGCACTCACATACAGCAGTACTAGCCACACCCAGACAAATCTGTGTGCCTGCCCCTGAGTGGAGTGAAGCCACAGTTACTCCCATAGACACCCAAAGGCTGCACTTGAGCACACTTCTATGGGTACAGCTCAGGGAGACTAAGAAATCACCATGCTCTAGAGCTGGCAGTGGAGCAGCATCACTGGCACTCCCTAGCACAGCTCTGCTAAAATAGACCAGCTTAGACAAATATTCCTGTGATCCAAGATTTGCTTCCCCAACCCAGGAGCAGGGTAAGCAGCAAGCATGGACACAGTTACAGCAGCAAACCAGAGGGCTTGGGAAGAACAGCCAGTAGCCACCAGTAGCAGTTTCTCCAGCCACCAAATGCCCAGCAGCAGCCTTCCTCTCTTCTCTGCTTCTCAAGCCCTCAGCAACTGCTTGCACAGCCCAGAGCAGTCTCCGGGTGCCAAACACAGCTCCAGAGGCAGCAGTTATCCGCAGGGCATGGGGATGTAGGAGCCTGCAGCAATGAACAAACCTCAGGAGAAGACGGTTTCAGCAGGACATTAGTTGAAGGGTCACCCACTGCTTCCCTTTATACCTGCCACCTCTCTGAGGTGGTTGATAACCCCACCCACACTGTTTCTTCAAAGAAACTCCCAGGGAGAACCACATCAAGGGAGAACCACATAAAGGGAGAAACAATGAGGATTTATCTCACCTGTGAATGAGTTATATCTTTCATGGTCTGAAGAGAGCTGGAAGGACTTTAGACGATCACATGATTTTAATGCCTTTTACCAGGAGGACAAATATCTTCTGTAGTTGTTGTCATGATGGTAAAGAATCCCAGAAGAGGTTTTGTGTAGTCTGTGGATTGTACAGTTGGTATTGAAAAGTTAACAGCATTAGGTGTGATGGATTATTTGAGTATGAAATATTCTTAGTCATAGCCAGAAGAAGAGCTGAACAAACATTTGTGATGAAAAAATATAAGGGGTTGGTGGTGGGTTTTGGTTTTTTTGTCCTTCCCCCATCTCTATGAAATTTGCCTGTTCACCAGCCAAGACATGAAGTGAGAGGCTCTGTGTGTGTGTGTGTGTGTGTGTGTGTCTGTGTGTGTGTGTCTGTGGGTCTGTGTGTGTGACGGTACTGCAAAAGGAAATGGGAGCAGCTGCTTGCAGAGCTGGAAAGCAGCAGCTCCTAAGCTCTGCTACTAGCTGTCACCTTGGTCTGCTCAAGTGATGCACCATCTAGCAAGAGCCCTGAATTTGGGTGCGTTCCCAGACACCTGGGTCCAGCTCCGAGGTCTGCCAAAGACCTCCTGAGAGACCTTACAGAAGACAAGCATATCAACTAATCATGCTAAGCATGTGTTCAAGTGCTTGTTCAAGGCAAGTGTTGGGGAAAGAGGCTGCAGCATATGGGCTCAGTGAGAAAAGCTTGCTCCTGAATTATGCCAGTTGTGGATTTACTGGGGTGCAGGGGAGCTTCGCCCACTCTGGCCCAGCTGCCAAGTGTCCACATGCACTCAGGGATGGCTGCAGGTTGTGTTAGTGTTCCATGGAGGTCAGAACTGCACCTACCCGTGTCTGTTGCTGGGAATTGCTAAAGCAAAGCTGTAGCCTAGAAGGTTGTATGCACAACATCCCGTAGTAACATTTGCCCAATCAGATGCCTATAACTGATTATAAGTTATGTAGGCAATGTGCCAGAGGTATTTTAAAACCTGCATCTTGCACAGACATAAACATTTCAATAAATAGACTTACGGAAGAAACTGGAAATGGGAACACCTTTGCTGGTGTATGTTTAAGTGTTTTGCAAATTGCTGTGTGTACCACACCAAGAATGGGACAGAGTTACTAATGGCAGACGGTACTGCATGTTTTGTTTATCAATCCATGGGCACGTAGCAAGATATATTTAATGAGTGTCTTTTCCTAAGAAAAATCTATGTTTTCTTAAAAGGTCTGTTTTCCTTTCTCTCTGTTGTTGCTATAACAGCTATGATCCAGACTAGCTAATTTTGTCCAATCAGTGGCTGTGCAGCTCTACCATCTCCAGCTAATTCGTGGGGGTTTTTTCACAGTTCACTGTGTATAAGCGTCTCTTTTTTCTTGTTTAAGGTCATCTTCTCATTCTTATGCAAATGGAACGGCTTAAGGCAGAATGGTATCTTCAATTAATTTAGAAATTACATTTGTCACCACAAATCAATATTTTCCTATTTACGGCCAACTTCAAGACATAGGCACTAAAGGCCTTTCACTTGTTTAGCATCTCTGGTGATGCAGAGCCAGTATGGTGCTCTGGGCCACCTAGCTCCGTGCCTGGGAGATAATTGCTGTGCACAACACCATTATCTAATATCCTGGTAATATAGCCTTACATAACACTCTTGTTTCTTTACCACAGTCCACTGTGGGACAAAACACTCATATCCACTTGCTCATTGCAGCCAGCAGCCTCTCCTCTCTTGGCTGGAGACACTATCTGCTGTCGGTAAGAGCTGCAGCAGGCTGGAATGCCGTCAAGTACCTTAAACTTGGGATGCTTCTCCCAGAACTGCACAAAGGGAATAATTAAGAGGCCTGGTTCAGACAAGTAATTTCTTCCAGGCTGGCAGAATCTGGACATTAAGATAAAGGAAGATCTGCTGAGCTGGACAAATCTGTTTTTACTGACCATGGTTTTTTGCTGTCATCCTAAAATTAGAAGAGATTCCTCTCTGGACCTGGCACATTAGAGGAATGTCACTCATTTTCCCCACTCATACTGGGAGAGTCCAACTGTGGCTATAAAGAACAAAAAAAAATGTCTTCTCTTGGTTCTGTTTTTCTAAATCATGTTTAAATTTCCAACCTGGTTAATTTATTTAGAGAGGCTTTAAAAAATCAACAAAACCAAAAACACCCACCAAAAAAGAAGGGGAAAAACCCCCAAACAAACAAAAAACCAAATAAAAACCCACCAAACCCAAACAAAGAAAACAATGATGACAACAACAACAAAGCAAAAAAAAGCAAACACCGAAGAAAACCAACAAAGACTAGGTTGGTCCAGGAATCCTAAAGCCACAAGAGAGGAAACAGATGTAATGAAAGTCCAAAAATTAAGATTCTGATGTAAAGCCAAGACCAAATAAATCTGTATTTAAATGGAAAACAACTCCAGCTGGAAGTCACGCTAGTAACTTCCCCTCCCACATACCACCTGACTGGGGAACTTCACTCCCTGTGACCCACACAGCCCCTTTCCCATTCTTTGGCACCTGCAGAGGGATTGGGTTTGTCTTTGAGGGGTCCCACATGGAGCAGCAATGGTGAATTCATACTTGGCAGTCAGAAGGGGGCTGTTACGAATGCACAGCAATTTCTGGTAGAAATCAAAGATATGCTGGGTCCTTGACAGCCCTATCTTTGTGGTTGGGGCTCTTATCCCACCATGTCCTTTTTTACTTCCTTAAATATCGGGATATGCAAATAGCAGTGATTGAAGGAATGCATCCTGACCTGGGCATATCTATCTAATCCAGTCTGAAACAATGTGCCTCTCTGTTGCAGACAGGCCCAGAGCAAGGCAGGATTACTAAAGATTCTGATGTGCTCTTTCACCCAAGGGATGTTATTGCTAGAAGCCGTGCATTTTCTATCACAAGATCTTAAAGCTTTTTTTTTTATCACATCTCATTAAGTTTCCATCACCCACCTCTCCGTGTGAAGATGAAAAGCATTATTGTCCCCATTTCAGAGCTGAGGAAAGTCAGGCATGAAGGGCTAAGCTTAAAGCAACCTTTCTAAATGGATACAGGAGGCTTTGGCAGAGTCCTGTAAGGAACCTGGCTTTCCAAGGTTACAGGGCTTACAACAGTAGCCTAAGATCATTTTTTTCCTCTCCTGTTCAGAGCCCTGACAGTCCTGTGAGAAATCTTATGTAAATACAGGTTGTAGCTGTTGATATAAATCACTGTAAATCAGTAGCTAACATCAAAAGCATAAAGTTGCTGCTTCTTTCCTAATGAATGGGCATTTCATACACCTGACAATGCTGAGAATCACATCTTCCTGCTCTCATCCCTCGCTCTCCCTGTAACTGGAGGCAGTGCTGCCCCCTCCCTGTATCCAGCCATGCAAGCTGTGCTCAGCCCTGCTGCAGAGAAATATCCTTTCAAAAGCTACTCCTTCTTGTTCATGTATCTTACATGCATCACAGAGAAAAGGGCTTTACTGCATTGCATCTACCTATCTGCTCATTCATAAGCTGATTTCAGCTCCACTGCAGGACGAAATCCTTTTCTCCTGTCCCTCCATACCTTCCACTGCTCTGCTGGCATCCCCCCCTGTATCAGTCCCATATCCTCACCATAGGCTCACCATAGGGTGGTGGCTTCTCCAGGCCCTGCCAGCATAGACAGGGAGGGAGAAAGGCAAACCAGGGCTAGCCACCCTGGCAGCCAAAGCACAGACAGTCCCGTGTTGCTGTCTTTCCAGCAAAACCAGCTAAACACAACAAGAAAATCTCCCTTAACTTGAAGGCACTCTGGACTAGGGCCCACCATCGGATATCTCACTGACCAGCAACTGCAACAACAAAAGTCAAAATGGTTGCCAACAGTCAATATCACACTTCTTAATGTTACCAGTGGCTGAATGGGTGATCCCAGGGAGCATGCAGCATTTCCCATCATGGCATCCTGGGTCTGTGCAGGGCTTGCAGGCGCTGCTGCCCTTCCCACCCTTGTAGTGCTCTGGCATGGACTAGTGCTTGCTGGGGAAACCAGCGTCCTCATGGAGCAACACATAATTCATATTGTACAACCATCCCTCGTGCTCCAAAAGGTACTTGTCTCCAACCTGTGCCAATATTTCAGTCCAGAAACCTTGACAGCACTGACTGAAAGGGTGAGTAGGTGTTGGAAAACCTTCCTGAACCTGTGCCGAATTCAGAGCCTGCTCCTCAACAAGGGGCAAGGAGGGGCAGAGCAGAGGGAGTGCATCATATGCAGCTTGGGAGAAAATACAGCATAAGTCCCAGACAGCTGGGTTGCCATGGCTGAATAAGCTAAATCTGGACTAGTGTGTGGTGAAGGATAAATGCATCAGTACCCAGTGGAATAGGAAAGCTGTCCAGGTAGATCTCTTCTACTTTTTCAGGCTGGACTACATGGCTTTGCTCCATTGACTTGCAGGACAGAAATCTTTGATTTTTGAAGCTGATTATCTGGCTAAGAGATGACAGGGAAGAGAGGAGCAGTAGTTCTCAGCCCCCAATAGCCTATCTAGGGAGTGAATGAAAGTGACAAAAACCTGCCAGCACACTGCCTACACATGAAGAAATTCTGTTTCCAGTCCCCTGGGGGCGACTTCTCCTGAAAATCCCTTTCCTGGTAGAAAAAAAATTAAATTAAAAATCACTCCATATATGTGTCTATATGTGATTTCTCTGCTTGATTTAGACCTATACAAACAATGACACTATGACAATCATCACATTTGTGTCAAAGGAATGGGACAGCCTTGCAGCTCTGGGCTATGACAGACTGGTACCTCGGATGACCCTGGTGCAGGGCGGTACCTGCAGTACCGACTGCCCCACACGCTGTGGGCGCGATGAGAGATGACAGCTTTAATTGCTAACTGCAGAAACGGAGAGCATGGAGGCAGAGGTGCAAAGGAGATGCAGGAGGAGGCCATGCGTGGGATCTCCCCATCCCGCTCACGTTGTATCCCTGCCTCCTTTCCTAGACTGGGAGAAGAGCCCACAGGGAGTGTAAAATGCAACGGGAGGAGGATGGCATGTATTTCTCCTTCAGACACACTCCCCCTTGCAGCGCTAGGTGCAATTTACATATGAATGCTGTAGTGTTGTTCATAAGCAAGAATTAAGAGAACAAAAGGGTGCAGGAAGTGAGGGTAAGGGAAAGGGAAAAAAGACAAGACAGAAACTGGAGGTGGTGACAGGCACCCAGAGGCAAGGTTACCACTCAGAGTTATTCAGTGTTGTCCCTGCTGACATGCACTCCAAGGGTATAATTTAAGAAAGAGTTGCCTTCCCGTGCTTTGTCCCCATCCTGCCTGGCCCCCTGATCTGTTCTGCCTGATTTCTGATACACTCGTGCAGCATCTTTCTAGGGTGGACACAACAGGCTGAGCTTTTCCAACCCAAGAACTTCTCTTAGCACTGCAGCCCTCTCTGCTGTGTATTACATGCTTTTGCACGAGACTGACAGCCACATGTACACTCAGAATGAAAAAATTAAATTGATTTGGAGAAATGAATTTGAATGGTGCCTTGGGGACCTTGGATCCCCAAGGTCAAGGTTAGTAAGCACACAGGCTAAGGTACAAATTCCCAGTGAGGCACACACAGATCACAGTACAGAAATTCAGAATCCTATTTGACAGAAAATAAAATAAAACAATAGAACATGGATGTGCGAGTGTACCTATTTAGTTAGGGAGTTCCTTAAAAGTAGTTACTGGTAAAACAAGATTTCTACTATGAACAGAGAATCATATCTTTATTCAGTCTCTTGTTAATTTATTCAACATCCTCAGACTGCTCAACTCTCAATTTCGTTAAATAGGGGCTAAATTCTCAGCAATTCTTCTGACAAAGGGGTCTCCAAAATCTGGAAGACTATCCAAATATAACTTTAAGAATGTTGCAGCCAGAATGACTGAGTAAAGATAGGAGTGTTAGAAAAAGAGAAAGAAAGTGTGAGAGCATGTGTGAGAGACAGATAGCTTCACTTTCTCGCAAGTGAAGTAAGAATTATAACTCTCCTTAAGTTTTGTGTCAAGTAGAGCTGAGGTTCCTGCTGCTGGGTTTGGATCAGCATGCTTTCTTTTCAGTCTTCTTCTTTCTTTCTCTCTTGCTATGTGCAGGACCTATATTTTTGTGGAAAACTTACTTTGTTTCTTATGGAGTCTTTTTAGATTTGTATGCATTAACAAGGAGGTTAAAAGCTCTGCCCAGGGCAGTACTGGAAGAGAATAAAAGGTTGTTATTCCTAGGCTGAGTCAGAGGCAGTGGTAGATAGATTTTTCTCCCGGGGGCACAAAGGAGGTGTCAGGGAGCCATTACCTTGAAATCCCAGCCAGAGCAGGTTCACAAGCACTAACAACTCTTCCAACCTCTCTCTGGGTACTGGGAATTGTCCACACAAGGGACAGAAATTGAAATTAATATGCCAGTGTTTCTCAAGAAATAGAACTTGATAATGTTTCAATTACTTAAACATTTCAAAATCATGTTTTCAGTTCTCATATTTCTTTGTTATTGAATTTTCCAGTTTTGTTACTTTTTATAGCTTTTAACTATGCTCTGATGTCAGCATGTATAACCTTCATATCAAGAAATAATGTGAAAAAAATAGTGAAGAAGAATCTCTAACCAAAAATAGTATTTTCAAATGCAATTCGGCCTTTTCTGAAATTAATTTTTTTTAATATATAAGTTTTCTCTTCCCACATCCTCTGAAAAGGAGTTTTACAAAATTCATTCAACTTTTATCCGAGGAATAGCAAAACAACAAAGAAACAAAACCCACAACCACTGAGATGAAGAAGTTTTCAGTGAGACGCTTCTGCCTAGCCTTGCTCACTGCAGTGTCTTTCTGGATGAGTGACAGGCCACAAATTATCTACAGAAATCACCTGCCAAATCATTTCAATTTAAATGTGCAAGGAAACCATGATTCGCTCTCGAACAATTCGCAGTCACCTCTGCATCTGCTATCTGTGAATGCCCGGCTGTAGCGAGGGAGCTGCCAGCCAGCGTCCAGCCTCGCTGCACCAGCTAAGGGGGATTGAAGCCTTGAGAAGGAGGGGAAGGCACTGACAGGTTGAAAGTTCGGAGCGTTGGGTACACTAGAGCCCGACCCTGTGTTGCTGCCTCACTTGGAGATGGGATAGGAGGACGTGGAGGTTGTGCAGGAATCATAGCCTCGACTGCCTTCTTCCTCAGGTTCCCTAGTCTTCCCAGCAGCCAGTCAGCGCAGTGGGTTTCCAAGAAAGTCATTCAGTACATTGCAGTCAATTAATCAGAGCGAGTCGCACACCCGGTCTGCTGTCACAAGCCGTTGGGAAGAGTCTCTGTAATCCTGCCTTTGAACTCTGCGGTTATTGCCGTTTACAATGGGTTTATTAGAGGCTTAATTGAATTGGTCCTGCTCGCAGTGCTCACTGCTAACGCGACGGCCATTAGCAGCTGCTAATGAGGGAATGCAGAGGATTACGGCATCAATTATCAGGTTTGTTTTGGACCGGAGGGGCAGCCCACAGCGAGCTCCGGTGAATTCAGCTCATGCGTGTCACACAGCGAGCATGCGGGAAGCCGATGTGCTCACTTGGAGCATCTTGGAGAGGCGCCCATTGCCACATCCCCGTTTGCTGGTCCTCAACCCTCCGGGCGGTCATCCTCATCCAGCGGTGGGAACGACCAGCACACCTCGCTGCCACTGGAGGAAGAAACACCTGCTTTGGGGGAAACCACCAAGAGAAAGTACCCAAAGCCACGGGAAAGGGAGCAAAATGACCATACTCTTTCAAAAACAGACAAACTATTTGTTTGCTAGAAATGGCTGGTGGGGCCTTGTTTTCAATAAGCAGAGAGCCAGAAAAGTTGGTGTGTACTCTGAGTAGGAAAGCATATTGCAAGTGAAACAATACTATGTGCCCTGCGGTGTGCAGATCCTTACTCGTACTTCAGATAGGTGAACATCCCCATCATTAGAAAAAAGGGCAACTCCTCTCCTAGGAGAGAGGGGGCTGTCGTAGGAGGAGAGGGAGAGAAGGGAGGGAGCGATAGTCTTCCACACTGGGAAGAGGATGCTATACGCAGCCAAGACCTCCCAGCAGGAAGGAGGCATCAGTCACAGCCTGCCTTGCTGAGCAGCAGTGTGCTCTCCAAGCGCCGAAGGGGAAGCAGGGGGTCTGACTCTGCCTGGCTGTGAACAAGTGCTGGGGATGCAGCACAGGTCGGCTGGTCTGTGCCTGCCAGGACTACGGGCTGCGGCTGCCCATCTGCTGCCTTGTTACACTGCCAAGCAAAAACAAGGAGAGAGATTTTTTTCTTTTTTGATTTTTCTTCCCTCTCCCATCTCCCTTCCCTGCAGCTCATTTTTCTTCTGCATTTCAGATAAGAAAGCGTCCATGAGCAGCGTTAATTATGTTCTGTGGAGGTGAATATGGGGCTGCTGAGTTGCAGCAGACAGAGTCTCTTGGCTCTTGTGCCTGAGGCATCTCCTTTGCTTCTCTGCCATGCTGATGTGGAGCACAAGGAAACCTTGCACATGGATCTGCTGCAGAGCTGGAGTCAGGCTGCAGGGTGCCTGCCTGTTCCCCAGCCAATGATCTTCCATGCCATGGGACCCATGGATACTGCAGAAAGGAGGTCCAGCAGCCTAATGGGTGAAGGCTGTGAGGGGAAAGGAAGGGAAGAAGGGACTAGTGAGGGAAAAAGCAAGGAGATGATCATGAGGTGGGAAGAAGATGACACTAGAGGGATAAAGTGTCCCTGCTGGGGAGCCCTAGAGAAACCAAGAATCTGGTGATCCTTTTTGCATTAGACATTTTCAAATATGGTGACAATGTGCATTAGACATTTTCAAATGTGGTGACTTTCCTTCCCCAGCCCCACAAACTCATTCCCTTCTCTTTCCCTGGCTTGTAGTTGCAGAAGGAGAGCTTTCTTGAAAGGTTGCCTGCGGGGGAGAGATTAACACAAAAACACATCTTCTCCATGCTCCTGAGCTAGAGGAATACAATAATTGGGACTGCCAACCAATTTGTCATGGCTAGGCTTCGCGAACGAAGATTTGTGAAGGACTCTACCCACGCTTGCTACAAGCGCGCTGATGGCTAAAAAGGCCAATGCGAGATAGACACGTCCGGTTGCAAAAGGCACAGCAGAATGACTCCCCAGGTGGTACCGACAGGACACGGTTCTTTCTGCGTTGTCTTTTCTCCTCAAGAGTGATCCTGCGTGTATTCTCAAAAGAAGCAGAAGCGTTGTGGATAGTGTGTCTCCAGGCCTCCCGATTGGAGGCCAGAGCAGACCAGTGATGGTGATCAATATGGCGAAGGCTGAGATGTTGTTTCAGGGAGTCCTTATACCTCCTCTTCGGGGCTCCTCTCTTGCAGCAGTCAGTGGCAAGTTCACCATAGAGCACAATCTTAGGGAGGCGGTAGTCCTTCATCCTGGAGACGTGCCCTGCCCAACGCAGCTGCATTCGCAG
>VZRE01000451.1:233169-362057 GCA_013396775.1 Cephalopterus ornatus
CCATGATTCAGAGCCATACAAAAGAGTGGACAGTACAACGGCTCTATAAACACTGATCTTTGTACTTTTCTTCAAGTGATTGTTTTGCCAAACTCTTTTATGGAGTTTACCGAAAGCTCTATATGCCTTTGCTAACCTGTTGTCTATCTCTGCATCAATCTTACCATCCCAGGAGATGATGCTTCCCAGGTAATTAAATTGCTGGACTGATTTGAGCTCTGAATCTCCAATGGTGATATGGGGATGATGGAAGACTTCTTCAGGTGCAGGCTGATAGAGAACTTCTGTCTTCTTCAAGCTGAGTTCCAGCCCAAAAAGCTCAGCAGCCTCCGCAAAGCAGGATGTTAAACGTTGCAGAGCTACTTCTGTGTGGGCAATGAGGGCAGCATCATCAGCATAAAGTAGTTCACGGACAAGATGATTTAAGGTCTTAGTATGAGCCTTCAGTCGCCAATTTGTGGTTGGGAGACAAAAAGTCAGAGAAGTGGATGACCATCAAACCACCAGTAAAAAGGACCAGCTTCAACCAGTTGTGCCAGTGAGTGGAATACCCGATTAAAACGATGAGGAAGTGAATTTCCAGGAGATCTCTTATTTCTTCACACAGTCCTGAGGAGCCACAATGTAAAGGGAGAAAATTGAGTTTCTGCTTTGAGGGGTGCCAAAGCTAAGCAAGCCCTGAGGGGCAGAAGGAGAGCAAAAGCGGAGACCGCTGAAGAGAGGAGCTTTCTGGCGATGGGAAGAACAAGACATTACCAAATTTGGATCAAAATGACACTGGGAAGAAGGGAAAAAAAGCCTCTTGCTGAGGTGGAGTAGGCTTATCATTAGCTCTCCCGAGTGGTGGAGGGGGAGGGAGGCTGCCGGAGGAACCGGTGGGACGATTACTTGGGGACCTGAGGAGCTAACAAGAGCAGCTATTTCCATTTCAAATGGAAAGGCGAGAGGAGATCAAACACATTTCACAGTAATGATCCGGAGCCTTTCCCTGAACACTGAGCTGCACAAACGCTCAGGGTAATTGAAGCCACATGCAGCTAAGATGAAGAAGCTGAATTCTGCACAAGGGAGCTGGGGGGGAAAAACACCCACAAAGCAAACATAAAATCCCAACCTACAACAAACAAACAGCTCTGCGATTCCCTAGCACTGGTCTCCCCACCCTTCACTTTGCTACCACAGGCAACCAAGAAGTGCTCTTCAAAATAACACCACCCTACTCTTTCTACAGCTCCTCAAAATCCAAAATTCCCAATCCCATGGATGAATAAGCCAGTGGAAAAAAAAATTAAAAATTGTTAGTAAATAAACATTTGTGTTAAACCTCAGTTTCAGATAGTTATGGAATGTCAGTAAACACAAGATGGGCTTGAGATCTTTTTGCTTATTCATCCATTTTCTAAAAAGACTAAGGTGACTTTGGTTTAGAACTAGTGAGGAATACTGATCAACTGCTCGTTGCTTTCATTCCCTGTTCTCCTGCTGAGACTGCATTAAGTGTATTAAGTGGTAGTTTGATAAGGTCCCATTCTTCCTATCTGGAAACTAGCCTGAGATCCACCAGCCTACTTCAGACAGAGATATCTGTTGCCATTGTCAGCACTACCTCGGGATTTAAAAAATTGTCAATTCCAAGGTCATAAACACTGACTACCTTACCCAGCCCCAGATTTCCAAATGCCATCTAAGAGCAAATCTGAGTCCCAGTACCATTCTTGCAGTCCAGGAGCCTTTGGACAAGGGAGAAAAATATTTCCATGTTGCAGAAAAGATGAAGGTCAGGTATATTTAACATAAAATGTAGTGTATTTTTTTATTCAGTTAATCCAAATTTAGTAATGCCTGCCCCAGGTTTGAAGTACTTGCCTTAGAAACAACCCACAATGGCATCAAGCACCTCAAAACCTCTTAGCCCTTCCTCCTTCTCCACAGTCACCTTGACCAAACTAGGAACTTTGACAGGAAACTAGGGCTTTTCACACTGGCAGCAGAGCCAGGAGCACCTTCATAGAGAGGGAAAAGACCACTCTGCAGAGCACTGAGTCTTTTCTCCAGCTGGAGACAGAAACCTACGAGCCTCATGCTACCCATTACTTAACTTATGCACAGCAGTAGGAAGAAGAAGGAAAGCAGTTTCTAAGGTAACCGCACACCCAGCGCGTTGGACTGTGCAGAACACAACCAGCTGCTGGGAACAGCTGGGAGGCAATGGACAGCATGCAGGTGAGTGCTGTCCCTGGCAAGAAGCTCCACGCAGCACTGGGAAAGCAGGATGCTGCACTGAGCCAAGTGAGTGAAAGACCCTGCATGGGCCATGCTCCAACAACCCCATCCTGCAGGGACCAGGATGTGGGTCCCTGCATGCAGGTGCAAGGAAACTCTCTTGGAGCACATCAGTGTGGAGGCTTGCTGCAAATCCCACAGTGTTTCCTCCGTCCTCCAACCAGGTTCTGAAGGCTGCTCATCGCCCCAGCCACCTGTCTCCTTCCCCACAGTCTCACACTGAAGATTTGCCTCCCAAGAGATACTTTCAATCCTTGCAGCCTGTCCTCTGCCAAGGGTCAGCTATCATGGCAGTGAGAGATAAGAAGTCTGCACAGACAAAGCAGTTCCAGCCCACGACTAAGGTGGGACAGAGCCTCCCGGTAGCATGGCTGAGAGATCTCCAGGTCAAACCAAGGGCTGTCCTCTCCTTGATGTGGTTAGTCCCCATCAAGGGGGGACTCCCCATAAGAGTTAGTTGTAGGAGGAGTTTCAAACCCTCCAGAGCTGAAATGAGAGAGCTGAAGTACCTAGAGATGGGGATCCACTGGTCTGAGCTGAGGTTCATGAGTGGTATGCATGAACCAAGGTGCAGGTCTGCATAGGTGCTCTGCGGATCAGGCCATGTCTGCACCCATATTTTATGTGCATTAAAGACAAGGCAGTGAGTACTGATAGCTCCAAAGGAGTCTGGTCCCCAGCTATGACCAAGCACATTGTTGATGCAGTTCCCATCTCCAAGAGAGGCCACCCAAACCACCAAATACCAGCCTGCCCAAGCTGGTATGAGTTTTGAACCCTGCTCCAAGGGTTGAGGTTTCTGGCTCTTGGTGTCATGAGAGTTTGGTCTGAGCGTAGCTGGGTAAAGCTCAGAGTTGAGACACAAAGCACTACTGAAGTGGATGTGGAGCCAGGATGCAAGGGATGTCACCAACACAGAGGAGCCTCAGAGCCCAGACCAGGAAGGGAGAGAGGGGGAACACATATGCACTGTGAGACTGCATATGGGGGACATGCCAATGCCCAATGCATGAAGGAACCACTGTAAACAAGTATGTGGGTGAGAGAGCGTGCCTGGGGCACAGGAGGGGGTGAAACAGCCCCAGTGGCTCTCAAAGTAAAGTAACCCACAGTATGTAGCCCTCCTCATGTACAGGCTACGCTGGACCCCACAGAAATTCCTTTTGCAATGCGGAGCCCTGGACATCAGCAGTTCTGGAAGGAAGAGCCTCCTTTAGCATCTGCAGCATATGGACGTGTGTATGTGTGCAAGCCAGACCCAGGTGTGAACCCTGTGTGCGTGTGTGTGCATTCAGGGTAGACAGGTACACAATGCACATAGCTGTTCTGTGCCAGTGAGTGAAAGCCCAGACACCTATTTCTGAGTCCATTTGGTAAAATACGGGCAGCAGAGCCTCTGCCTGTGCAGTACAGGGGAGCACCTCAGCCAGCTGGCAGCCCCACCTTGTGCTGCAGCCAGCACCAACGCAGCCTTGCCTGATATTGAAACCATTACTCTTCACCATTCCCTCACCCTGTGCTGCCTCTTCATCCCCCAAGAAGCTTGAAGCTAAAATTATACACCCGAATAATTATTCTGTGGCTTGAAAGCAATCTTCCTCCCTTACCACCCTTTTCTTTGACGTGTGTGTTTAATATCAAATTATTTATAACCCAGCCTCGCGGTCAAGCTTTTAATAAAAGAGCTGCCAGAGACTTTTAAAAGCATCGTATTCACTCGACTAGCCACATTATGCTGAGTAAGGGCTGCAGGGCTTTAGTGGAAGGAGTCTTGCTGCTGAAAATCCCCCCAGCCCATGTGCGCACGTGTTTTACTCACTCACAGTGTCTCTTGTTCTTTCCATGTCGTTTGTTCTGCCTCTCCTCCCTTCCCCTATCTAGATCTGTAGTCCCTGCCTGGCTATCATGAAATTACTGCCAGTACTGATGTCTACAAATAAAAGAATGATTAAAAAGGGATTCTTCAATGCCACGTGGATTTTTCCTTCCCTAGAATTACGCATAACCAAAGAGAGGTCAAATAAATGAAGGAATGGATGCTTTAACCCTCCCTTCTTCCTTCCTCAGCTTTATCGGCTTCTTTTCACTGCACTAACATTTTTGTTCTCCAAGAGTATACATGCACATATATATATATATATTCCTCTCCCCCTTCAGCATGTAATATTGATGAATTCTGCTCCCCTAAATGAAGGTTTGTTGGAGAAGAAACCTGCAGTTCATCTTCAGCAGGAGGAATGCAAATGTGTTGAAACCCTAGGAGGGATGGGACAGCAAAACACAAGGGCTGTTGCAGCAGCTGCCAGATCATATTTGATTCTGCGCACGGGCACAGACAGGAGCAGGGCAGAAAAGCTGCCCCGAGCAGCACCGACCCTCTTAGTTCCCCAAGCAAGAGGCAAAAACATGCTGTCCAAATAGGAAGCTTATTTATACAGAATTTATGCCTTGAATTATAGGGGAGAGCCAAGCTACTGTTAGCACAGATGTAAATCTGTGGCCAGTGAAGCTAAAAGGGAGTTATTCCAGATTTACACTCCCATCAGGGGGGTTTATACATGTAGTTTTCCACAGTGCCTTCTGCCATCCCAGGCATCACTGCACATGTCCGACTTTCATGGGCTCTGGCAGGAATAAAGCATGCATAACAACTTGGTAATCAATCCCCTCAGGGTCTGATGTAAAAGACTTGCCCCCAGGGGATCTGAGCACTTGGAAGAAGAAAACTAACAACAACCCATAACATTTAGGGAGCTGTGCTTTTCTTTGCATTCTCCCAGGAGCAAAGCTATCATGCCTGTTCATCCCTGTATGTAATTGGACTCTGAGTGCCAAGTGAGGAACATCAAAGAGACCTCCAAGTGAAGTGTTGTGGCTGTTCCTGAGCATCTGGCTTTCAGGTAGGAAGAGGTGGAGCTAGGAGGCCTCTAGCATTCCTGCATCTGTCTGAGGTCCCAGACCACAGCCTTTGCCCAAAAGAGCTACTGGCCCCTTTTTAAATGCTCTATCAACCCTTGCATCTGAGAAGGCAACCTATGTTCTCCATTAGGGGCAGAGTGGTCAGGATTAGGCAAGATGACAGTGAGGGAAGGCACAAGTGAGAAGGGGTCAGGTGCCAAGGGTGTTCTCGCAGTCTTCCAAGTCACTAAACCACCCTGTTTTTCCCCAAGTCATATAATCACATAATGGTTTGTGTTGGAAGAGTTGGCTTAAAAATCATCTAGTTCCAACCCCCTGCCATGGGCACAGACACCCTCCAGTAGACCAGGTTGCTCAAAGTCCCATCGAGCTTGGCCTTGAACACTTCCAGGGATGGAAAATATGAAAGCCTCTCCTGATGCAGAGAGGAGCATAAGAAGAATTCCCCAAGCTCTAATGCTCTCAACCCCTTGAAACTAATGCTGCACTGGTACCCCTAGTCTCACTGCCATCTACACTGACTGTCTTCATTTTAAAGTGATTAAAAACCTTGGAAAATCCCTTTTGAACGTACCTCATCCAGAAGCCGAGCCCAATGAAGCCAAACAGGAGGAACAGCAGCTAACCCAATGCTTGTTGCATGCCTCAAGTGACCCTACCAAACCTACTGCCACACTACCTGCCCCAAGAGCCACAGCATCTCTGCTGACCTTGCAGACATCTACTGAAGACAGATGTGCTGGCGGATTTACGAGGGTTCTCATGAGCTCTGCTCAGCATCACACACTCCCTGGCCGCAGCCAACCCAGGGAAAGAACCATAAATCCCATTTCACAGATGAAAGGAGTGACGCAGGGAGAGCTGGACCATTTCACAGTCAAATCCCCCATCCAGATGCCTACTACCTTGGTTCCCCAACCCTTCCCAAACCCTTTTGAGCAGCCCAAACCCTTTACAATGTGCTGCTCCCACGCTATGGCTTGTGGTGATGGAGGGTGCCCATTGCTCCCCCTCCTTCTCTGTGTACTGGCAGCTGAATGCGTTATTTTTGTCCCCAGTTCAGAAGGCAGTTTCATGCATCCCACTGTGTGGCTTATCTTCTGCAATTAGCACTTCCCGCCATATCTGATAGGAGAGAAGGGCTCAGCTGCCCCTGATTAATTGCCGAGTATTTGCTTTCTTTTCCACTTCTGTGGCCCCCCCCTAATTAGTTTATCCCTCTTATTCCTTTCATGGGCCAGAGCGTTCTCCTTTTTTGCGCAATTATATATAATAGCAACGCTTGAAATCCCCTGGGGAACAGTTGAGAGAGGCTCTCAATGGGGAGGAAAGGAGCCTGAAAGCAGGGAGATTACTAAAGGTCATATGTCCTATAGCTTCCCTGTGGTCTTAAAATATATATTATCCTGACTCTAGGACAAATTCCTTCTCTGCACCACCTACCTTGCTGCCTTCTCCAGGTTTTTCAGTGAGTTAATGCCTGAACAGCAGAAAAAGCTTGCAGACCTAAATCCCAGGTATGAACAAGGGACACAAAGTCAGGCCCCCCCTTGGCTGGACACCTTCAGGTGCTGTAGAAAACACAGACCTCACAGCCCAGCAGGGGCAATCTAGGAATACTTGCCTGGCCCCCATAAGCTACATGGCTATAGGAACTTTGGCTCTAATTAGAAGGAGATACTACAGTTTAGATGCAGCATTAAAACAGTCTCTGGCTGAAGAGGCTGTTGGCTCCCTCAAAAGCCAGCCAACAGCATGCTGCTAACTTGGGAGAAAGAAGTACAGAAGAAGACTCCCGAGAGCAGAACAAGAAGACCATGTCCAGTCTCTCCCTTGCAAATGTGGGTGGCACTGGAACCAGCGTTCACATCCCATCTTTGTTTTCCTGAACAGTAGTGTAAATCAGGAATAAATGATCATGACTGCATTGTTACTGAAAACAATTCTTGATCCTTTGGCCAAAAGGAGAAGGCTCTTTTGTGATATTTTTTTATTGAGTATCTCCAAACCAGGTCTTGTCTAGAAAGTGCAGCCCTTGGGGAACAGTATGTGGGGCACTCCTCCACCTAGCATGGGGAAAAATGAAGGCATCTGGGAAGGAGTGAGGTAGAACTGTAGCCAGTTTGCAAACTGTTGGCAGTAGATCCATTTAAGCCCATATTGACTGAGGTTTATAGATCCATAATTGTTATCTTCCCTCTTATCTCATTCACACCCATCATTAGGCAATTTGATTTTTACAGTCCACAGCACCCGGGCCACCTCACTTACACATCTTTTTAAGCTGGGATTTATGCCTCAGATGGCTGTATTTGATCCATCACAGCCTGAGTTTCAGGATGCTTTTCAGGTGTCTACGTTCCCGTGCATTAAAATTTCAGTGCCTACCTCATGTGAAGATGTGGCACGATGATGCAGCCAGGATGCTGTCCCTAGCTCTCAGGCTGTCAGGATGAGTGGTTTCATCTGGGATGGATAGGGAGGAATTCCAGGACATTTACACAGCCAAAAATTAGGCAAGCACTTGTTTTTCCACCAGAATACCTGCAGAGCTAAAGCTATTCAGCTTTGAATCAAAGAGCAGACAGCAGGTCAACTCTTATGGGTGTAAAAGAGATGGGATGATGAGGCAAGACAGTGTGCCTAAGATCCTGACACCCAGTTCTTTGAACTGACATTTCTCTCTCTCTGCTCCCTTGCCTTTTGTTTCTACCTTAATTTGGCTGTCTTAATTATTAGCAGTGCCTAGTTGTCTCCCCTACAATCCTTTCAGGTAGACTAGAGGTGATAAAACCTGTGAAAGGTGAAGCCTCTTCAGTGCCTGAGCTGCAAAACAAGAAATAGGTGAAGACTGCAGGCAGGGCGTCACAGCATCTCCTGCAGTTCTCCTCCCCTTCCTTTCTCTCCTTTTCCTTCTCCTGCCTTGTAGCTCTGCCAGTTCTGCACCACAGACCCCTCTGAACTTTCTCTGCAGGCAGGGTGTGAACGGAGCACAGCCACGCCTGGAAACCTGTAACTACACAGAGATATCTGTGTGTCAAGGAGGGGGAAGTGGGTCAGGGGCTGGTCATGCACACAACGTGGAGCTAGGAAATGTGAGCATGCTACGTGTATTGCACACACGCCCCTTATTATCTGAATCATGGTCTGCACCCTTCAGTATATACTGCATGCTCCAGAGAGTATCTGCTGAGCAAAAGGCATTAATATACAAAAAGGAGGGAGCTTACTTTAAAGCAACTGTATATATCCATCCAGAGTGTGTGTCGCAGGCAGTGAGCCGTTTCAGGGAAAATGGTTGCATCTTTCTCCTTGGGAAGGCGCCTAGGTGAGCACTGGCACGCTCTCCCTTGATTCAGCATGGTGTTGGGGGAACAGGCATTTCTTTGCTCTCGGATTCAAAAGGATAAAAAAGACCCACAGCTGTTTCTCTCATCCATTTTTCTGGGGAGGACAAGGTGCCATAGTTTCTTGCCTTACTCTAGAGGGAGTTTTTCCTTGTCCTGGCACTGTGGGGCACAACTGGAGAAGATAAATCTGTTTATGGGGAGAGCAGGCTGTGCCAGTGGTCTGTTGAGGGGTCAAATACAGCCTCTGTCCCACAGTAACCTGTGTGTTGCAGTCTCCAGTAGCAGACACAGAGGAGAGACCCTTTTGCCTCCCTATACGAATTCCTGTTTATACAAGGTCCTTGTTCTGTTCCTTCAACACCTGCATCATCCCCCAGCCATGCTCTGCTGGTGCAAAATGGTCAATCTGCCTTTACTTGGACAGCGCTACAGTCATTTACACCTCCTGAACCTTTAAAACTCTCTCTTCTTTATAATTAGAGGTGTAACTGACCTCGTATGAAGAGCTCTGCTTAGTCTTATGTGGCAGGAATGCAAAAGTGAAAAGTCTCTTCACCCCTCCAACCCTCCCCCATCTCCTCCCCCCCACCCCTCCTCCCGGCACCTGCAATGCGATTCATGCTCATGCACCGAGGATTGTTCTTTGTTTAACCTTACAATAATCTACAGCTTTACTAAGGTGGCACTCACAGAAGTGACTTGAAAGCAAACCAATAAACGTCTCTCTTAATTACTTGGTAAAGCTTTTCATTTTCTATTGCTTTTTTTCACAGTTCTGAGTAACAGCAGACAGGGAAGGTATGCAACGTACTGGCTTTGAATGACATGGAAAGCCAAGTCCTGCTCATGACAGCTCATTCAGATTTGCAGAAGCAGAGACCAGAGACACATGCGTTCCTGCATGCCAAATTCTGAAGCGGCATTTGGAATTGCTGAGTGCCTGTACAAACCAAGCATTTTTCATGAGCAAACATATTTATTCAGCCTCATTTGAATGCAAAGCTGCCATCATTACATGCATAAAGTAAGCATGCGATATCCTCACAAGACCCCCAGTGGTTATGGAGTGCACTCCCCAACTTCCTAACAGCAAAGTCCTGGGATTTCAGTGTCAAGCACTGCTCAAAAAGAAGGTTAGAATCCTATCAGATCCCAGTTTGTTGTTACACACTTGCTACCTCAAGTTCTCCCAACTGGTTTCATACAAAGTGTTGTACTTTTTGCTTACTTCTGTGTAAGTCTTTGCTGGGTTTCCAGACATTATTAAGCATCTGTCACAATCCACCCCAGAGGTAGCTGCATTTCAGCTATGGCTGAATGATTGCTGTGTGTGTAGTCTTCAAAGCAGCGAGTGATTCTTCAAGATGACAGGCAGTGGGGATGTCAGTCATTTTCATTAACATAAATAAGATATGTTTCATTTTAGTCACTCTAAAATCATTGAGTCCTTTATTGATGTCTCAGTAATTTATGAGCTCTGTATCTTGGCTAGAAACCTACCAGCATGACTGGTTGCAGGAAGAAATGGGCACAGTAGAGAGATAGATCTCTGTTTAGCTGAAGTTCAACTATTTCTTCCCTGGGTCAGAATGTTAAACAGGCCACAGTGGTGAGGCTTGGTAGCCTTTCACCTGCAGTTCATACAGTTAATGACAAAATGCCACTGCAGTGCCCAGTGAGAAATGCGATCATCATTTTTCATGTTCCTGTTGGTGCTGTGACTTATCATGGGAATCCAAAATCTAAATCCAATTCCCATTTTTGCTAGCAACCCTTGCCCAGAAGGCAAAGGACCCACTAGAATAGAGAATGAACATCCTTCTTGCTCCTAGAAATGGGCGTCCAGTGGAGGTGCATATGTCATCTTTGTTCTGCTGCAGCTGGAACTTTTGTCTGGAGGGGTGATGAAAGGGAAATGTAAGTCTCCCAGGGTGTCAGTCAAGCACTCTCATCAGTCTAATTTCAGACAAAAATTTTAGCAGGCAAGAGAACCAAGTGGGTTCAGATGAGCTCTGGAGAGGCACCCAGATTCTCTGCTGATGAGACAAACCAAAATGGGATGCCAGCTTGGCACAGTCCAGAGAGAAGGAGACCTGCATCCTCAACACCACCTGAGCAGCCCTCAGCCCAGTGGTGGGATGGAAGATTTGTCAAAAAAATACGTCCAGGCTCAGCATCTCTCACACTGGCCTCCCTTTATCACATGTTTCAGATCATCTCTACTCTTAGAAATGCCCAGAAAGGGTGACCATGAAACCATTGAGAAGAAAGGTGGAGCAATCATGACCTATACAAGAGTCAGCCAAGCAAAGTGTGATGCTGGGGCTGCACACAGCCACTGCAGCTCTGTCCATGATTTTTTCTTGGGACAGGAGAAGGAAAGAAGTTTAGATGCAGGATGCCCAGAGATCACACTGACGTTTCTCACTTCCCCATAATCTCACCTCTTTGGCATCTCACTACTGGGAGAGAGACAGCTTTAAAAAAGAGGTTTTATCAAGCCCAGCAAGGGTGAGAAATAAAAGCAACCCAAAATGCAAGCAAAGTTCTGTGTCCCTTAGTCTCCTTCCTTTTCTCACCTCTATTTCTTTCAATTCCCTCTTGTTTCTATCATGTTTTCTTCTCTCCTCCCTCTCTTACTTTCCCTCCCCATCCCTTCCTCCCTCTTCAAATCTTCTTGCCCATGTTTTCTCCTACGAATTCCTATAGGGATCCTTCTCTGCCTACAAAAACATCTGGCTCCTTTAAACTCTACTTTTAAAAAGGTGTCAGCAGTGTTTCAGTGACCAGTCAGAGGGACTTGGGCAGCACTGCTTTGCCACCAGGCTGCTCTGTGCCACACCACCTCTTCCAAACAACCCATAGGAAGTGGTAGCTCCCACAGCCCTGCACTCACCCAGGAACCCTTGGCCCTGGAGCAAAGGGAGGAGATGGTCCTGTCCTCACTGCAGAGTTGTATCACACCTGGGGATGATGCTTTTTAGAAAACATCCTCAAGAGCTACCACTCATTGTCTCTGACACATTGCAATCCTTGGTTCCCTCCAGCTCCAGAACTGTGTCTCTGTGGATGACCCTTGTGCAGGCTATAGATGCTCAGGTGGTGCTCCATCTTCAACTGGGAGCCATCTGGAGCCCTGACTTTGGAGAGTTTATGAGGAGTTTATGTCCCAAAACTTAAAGACCCTGCTTCTCCTTGCTACCACCTGAATGTTACCTCTTGGGATGCAAAATCAAGGCTTGAGGCTGGAATTTTCAATTCTGTGTTTGTCAACTTGTCTCCCAGGAATGTTAATGATCTTCCTACATGGCCAACAGCCTTCAGTGGTAAAATATCTGATGTGGAACATTAGGGCTTCCATTGATTTACTTATAGTGCTTCCAGGCAGTAAAGTTCTTTTGTTTTTGACCAGTTAATTGTATTTTCCAAGGGAATTTTTTCTACCTCTCTGTTATGTGTCAGTGGGATGGTGATGCTGTAGCTGGGTGGGCTCACACACAGATGGGAAGACAGGTGGACTGGTAAACATCAGCTGGTGGGAGCCATGTGATTGCAACAAACAGCACAGTTTTCCATGCAATTAAGGCATGCAGCATGGTGGATTCAGGTGACCACAGCAGATCACTCTGCAGAAGTTCAGCTGCCAGTAGAGCCATCCATTGCTTTTGAATCAAGGCTCTTTTGCAAGCTACCTGGTCAGCTAACCCTAGCAGAAGTGCAGTTGCGTCTGGTGGCACTGGAGCAACAGCCCAGCAAGTCTAGCTGTGTCAAGCTTCTCTGGCCAGTGGAAAAGCTGTGCAGATGCATTCTCATGGTGATGATAACTGAGATGTTTTAACTCCCATCTGTGATGAGTTATTAACATCCACAAAATTAGTTATTACAGCCCAGTGATCAGCAGTAACAGAAGATGCTACGGTATCTCTACTGCACATTAGTATCTGCTCTTAGTCAAATAAAGCAACCTCTCTGCGTGAAAGCAATGTATGAGATATCACACTGCCAGATGAGTTTTCCCAGGCATCTGAAAGGTAGAAATGCAAGCAGCAGGTACGCATACAGCCCAGCACAGGAAAACTGAATTGTTAAAGGCATGTCTAAACTTGTCACAGATAGGACAGTTTTCTGAACCCAGGCATTATTGCTTTCTCCATATCTTACCTCCTCACAAGATGTACTGAAACTCTTTCTCACTGAACACAATACACGAGTCAGAGCTGACATTTGAAAGCCGAGGCAGTTGTTTAAATGCAGAAGACAATAAATCTATACCAAGCGAAAAGGCCAGAACCACCTTACCATATCTGGAAAAGGGTATCTCTAGGCCAGTCTCCAGAGGGGAATCTAGTCCAAACCCTGCTGAGCTGCTAGCATATCTGCTTGGCACTTTTTTTGTTTTAATTTTTTAATTTGCTTTTAGTGTAGTTTTTTAATTACCCCTTTTAACCCTATTGGACAGCTTCCACTGAGACTCCCCAGATCTCTTGACACATTTAGGAGTCCGTCCTCAGCTCATAGGGTTAAAAAGATGTCTGTCAGACCTGCCTCAGCTACAGGAGGAGGTAGGACTCTGCACCTATGTCTCATGCCATGCCCACTACTCAGCAGCAGGGTCTGTGTCCCTCCATGGCCACTTGCAAAGATGAAGGGCCCAGACTCAGGACTGTGGCTTGTTCCCTTCTTCTGCCAGTGTGTTTGGAGGTGGAGAGGAGAGGGAGCCCTGCCATCCATGTTAACAGTGACTCAATGTGTTATTTCTGGCAGTCATTCCACAAAGATATTTTTTTCCTACATTAAAATTCAACAGCCCAGGAAGGCAGCTCAGGGCTAGACTGCAGGATGCTAAATCCTGTAACTCAGAGAAATACACAAATGTATAACGGAACATATATAAAAAAATTAAAAGGCTACTCTATTCTTACTTTCAAAGATCCAGGATATTATTTAAAAAAAGAAACACAATAACCCAAATCTCCAAGGACTATGCAGTTCTGTGCTGTACTCGTGCATCTTCCTAGGACGCACCTTTCATGTTGCCTCCCTATGGCTATCATCCATGCCTGAGCTGCCGCGGCACAGCCGGATGCACTGAGCATCCTGACACAGAGAGAGGATGGGCACCCATGTCCCTGCCACCTGGTTCTGGACTGCACCGCAGTGACTCAGCTGCCTGCACGCCTGGATAGAAGAGTGAATGCTGAGGATGGGGCACACCTCTCTGAGTCATGGCCCTGCCCCAGGGTGACTCAGCGGAGGGTACATAACCCTTTTTTTGTTTGGTTGGTTTTTTTCTCAGCCACTTTCCAGGTGAGCCACTCAGCCCTCCAAATACAGAGGGTGCAAAGCTCGCACCAGTCGTGCAGAGCCTGGGGTGTAGTTGAAGACTGTAGGGTCATCACTGCACTTGGTTCAATGAGACTGGATATGGCACTTAGTGCCATGGTCTAGTAAATACAGCAGTGTTGGATCAAGGGTTGGACTTGATGATCTCAGAGGTCTTTTCCAGCCCAGTTGATTCTATGATTCTGTGTGATGACCCCTGATAGTCAACAAGGTTGGGTTGCAGCATGTGTACTTCCCATGGGACTCCTGGGCATGCAAGGCTCCCTTGGTCCTATTCCTCCATGCCTCAGTCACTTCATACCTCCTTTAGATCCTGTGAAGGGGAACATCCACCCCTGCAAATTTTACTAACCACTCTACACTGCTAGCCACCTTGCAGAGTTTAGCCTGTAAATGGGTTTTACCCCCTACCCCGAGGCAGACCCCACATTACCCATTCTTCTCCCAGCTGCCATCAACACGTGCCAACACATCCCTGGGGATCCCCAGGGGTGACCTCTGCCCATGACATGGAGACAGTCTCCTCTTTTTCATCTTTCCTGCCTCTGCTTGCTCCTCTCTGGCACCACAGCCTGGCCTTGACAATGCTTCCCCCATGGCCTGGGGAGACGTGGCTGATTTTTTTGGAAAGCACAGAGGTGGGTGGCTGCAGAGGTTGAGAGAAAGAGACACACAGAGAGAAAACAAGGCTCCTGGAAGAGCTGTGGGGTAAGAAGTAAACACTTCCCACAGATTCAGTGCAGGTCAGAGGTGCCAGCAAGGTGGAGGAAACCTTGAAGAAGTGGTAATGATCTGCTGTTGTTGCCCAGCCATCTTACACAGACAAGCGGGGTCCATTGCACAGGTCATGCGCAGGAGAGAATGTTGCTGTAGGGAAAGCAAGGTATGCACCTGAAGCATGAGACCTCAGGAAATTGGGATTTGGGGCTCAGCCTCCAGGCTTTGGTGCTTTACAGTGTGGCACCTGACTGCAAGCCCTTCTGCTTGCTTGCTTTTGTGCCCAAGTTCTTCTCCCTCCCTCTCTCTTACTTTCCTGCTTTTCTGGTCAAGTAGGAGCTTCATTGTGGATTGGCAAGGGCTGGAGCTCTGGCTGAGACCACAGGGGCAAGGAGCAAGAGAGCACAGTGGTGGAGACAGGTGGTGACTCCAGATGGTGGGGAAGGGACTTTGTGGTGGGGGGAAAGAATAGGGGAAAGGAAAAGCTGGAAGGAAGCAGAAGATGAAGAGATGGGTTGGAACAAGTTGAATGAGAAATCACAGGAGAAAGAGACCTGGTCATTCAGCTGGGTGCCACACACTTTACTCTGCAAGCAGTTCCTCTGTGTCTGCAATGTTTTAGTTAATGTTTAGGGAATAAAATATGTGGAAGCCTTTTTTTTTTTTTTTTTGTTAATAACAGTCATCTATTTATAGGCTGTAAATTATACACCATGAACGTTACTCAGAGACAAGACATTATTTTGCTGCCAACAGGGAAAAGGGAAGGAAAGAAAAAAAAGAAGACAGAGAGAAGGGGAGAGAGGGAGAAAGACACACAGAGAGAAAGCATTGAAGCTGTGAGCCTTTGACCCTGTGCACCTCATTCATCTGCAGCAAAGGCCATGTCATGTGAAACGGGGATGACACTGAAGAGACAAAAAGAGATATACAAAGCCAACTGCAGGAACCCAATCCTTCTCCTTTCTTCCTGTCATAGAAGAAAGGTGTGGGATCATTTCTGAATGGGTTGGAGCATTTTCTAGTGCTTGAGTGCCAGAAAAAAGTACCATCAAAAATGTTGCACAGGAGCTGATGGCCTTTGGTATCTGGCACCGTCCTGTCTGTTATAGGCACAAGTGCATGGGCCACTTGGCAGGCTTTCCTGGCCCCTTGTCAAACAATTTGAGTGCTTCAGAGAAATATTTTACCATTCCCCCTCTCTTTTCAGTCTCTTCTGTTTTCCCTCCAAGCCTCTCTCCCTCCTTTGCACATATGCACAGAGAAGGCATTTGAACACAAATTTTTCTGCCAGAGTTAGAAATCAAATCACACTGTCTCCCTTTGCAGTCAATAGAAAAAGGAAGAGAAGCAATTTGCCTACTTGATCTCCCCATTAGTGATGAGATGGCCTTACAATATTTGAGTATAATATTTAAGTATCTAACACTAGATGAGACAAGCTTAGGCTTTATGAGAAACCCAACAAATTGTTTCCATCAAACTTGCTGTGTACAGGATGAAAACATTCAGGAGTAATCCTGGTCCATGACAGAATAAGAAAGATTTATTTTTAATGCAATTGCTGATAAACTTTTTCATGAATCCTGGGGTTTCAGAAAGGATCACAGTAAATCTAACACAACTTCCTCCTTTTCTGAAGCTGTCTTTGAACTGGCCTCTTTCTTTGGCTCCCTAAGCTTCATCAATTAATTATTCCTTTCTTTCACAACAGTCCGCTTCCTTTTTTCTCATCGAGATTTCATACTATTTTTATTACTCCATTGCTTTTGGTTTTATACACCATGAAAAGAAAAAGAGGTTTTGTCTCAGCTTGCCTATAGGATTAAAAAACCTTTGCCGTCTCTAGGTTTCCCAATATCTATCCTGTATGACCAAAAGCAAAAACCTGTAATGTGAAACCCATACATTTTACAGTCCCATCGTAGAAAGCACCATATATGCACCCAACTGGCACTGAAAACACATCCTTGTGTGGCAAACCACTGCAAAGCATCTGTGACACCTTCTGAGGGATATCACAATCCAGCTACAGACCAGAATCAGATACTGCTCCCTACACAGCTTTGAATGCAAGGAGCACATGTTTGGAGGAACACAACACTGAAATCCAAACTCAATTTACCTCTCTCTTCTCTGGTACTTAGTAACTGACGCAGATTTAAAGGGCTCAGGGTCAACCATGTTATTGCAGGCACAGAACAATTTAAGCCAGTAATCCTCAGGGTGAAGCAGAAGAGAGACCATGAATTTGAATCTGCACTTGCAGAGAAAAAAACATTAAAGTGATTCTCTAACCTGCTAGTTAGGATGAATGGCATACACATGTAAGATGATGCTATGTTCAATGCCGTGTAATGAAATCTTTGAGCTCCCTGGAAGCTCCAGCAAATGGGTGCATCAACATTACAGTGCTTTGGCATCTAGATTTGCCATTACAAGCCATCCTAGAACACTGTCCTACAGAGCAGTCCTTTTCATGATGAGTGCCTGTTTGGTGACCTGTGTGCAAAGGGACTTTCTAGTTCCACTTAAAAAGACACAGAAAAAACATCCTAGATGAATCCAAGGGTAACTCTCATGCAGAGATATCTAAGTAGACACTTCACAAAATGTTACATCATAAACAATTCCATAAATGTGTTCAGAGGTATTGACTTTTGCCCTGGAGGTATTAGATGATATAGACCATTCAACTGAGATACCATGTTGCCAAATTGCCTTTGCACCCCAGCAGTGTGTCTTTCCACAGGTAGTGGAGGACATCCATGATGGCAGTGATGTGTGTGCAGGGAACTTGCAAAGCAAATGCTGCTGCCAAATAAATAGAAACACATCTCCAAAATTTTCAGTTTGACCTGGAGGACAAGTCAACCAGCAAAATGTATCAGCATAGCTACTCCTCATCTGAGCCCCAGGGAACAGCTTTACCTAAGCACAGTGCACCCTTCCCCCTCAAGCTCTGATCTTGCCAGAGCTTAAATACAAGCAACATGAAAGAATATCCCACAGTTGCTGATGAATTAGTACATGCTGCCTTCTCTCCAAGTCAGTGCTAAAGCTAAATCTGTCTGCATCAGATTAAAGAGCTACCTTCCTCCCCAAACCCTGACATCTGAAGTTTCACTTCATTCCTATTCCCTGAAGCTCAGAACTGATCCTGGACCAGTGCTCCCAGCAAGCAGACTGGCGTCCTGTACCCTTGTCAGGGTCTTGCAACTAACCTGTATTTTCACTGGTGCAGCAAATCGGAACTCAGCACTCTCTGATCTGAGCCTTGCAGGGCATAGCAGTCTCCAGAGCTACTGTCTGCAGCCTCTACTCTTATGACCTTTCCATGCCAGAAATGCCTCTTGTCTCTGTGCCACACAGCCAAGCCATAGCTGCCACTCCAGCGGCACATGCCTGCCAGGGAGACCCAGCAGGGCTGAAGTTTTGCAGAATCACAGCTGCTTCATTGTCCTGGTTTCCCCCAGCTCATCTATGATTTCATTGAACTGAAATCATGACAGTTATTCCAGTCCTACGTAGGCAGGACACATCCCTTCCCTGTTAGATTTTTTTTTTCCGAATTAGTATTATTTTGGGGTGTAGGTGGAGGGGAAGGTGCTTAAATGAAAAAGTCTGATTCTGTAGCATAAAATCTCAACTCAGTCTAAAAGAAGAAGCTTGCAGATTTACGGAAGGCATCACCATAATGTGAAAGAACACATAGGGTGAAGATACTGCCAGATGGGAAAGTGAATCCTCCCTGGATCTATGAGCATAGATATTGTTGGAGCAGCAAAATATTGTACCAAAGTGATCTGGGAGCTTGGAAAATCCTTTCTTTGTCCCACTCAGCAGATACCAGATTAATACCTCTGTCCTTACACCAATGACTTTAGCAGCCATGGATAAAGGAGACTGGAAGGATATCTCTCCCTTGTGCACCCCCTTTCCACCTCTCCAACATCTGGAACCTTCTTGCGGTGAGACACCTGGGAACAGTGGCTCTTTGCAAAAGGCAAGATGGTTTCTATGTGGGTGAGATTGTTGTGAGAGCTCTAAAGGAGAAAAATCTCCTCTGTTACTAAGCAGGGATCTGAAGGCCATTGTCAGGGAAGAAGCAGAAGAATTTCTGTAAAAGGAAGAATTATTCTGCCTGCAACTAAACCACCTGGACTCTAATCTTATCAGATCTCGCAGCAGCAGCAGGACTGGTCAGCAAGGGGAGGTGAGTCCACACGAGGGACGCAGGGTGTTGCAGTGATGCAGGAAGAAGGGAGACAGTAAACACATTATCCTCGTGGATTTTTAAAGTTAGTTTTTTCTTTCATGACCGAAAGAAGAGTCTTTTATGATACGAAGATTGCTAAGTGCTCATCACATGTAATGTCTAATCTGGTTTTCTCATCTAATTCCAAGAGGTGCAATTAGATTATGCTGGATTATCTGTCTCTTTCTACCTTCTTTCATCCTTCACCTAAGCTGTTCTAACTGGTTGCCAGCCCCAAAACTGTTTGAATAATTGTGTATGAAAAATTTCCTTCTGCTATAAGCAACATAAGGCCCCAGGAAACAGTGATACATTGCAAAGCCACCCACTGGGATGCAAGTGACCCCTTTCCTGATGAGCAAGAGGACTCCCAGGACATTAAAGCAGAAATGGACATGGCAGAAGAGAAGTAACTTGGAGTACAGCGTCTCCATCCATCAATCCAACACTGGAGTCAACACAAACCACTGTGGACTGCAAGGAAAAAGACGCACCCAGCTCCTTTTTCTGCATTACCCAGGGATTACCTCAAGCAGCTCGTTTCCTTATTTTGTCTCTGAACTGTGCACTACATAGATAGCAAAGCTGCAGGGGCTGACACAGTGGCAGTACCCTCCAGTTTCTTTGAAGTCCCTGGAACCGAGCTAACATCAAGGTTAAGTGCTCCCACAGCAACTTTCCCTTGGCTCACCCATGTCAGTGTTGAATTCTCTCCACATGCTGGTTGTTTAAATTCACAATTAGACAAGTAGAAGAAAAAAAAAGGGGGAGGAAATAATCAACTCTTGTCCTGCTGCTCTTTGGCCAGTGAAGTGATAAAGCAGAAAAGAGAGATGAGGCTTTCCTCTCGCTGTATTAAGAAGCTGAAAGTTGAAGAGCAAATGAAGAGTATATTTGAAGATAGCACAAATCCTTGATAAAGCCTCTCTGAAACTTGATGAAAAATTTCGAAGTGCATTAGGAAAGTTGGGATTCACTAAAGGATAAATCCATCAGACAGGACAAATTGAGAAGAGAGAGACACAGATGGTTTGTCTGAGCTCTCCAGAGAGAAGGTAGGGTTGTAGAATGAGCGTTAACTTCTGTGGAGCCTATTGGCTTAAGGTTAGGGATGGAGCACTAGCATGGAGGTCAAGCATGCAAGGTCTTCAGTCTCTGCTAAACCTCTTGTGTCATTTCAGGGACAGGCCCAGCATGGTAACACCACAGATGCAGAGGCTTCTGGGGCAATCATGAGCATGGCATGGTCCCCCTCTTGCCTTTATCTCTGTCCATTCCCCTGCCACAGTGACAAGCTGTGGACAGCACAGGCAAGCAGCACATTGATGGCTCCCCACCTCACCAGAAAAGTAGGATAAGATGAGCTTCTCTGGGCAGCAAAAATCCAGGATAGTTTCAGATGTGCTGATGAGATCTTCAGGAGATGCAATCACTACTTTCAGTCTTGGTTTTCTCCCATGTCTCCTTTAGGAGAGCAAGCAGAAGCCCTCTGCCTACCTTTCCAGATCTGCACTAACTCCCCAAATATGAAAATATTTGGCCTAAATCTCTTACCTGCTCTTCAAAGATTTCTCTTACCCCCTTTGCATTTCCAACAAATTAATTCCCTTGGAACAGGCCTGTAATTAAGAAATTGTATGGGGAACTTTGTCATCAGGTAAATACAGAACATGGTGTCTGGAGGCAGAAATTCTTTCAATGAAGATTAATTAAGCAGAGTTCCTGTCCCAGTCTATCTGGCAGTCAGGAGAACAGGATTTGAACATGGGATAGAAGGGCCAGTGCTCCCTCCAACTCTGCACATCTGGCAACATCCACCCAGCCAACACAGTTCAGGGATACAGACTGTTTCTCTATTTTCAGGGTTTTTGTTTAGGAAGAACTGCTACTAAGACTGCTCATGCAGCATCACGGAAAAAGGACCAAGAAAATATGCTTATTCTTGATCAGAAAGAACCACATTTATTTGCTTCATGTGCATCTGTTTCCCAGAGGGGATATGGACAGGAACTGATGTTTGCAATGCACACAGTGCTTGGTGGGAAGGCAGGTCCAAAAGAGGCAGTAGGACACAGCTATGCCTCTTCCTGGCAGATCATCCTGGAAACAGATGTTTTGCCTTAGGAGTTTGTGCTCTTCAGTGCCCACCAGGCAGCAGCAACCTGACTGCAAAGGCCTGAGTCAGTGAAGGGAAAAGGAGACATGGAAGAATAAAGACAAAGCACAGCTTTGCTTTACATGTTGAGTGGAAAAAAAAAAAATCCCACATGAGGACAAAAAAGTGCACAGAGGTCACAGCTCACAAAGCAAAGGAATGGCAGGAGAGATGATCCAGAACTCATGCCAGAAAGCAGCAAGAAGAAAACGTGCTGAGTATTCACCACTAGAATTAATTAAATGTAGCCAAAGAAGGAAAAAGCTCAAGAGAAGACAGGGAAGAGAGGAGCAGATCTTGGTGAAGAGTGAGATTTGGAGAGAGTGCTCACCCTTTCTCCCGAAGACTTAAACACATAGCTCCCGTTAAAGGGCAGATGTGGGCAGGAGCGGATTACCCCAATGGGCCCTGGAGGCTCTGCCTCCACCTTGCACACCACATATGAAGCCTTCCCCTGAGCCTGAATTTCTTGTATCAGCCGAGCCAGCAGCAACAGCAAAGGCATGTGAACAAACGTGTGTTATTCGCAGTGGTCCCTTCCCCATCACCACTCACTGGTATGTAGCATGGTCTTTGTGGCTGTCAGCAGCAGATTTTAAACTGAGATGGGAAGGGTTAGGATGACTGGCCACCTGTGATCATCCAGCCCTGCCAGTGAATAACAGGAGCACACAGCTCTTGACAACAATTTTAGAAAAGGTCCTGCTTGTGCGTAATAACTTGTTCTTTTAATAACAGTGACAATGCTTGCACTTCTTGTAACAAGTTTAGCCCTTGGGACATTTAATGACAGAGTTCCAGAAAGCTGGATTACCTGGCTGGGAAGGCATGGGCACTTCAGGGAGCAGCAGCTCTCATCTGGGATACACATGGCTTCAACTAAGCTCTTGGCCCAAGGTGGTGGCTGGAAGACTGCTGATATTCCCAGGGAGAAAAGAAGGGAAAAAAAGATATTACAAGAAGGTGAAGAAAGCCTTTGATGCTCAGTTTATTGGGAGGCGTAATGTGATATATGAGAGATTTAGCCAGCATTATCAAGAACTGGAAGAGACTACCAAGTCCTTCAGAAGAGAGTGCAGAGCTGTTCAGGACACTTACAGAGAATTTATAAGAGGAAGCATCACTGCAGGCCTAAGAGGCAAGGAGTACTGGGCTACTTCTCCCAGCTTGAACCCACACTGACTTAAGCAAAGAACGAAAAAAACAACACAAGTAGAAAAGAAGCAGGAAGACTTGCAGGGTAGGGTGTGCAGAGAAGGAAGAAGCAGATTGGTTGATCCAGCCCCAGGCAAGTAAAAAGGACAAGACACACCAAAAAAAACCCCAACCCAACTCCAGGGACAAAGAAAGAAACAACAGAAAAAATTCTGAATGTGCCTATGAATTCATGCCCTGTATTTTCATACCCAAAACAAGGTTGCAGGAGATCAAAAGAAAGCAGGACCTCTGTTCGACAAACAAGGGCATAATTAAGAGAAACTGCATTTGACAACAAAAGCCTCAGAGGTGTGCAGAAGCAAGGTAACCCCTCACACCACAGACACCTTAAGACACAGGATTTCAGATGTTATGATGAAACCCTAAACAGTTTCATCAACTTGGATTTCCAAGAGGTCCCAGCAGAGGCAAGCAAAAAACCCCTACAGTCCACTACCCCAAGGCTGGCCCAGTCTTCAGTAAAAGCTCCCATCTGGGGCTGGGTAAGGTGAATTTTTTTCCCTTCCAAATGTTCCTTTGTGATCAGCAGATCCATGCTTGTACCACTTGCAGGTTGTCCTAGGATATTTTGCCCTCAAAGCTTTCTTTAGGAGGTAAAGGCTCTCATTTGAAAATGAGAGCAACAGAAGTGGCAGGAGATGCACTTCCGATGGGAGGAAGGAGCTATATGCCCCGGTGTGATTAATGTTCTGTAATTTATGATGTCTAAGCACAGATAAAAGCATAACATAGAAAATGCAGGTAGAACTGCTTGCAGTCAAAGGAGAGACAGATACATTTACATTGTGATTCTTTGATCTGTTTGAGATAGGTACATAAGGATGAGATAAATCATACCCTTCCTCTCCCATGAATAAAAATGGAGCCAGGCACTGTGGTAGGTATCTGTCATAAGGGAGAGAAACTCAGCACCAGCACCTAGAGAGCTTTTAAAGGCTTCAGTTACCCAGGCCAATAAAAAACTGACCTGACAATAATAAAGAGTGGGGACACCAGTGACACAAGCCCTGTGCTAAAACCTATATATCTGTGAAGACACTGTGATAGGTCTGTATGCTGTGCTTGCTGCAAATGCAGGACCACTGTCACCCTAGGGAGAGATTGTGGGGCTGCCTTGGCCTTCACTCAGGAGACCAAGCCTTCGCTCAAAAGCCCAAGTTCTCTCCTCCCAGGACCCAGCTGCTCCAGCAAATGGGCAGCTCTGGAAAGCAGAGTATCACAACCCACACGCCCTGCAGACAAAGCCCCAGAGACTCAAGACCACCACAACCTTCAGTGGAAGACATAAGAAACAAGCAGTTATCATTTCATTCATGAGACAAAGGAGTTTGTCTATCCTAAGTTAAGGCAGCCTCCATGCCAAGTAGGAGCTATTGTTCTGCTCTGCCCAGCCCTGTTTCCTCATTTCTCTTTTTCTCTGGGTCTACTAGCCTGGGCTCAGGAAGGTCGTGGCAGCCTCTGTAGCTGGGCGATATGGCCCAACAGCACAACCTGAAGGGCAAATAAAGTGATCATTTGCCTTTTCTCTAATTGGCAGCTAAGTGCAAGGTAAGGAAGCTGTGCCACAAACATGCCCAAGAAGTACTTCACAGAGAAAGTGAGAAAGTGCTCTTAAAAAAAAATCTTGTTCTGGAGGGACCCAAAAAGTCTCTGTTTGACAGGCACCACACGCAAGTGAACAATGACAATTCAGGCACCCCCTCCCTCCTCTACATATGAGTGATTACTGTTGGTTTCCAGGGAGGAATATTTGTGTCTTGGTGTTCAGAATGACATCCTGTTTTGCAGAGAGGTACAGAGCAGTTTTTTCCCTCTGATGCTTCAGCATTACTGTCTGAGGGAAGGAGCCAGTCTGCTCCACCTCTGGCATCTCCTCAGAGATTGCCAAGAGGAACACAATTAGTTCCACTTGCAAAGACTGTTAGTTTTGTATGTGCGTAAGCACATGTGCTGACCATGTGAAAATGAGCTTACAGAGCTGGAAAACAATAATTTCCCTATTTGCATAAATTTCCGCTTCATCTTCTGTGCAGACACAAGAGCCTGGGCAGTGGCCACAAGCAGGAGAATCCAGTCAGAACCTGGAGAGCTCCAAAGAGGCCCACTGAGGTTGAAGGGATATTTTACTGCTAGGCAAGGATGGAGGGTGAGATTATCTTTCAGGATGAGAGATATAAGCCAGGTTTCTTTGCATAAAGGCATCCATGGGGATTCTCCACAAATGGCACACACTGGGCAAGCTCTGGCCGCATGCCAGCCTGGTTTATTGCATCCCAGCTACCCTTCCAGCTCACATACACTCACTTGTGTTATCACGTACATGTGATAATTGTAATTGTAGGTGCTCTGTTCCTGCCCCTGGAGCATTCAGAAAAAAGTCATAGTTGTGTGCTATTTGCACTGTAATCACAACAGCCATCCAGTGAACCAAAGCAAGATGAGGCTGTTCATTCAGGATGTTCTTAGGGAAATTCTCCTTCTTGTTTTGCAACCACCAAATTTAACTCCTTACTTTCTATCTTCTTACTTTCTAAACACCACTTTCTAAATCACCAGAGTCCAAGCCTGGCACTTGAAAAAGCTAAGCTAGGAAACTTTGAACTTTAACAGCTTTCATCAGTCTCTGGGTTACTGATAGCTGTAAGGCCCTAGTTTCAGTCTCTAAATTCTACCCCCAATAAATTATAAAAGCAAACATTCTGCAAAATAAACACTGACCACATGAGGCTGTTTACCATCTATGCTTCTCACACTACTTTGTTTCTTTGACCCTTGATCTTTGAGCTTATGGCTTTTATGAGAAGTCTTCAGAGGCACCTAACCTACAGCACCTGGATTAAGAGCACAAACACAGCACTAGCAATTCAATCTGGCCCTACAAACCAGCTCTATCCCCCAAACCGACTGGAGGAGATGGCAGCAGATGTATAAATCATGATGGATGATAAACCCCAGATGCAACACTTTACAAAGTCCCAGAGACTGGTATTCACAGCAGAGAAATTAGGGAGTTTAATTTGGAAGTAGGAGACAGAAGACAGAGCACCAGACAGGCTGAAGGATGTTAAGTATATTCATCTTTTCCACAGATGAATGAAATATTATCAGTAGAGCCAGAGAAGACAATTTGACCTTTCTCTCTCTCTCTCCCTTACTGCAGCCCAAGGAGAGAAGAAGAAATCCTTCTCTAGTTGTATCAATAAACTTCAGGTCCCTTTTTTTCCCCAAGGCCCAAGAGTGTAGGACATGTCAAAATGTCCCTTGTGCACAGGAGAGGCTCGTGATGCAGCAGAGGGAGAGGTGGAGGAGCAGAGCTGGAAGAGGGTTGAGCCTAGTGGAGCTCACAATAACAAATGGATTTTGCTGGAACAGATTGTAGGATACCCAGAAGAGAGCAGTGGGACTGCTATGCTCACTGAAGAGCCTGTGCATGGAATGGTTGGGTGAAGACTTGCACAGTGGGCCTGAGAATCAAGGGTCCTCATAGTCAAGCAGCAGCTTCTCTCATGCCAAGTCTTCCAGCATTGGCAACATGCAAGAAATATGCTGCAAAAGCACAGCACTGAGGGCTACATCCATCCAGAAGAGCAGAGAAACCAGAATGCCATTGGGACTAGCCATTTTGGGACAAGTGGAAGTCCCTTTTTAAGAGGTTCTGCACACATCACTAGTAAGAACAGGCACGCTATGAAACACCAAAAAAGTGGGTGAACACAGTGAAATGAGGAGCCTGTTATAGGAATAAAGAGCAAGGGGACACAAGGACTGTGATGATGCCCAGGCACAGAATGCATGGCATTGCAGGAAAGTGTGGTAAGGGTCCGGCAACCAGAATCTTCCACTTCTTCCCTTTCAGCAAACCTGACAGCAACAAAGCTTCTTCCCTTTGCCCCAGTTTCTTCTCACATCTACCCCCATTCTGGGATCTCCTGTGCCTGATACATCTGATTACATGGTCTGGGCCATGTCTTGGGAACCCACAAAGCAGGAGAAAGAAGGAGAAAGGCTCCAAGGCTGTTCTGTGGCAAATGGACCCCTGTCCTGCCTCAGCATCCCTATCTATGTGTGCCGTGTGCCTCTTTCAAGTTCCAGTTAATACCTCTGTAGGTCCTGGATGCGGTGATGATTCTGAGTGCTGGAGGAGTTGTTCCTCAACTGGCTGGTGAAGCACCCTGCATGAGCTTGTCATAATGAACCTGTAACAAAGTTCAGTCTGGGGCAGGCATAGGAGAAGGTGAATTTTCTCCTAGCTGTAGACACCCCTCAGTTGTGATGTACAGTTGGTCTGACTGAGAAACATATGGCAGGAACTCCGTCTGTGTTGGTCTTGGTCAGACTTCAGCATGCTCTGGTAAAAGTTTTAGTCTAAAAGTATAACTTTGTTTTATTTGTCTGGTTTATTGGGGGGCATTGAAACTGCAAAATGCAAGGAAAGAGTGGGAAAACATGTTCAGCAGGAACAGTACAAGCACTGCATGAGTGTGTCCCAGGAGCACTAGGGGAGAAGAAAGCAAAACCTGACACATCATCTATTCCATCAAGATCCAACGCACCGTCCCTCTAGTACCAGCACTGAACACAAAATCCACTTCTCCTCCAAAAAGCAGCCTAATTGATGCACAGAAATGTAAGCACATTACTGGCAGGGGGAAGCGCTGTGGGTTGGCGGGTGTACAAGCAGGAAGCACAAGTTTTCCCTGTGGAAATGGCGGCAGGAGGTGGTGGGCAGCAGACAGGGATCAGTGTCCTCCAGAAGGGCACTGGAGGGGAACAGGGGACAATGGGGCTGGCACAGGGGCTGTAGAGAGAGAGGCATCTGCATCTGCAAGGTACTGCACAACTTACTGAGCAAGTTTCTTAGTGCTTAGACAAGTGCACCGCCAAAGCACTTGATGGGAGATGTTATTTAAACAATCCAGTTGTTAATAAATGGAACCTTTTAGTTCTAATTGATGAAGAACCACAAGCCTGAAAACCTCCCAGAACTCTTCAATTATAGATACTGCTCCAGAACTGCTGAGAGCAGTTGAGCTGTTTCGTGAGTTGCCACAGAGCTGCTCACGTCCATCACTTCACACAGCTCTGACACTGCTCTGGTTTGTCAGTGCTGCCATGTTGAGGACCTTCCTTTACATACTCTGTAGAGGCAGATTCACCTATATCCAGCCAAACGCTGTGAATTCTGAAGAAAAAGGGCTTTTGGAACAGCTGTTTGCACCCATTCTGCCTTCTGTCCACTGTAGGCTTCCTCTCCATGTCCCACCTGTCAGCTCACTGGCTCTGAAGGAATCTGTCTGACTAATACAGACTTGGTAGCCAAACAACTATCAAGTGTTTCCACTTTGTTTCCTGCATCTCCCGTGACTTCACAAGTCCTTTCCCATGTGTTGAGCGCTGAACAAGCCCAGAGACGCTTTGTTTCCACACTCAAGCAGAGTCAGCTCATCATAGTCAGAACCCAGGTACTGCCTTTAGTTAGGCTAAGGAATATTTTCCCCACTTGGTTTTTCTCTCTGTTGCAAGATACCATCACTATTAATTACCTTCCTTTGTGTAATAATGAATAAGAAGCCTGCAGACAGGGACCACTGTCAGAGATGTGATTAAACCCTTCCCACCCTGCAATATATTTGATGAAGAGTCAGCACACAGTTAGATATGGGAATTCATCTAATTCCTTCAGCACCAACATCTGCTGAAGGCTCTGAAATCCCTCTGGTTCTACCATTTGGAAACCATCTGGCTCTGCCAAATGAAACATTCAGAATGATAAGGTCCCTTCCAACCCAAACCATTCTGATTCTGTAATTCTGTAAAAATGCCTAAGGGATAACTACTCTTTGAATTAAAACACTTCTGTGTACAGGCCACACTCCCGGACTCCAAGGCAGGAGGCTAGGAGCCAAGGTGAGGGGCAATGCAGCAGCTGCTAATTGCTTTTCTAAACAAATACTTAACATGCCTGAGTCCCACCCAGGGATTTATCGAATGGGGTACACTCCTGCCAAACAATAAGAGCCTCATGAATCGGTGTGTTCTAACAGAAACACACTGTCAAAAAAATTCTTCACGAAGCCCCAGATCCCTGCACACCCTGGGAAAGCTTACAATGCAAGCAAAGTCTCAAGGGTAGAAATCATCTCATGGTTTTAAATGCATGACTTGGACCCTCCTCTTTCTTCATAAGGAATTTAGTTTCCTGTCTTCTGGTGCAGCTCTGTGTCTTCATTTTCAAAGCTCTCATTTGTAACTCATGAAGATGCATGAAGCATTAGAAGGAAGAAACTCTGAGGTGTTACAACAGGGTCTGGGCTGCTTCTCTACAGCCAGCCTATTCGTTCTTCCGTTGCCAATGCCTTGCAAGAACTTCAGCTGTCTGCTCCTGAAGGCATCTAAATGTTCATGCGCAGAGTGGGGAAGGAAATGCTACTTATTTATGATCTGTTATGCATTTTTAGAATTGAAAGCAAGCCACACTCTGGGTAGGAGCCAAAATACCTCTTCCAGAGCAATCTCTATGTATATGAGCTGCCAGCATGGCCCAAAGGGCCAGACCCCTCAAGATAAAGGCATGCTGGCAGGTGGCATCCTACAAGCCACTATGTGGAGAGGGCTGAGCTCTGCTGGTCACAGCTGCTGCATGTAGGGAGGGCAGAGGGATCCTAGGTGCTGGTGGTCACCTCCATTCCTGCTCCTCATATCTGATGAGAGAAGCCCACCTCTGAGACATTCAAAGGGCACAAGTGAGCTAGGGTCAGCTATTTCTCTGCTAGCCTTTTTCTCCACAGCCAGAACTAGTTTGCCTCCTTCAGTCTGTTCATAACTCTTCAGTAAAAGCTTTGTCTCTCCTGCAGACATTTTCATGCTCAGCTTGGGCTCTCTTCCCCAACTTCCCAGCTTTCCTTTCTATAAGAAGTGTTCAGGATAGCTCTTCTGACATGGGAAATGGGCATGTTAGTGGCTGCAACAGACTTAATCAATCACTAGCAGTATTCAGGGCAGATTGTAAAAATAGTTTTGCATATTTTCATGCCAGGGCCTTCCTGTTGTTTCCCATATGCAAGGCATATGCCACAACATGCTCTATTGGCACAGTGGGAGAGCATACTGAATGAAATCCACACACATCCTCCCATGCTCTGAGGTTTACGTCCGGGTCCCACTGCACTGCGCTGTACCAGTTCTCCTCACATTTGTGGGCCAAGAGAATACCTGACTAGAGAACACAATGATGTGTCTGTTTCTGTAAATAGGTTTCCTCCACCACAGTGTCCATCAAGTTTGTCTTCTCCACACCTGCTTCTTCCTAACCGAGCTCTTGTAGCTAAGCAATGTCGAGCAATGAAGAAAGAAAGCAAAGGAAAATAAACAAATAAACAACAAAACCAACAAAAAAACCCCCACAAAAACCCCCCAGCCAAAACATGGAAACCCTTTGGAACAGATATTTTGGTTTCAATGAAGAAGCCTTTGAGGGTGCTTTGAAGCAGCTGAGCTAGAAGAATGTGTGCTGTAGCTCTTTTCTCTTAGGCTGTCACCCTACTCAACTTCCAGAGAAAGCAGGAAACATTGGGCTGGGGTTCAAGGAGGAGACCATACAGAAAACCTTGGGTGCTGCAGAAGGCAGGAGGCTAGGGCCAAAGACGTAGGTCTGCCTTACATGGCTCTTCCACAGCTTAGTCCCTTGAAGATTTGCCCCATACTTACTGCTGTGGGGACAGTCTAGAGCAGCACCTGAGCATTATGGGTGAAGTAAAGGCCAGCTTTCCAGATGTATGGGTGAGAAAGGGTTGCAAAAGGCACTAGGTCATACCAGTAAAAGCATGGTTGCCAGAGGCCAAGAGGATGTCTGTCCTCAAAAGCCTTTCATTCAAAGAAGACTGTCAATGGAGGCAGACAGCACAAGTACTGTGGCAGCAGAAAGCTGGTGACACCACAGTGGGGTGGTTAGGGATGCCCCAGCACTGCGGTATTTGGCTAAAGGCTCCAGAAGCCCACCTGTCTGACCACAACACCCACTTTGCTGTTCAGCCCCTACACAGATTGGCTCATGCTGCCCGAGATTTTCATTGTTCACCCTGCCAGCACTCTCCTTGCTGCTAAGAGACCACACATTTTTTCTCCTTTTTAACCCATGAGCTCTCTGTTTTTGTTGTGTATGTGACGGGGGTTTGTCTCTTTTTTGCTTTCTTCACCACAACAGCAAAGAGCTCCTCCTCCCTGCAAGTAGCACTGACCTGCTCAGCAGGACCGGTCCTCCATTTCAGGGATGAGGCAACCACAGCATGCGGACAACCTGAGGTTTAAGTGGACTTTATGCTCCTGCAATCAATCCGGCCTGAATAAGAGCCTCTACAGCCCTTCAACACCTCCACCAGCAGTGAACCACTGCTCTCACATGCCAACATATACAGTAATGCAAAGCGGCAGGTCACCACGAAGGAGGGACTTGGTCCTTCAGAGGCTGCATTTGTTATCATATCCTTCACCTTGCTTAGGGATCAGCTGCCCTGGTGCTCTGAGCCCCTGGCACTTGCTCAGGCTGCTGCTGATAGAACTGAGCGCTGTCACACAGCAAAGCAGCCATGTCCCAAACTTGTCCACACCACTGCAGCTTGCAGAGTTGCAGACAGCAGAGCTGCCCTTGCTTGATGCTTTGCGGCTGCAAAATTTACCGGCAGAGGAAATCTGTGTCATGTCACACCTATAGCAGCTTTTTCTGCAAGCAGATAATTAGATCCTGCATTTTCCATCCCTGGGTCTAGCAGCCAGCTGCAGAGGCTACAGCCCACGATCTGCTCTGAGGAGCTAGAGGGAGGTGAGAGGTACTCAGCTATGAGAAGGACGTAGGTCCACATGGATGCTGAAGGGCTCAGAAGTTGGCAAGGTCACATAATAGCTGAGTCCAGGAAAGAGTTGTGCTTTTCGATGGTTTGAACCCTCTGTGGGTGTTGATTTGGCAGCACTGATAGCAGTGTGTCAGAGGTGGGTCAGAGCCTGTGAGGTTATAGTGGCATACAGCAGTGAGGAGAAAAGAGAAAGAATTTAAGTGTGCACCTGGGGAACTCCAGATGTTTATGAGGTGTAGAGACGGAAGAGAGAAGGTGTAGAGGCTGTGTGTGCAGGGGTAGGTCCAGTTCTCAACACAGCCAGTCATTCACTGTGCTCCAAAAACCACACAGCAGAGCTTTCCTATGACCTAGGAAGAGAGTAGTAAGTGATTCTCCAGGCAGGTCGCTGTCTTCTGCCTCCATCACAAAAATTAATTTCCTTGATTAAAGTCGGACATAGAGATTTATAATGCTCCTATGTCTTGAAAATTTGGCTCAAGGTTTCAGGTGACTGAAGCTTGATCAAGATACTCAGCAGGCATGTCAGTGATGAGAGACCCTGGATTGTAACACGTGATAAAAGAAATCAGTTTTCAACAAGGGACATGTAAGACTGCCAAAAGAGGAAACTGATCTCTGGTCTTGCAAATGGAGTTTACACATTTGTATTCCCAATTCCTATCACACGAGCAAGACCATTTCAAAATGTGCAGACAGTGACACAGAGGAGCTGTCAGCATTGCAGTGCCATGTGGAGGACAGGTCGCATGAATCTCTCTCCCTGGAAGAGAGAACAGGTGGGGGAGATGGTGTGAACCTCTGGCAAGTTAGGGATGACCAGTCTCTGTGTGCTGCTGTGCAGAAGACACTACATATTACAGCCTACTGCAACTGTCCAGCTCACAAAAACCATGATGGAGGGTTTGCATCTAATCCTTGCAGCAAATAGCAAAGTTGTCCCATTTGCAGTTTCTCTTTGTGTCGTGGAGATGACATGTGTGCAACTACATGGACAGAGGTGAGACCTGGCAGATTGAGAGGCAGCAGAGACCTGCAATACAGATCATGCCTAAAAATGCACAGGCACTGAAAAACACTGTAAGCTAGAGACCAGTGCAAGCATGTGCATGTCAGCAGGATTGCCATTCAGCAGAAGGTGCAAGCAGCAACTCAAAAGTCATTAGAGAATTTTCTTTTCTAGATAAGAATGCTACTTGGAAAAGGTGCCCTGTTTCTGCCATAAACTAGCTAGCAGGCTACAACACTGATGATCCCATTAGAGAATGTAGTAGGGAATTAAAACAATACTGTACAAATCTGAAGTATTTTAAAATTTTAAAAAGTGGACTATCTGTGATATAATTAATGCTCAAAAATAGCAGAAGGGAACTTCACCACTTGACCTTGGAATGACCACGAGTACTTGTAATGGCAGCAAGGCCTGTGCTTTTGACGGGCAGGATCAGATGACTGCCAGGCCTGAGCTGGCTTGTTTTTTAATGTTAACTCTCTCAGCTGAGATGTGTTTGTAGCAGTGTCCACAACAGCACAGCATTTGCAAAACACAAATGTTTTGATGCTCTAGCTGACAACTGCTTAAGGTTACTTACTGCCCAGACTGAAGCACAATCTAACACTGCAGGAACAAATGCACACCTAATTAAAAAAGCCATGGTATGTAGGGCAGGGACACAGCAGTGACTAGACTGACTTGTACTAAAGCAGAGACAACCTCAGCACAGCAGAACAGCGTCCAGGCACAACAACTCTGTGCCGTGCATGCTAGAAAACCATTGGAGAGAAATGTTGTTCTCAGCAGAAAGAAATACAAAATGAATTAACTAAATGTCTCTGAAGGACAAAGCCCTGCCGACAATTTAAATAACTCTTTTGAAACCAGCCTTTACCACAAACTGGTTTGTGATTGACAGAAAGAAAGGAACAAAGAAGCAAAGGAAACATGACAGATCAAGCCAAGCACATCTACATCACAGCAAGAACTTCTTTCAATAAAAATAATTTTCTGAAATGGCCTCCCAGGAGTGGTCCATGTGGCGAAACTAAGCCTAACATCTTTACTTTACCAAGATCAATTACAGAAGTAGAGTTTGTAGTAGGCAACCTCACTGGGGTGTAGTTTACAGAATGACGTGCCAGTGAAAATATTACTGCTTGACCTGGAATGTTACACAGAGAAACAGAGCTTCCTTTGGCACCCACTGAAAGGATTATGGCTTTATCTTCATAAAACTCTTTCTTTTCCTTTTTTTTGGAATCAACAGAACTTCATGCATTTTTCTCTGCTGCATGCCAAGAAAAGACTGTTTAATGGAGCATAAACAAACAACTGAACAAGATTAGTTAAAAAGAACTTCTGTGGAAAAAGCAGTTGATGAAAATCCTCAAAAGATTTTACTAATGGAAAAAATCTGATAAAAATGCAGGACTTTAAATAATGGGTAAAAGTAATACTAGCACAAGGTCTTTCTGCTTTGTTGCAGCTGAGTCGCTGCAACTGAGCTCCTCATATGAGGAAAGGCTGAGAGCACTGTGACTGTTCAGCCTGGAGAAGAGAAGGCTCAAGGCCATCTTATCAATGTACACAAATGAATGAAAGGAGGGTGCAAAGAAGACGGTTCAAAGAAGGTGGAGCCAAGCTCATCTCAGTGGTGCACAGTGGCAGAACCAGAGGTAATAGGCATAATTCTCTGTTCTCTGAAACAGAAAAGGTTCCCTCTGAACATCAGGAGATGCTTCTTCACTGTGACAGAGCACTGGCACTGGTCGCTCATAAGGGTTGCAGCATCTCCATCCTTGAAGATACTCAAAAGCCATCTGGGTATTGCCCAGGGCAATTGGCTCTAGGTGGCCCTGCTTGATCAGTGAGGTTGGACAAGATGACCTCTGGAAGTCCCTTCCTACCTCAGACATTCTGTGATTCTGTGAACCTAACTTGCAAGAGGAAATGACTGGGAGAAGTAAAATAGGTTGCCAAAGATCACGTTTTCAAGATTAAAAGTTCAAGGTGTTAGCTAGTGTGACATCACAGAGAAGAGGTTGTTGGAAAGGCTGTCAATTTATGGCATTAACAAAAAGTCTAAAGACAAATTGGCAAAGGATCCACAATATTTCTAGAGGTTACTGTTGTCCATGGTCCAGTTATGGCTTGAATGAAATGGGAAAAAAATATTTTCATTTTTATGACGTGAACTTCATAAGAAGTGAAGGTTAATAAAAGCAAAAAAACATGGGGTTTTTTGTACCAAAAAGTTTTGGGTGCATTCCTAGTAAGTAATAATTCATTTGTGTGTGCCTCTTCAGTGTGCCATTTCAAGAATATACATCAATGCAGAGTCAAATAGGGTAAACAAGAAATCCATACAAATGACAGAGTACTGGATAGATGAAGTCTTATCGGATTCAAGTGATCTGTCTTAGCATAGACCAAAATATCTGGCAGCCCTTTATGAGATTCACCATTTCAGAGATTCTTGAACAGGAATTCTGCCATGGTCTAAAAAGTTTTTGTATCCAAGGTTGATTAATACTAAAGTCACTACAAAATAAAACTATGTACCAGGAGACACAGAAGACCTCTCTAAAAAAAGGGTCAAACTGTTACTTGCTAGAGAAATGAGAAAGAATTAGATGTGTCATAACCACTAAGTGAGACCATGTGGCAAAAGTGGCCATGACATGTTTGTATAAAGACAAATTACATCAACAGAGTTTGAAATAGAAGGGTGTGCATGAGTCTGGTTTAAAACACAGACTGCCAATGATGAAATCATAGTATGATCAAGGGCTGGAGGGCAGGGCAAATAGATTTGGAAAGAAATGAGAAAGGCTGACTTCTGATACCCACATCTAGGTTACATGTCTGCAATACCCCTCACAGGTACCCACCTGAGACAAACAAAGATTACACCTGCTTTTCAGGGACACATACAATGTCAATAATGCTGCTGTATCTGCAGAACTAAGTCCCTCATGGCACGAAATGAGATTCTCCACCTACAGGAAACAGCCCAGTGACCAAAGTGACTGGAGAGGATAAACAGTGAATAATTTACTGATCAGAATAACCCCCTTTTCCCACTGTCTGATTTTTGTTTGCTGGCCTGAAATTATCTCTAATAGTATTTTTGATTACAGGCTTGATATGCTCTTAGATGTTTTAATAAATTAACAACTGTCTTGTTAACAAAGAGGAACCAGACAGTGTGTCACTGAGGAGTCACTTGTACTCCCACATTACATTGCTTCCTCTTGTGAAAATGGAGATTTTTCAGGCACACTGAAAAATCTTTGTGTTTAAAAGCAGCAAGGTTGAAGGACTTGTGTGTCGCAAGACCCCTTTGCACCCCCTCCAGGGGATTAAGAAAAGATAAGGCTTCTCCCTCTATCGGTCCATAGACCCCTCACTTTTATAACTGACTGACTAGATCACCCAGGTACATGGTGGAAACAACCAGTCATCAAGCTGAGTCTGTTTGCACTGAGTCCCTGCTTCAGCTCTCCTTCAGCAGACATGCAAACCTGCTTCCCCATCCTTGCAGCCACAAGGACACAGGAGAGCATGGAAATGGCTCATGTTCCCTTTGTGCCTGTCAAAAGAAAAGCAGTGGTATGGGACTTGATGCCAGGTGTCAGTTCCCTTTGGAATATTCTTCACTCCCGGCGCTTCCATGCAGGACACCTCAGTATTTAACAAAGCAAAGCAGCCTAACTCTATGTGTTGGAACAGTACAGGAGTCCAAGCAAAATATATAAATGCATCCAAATAGGAAAAGCAGCTCTAGCACTTACCAGCTGATCACATATACACCCTGACAGGAGGATGGATCCCATTTTACTCCCAAGAGCAAGGAATTCCCATGCAGAGCTGCCTTTAGTTGCTAACCCACTCCATGAGTTTGCTTTTGGTTTGGGATTAATTTTCAAGAGTGCCCATGTGGTTTTGTATGGTTGTTTGTTCCTAAAAGCATTTAGCTCACCCTTTGGAGTTCTGCTTTTCTTCCACTGGAAGATAAAAGCCTCACTAGGGACTGAGTCCCCCGTGAAGTACTTACAAATGTGATGTAGATGGATAAACCACATTGTTTTATTTTGAGAGGCTCACATTGTGTTTGTACTATAACACACCTTTGTAGACAACCTCAATACAGAGCAATGTCCCCACCTGCTAGATCCTGCACAAACACAGACAAGAGCTAATCCCTGCCCTATGAGGTCTGTGTACCAGACATGGCAAAAAGCTGCTGGCAAGCAAGACTGATGGGGAGGCATAGCCCACCACCCCACCAGCTGGGGAAGAGGCAGGAGAGCCAACACAGGGGCTCAGAGTGGAGATCCCTTTCTCAAGCCTTATACCTGTGTCCTGGCAGCTGCTCTGCTTTCCCAACTGCTCAGCAGCAGGATAATCTGTGGTCATGGCATACCCACTGCCTAGCCCCTCTCAAGGACTTGTTTAACTGTCACAGTAAAGAGGGACCCTTAGGGTGAGATGGAAGGGAGAAGGAGCAGACACACTTCTCTACTCAGTTACCTTTCCTCCCTCTTCATGGCTGACATAACCATGGAGGGTCCTTGATGGGTGGTCCAGCACCAAAGGGTACCTACAGTATCCTCTTGTTAATGTTAACAAAAATTACATTACATCACAAACACCAACTGTCTCCACTCAGGGACGTTATGGTGAAAAAGCAATTACACAGGCGCTTTTCATGTTGTGCGTAGGTACCAGCGGTCAGCCTGCTTTGGGAGGCTGCCTTAGATTCATCCTCCTCATCTCAACACATCTGAGTGGTCCCTCAGAGAGGAGACTCTCTTTCTCCTGCAACTTGTCTTTGCCATAGCCTAAGACACAGCAACAAGAGATGTAGTAGTTTCTCTTCCCTACCTGAGCTGTACACTGTCTGTGATTGGATAACCCTCTAATGTCTTCCTGTCCATGCCAGGGATTAATTTATGCTTTTAATCATGCTCTTGGTAAATTTCAGCCAAGTTCAAACTACTTGTCGAGGTATAACACTCCTATATGAATGTCTAATCCGTAAATTTACTATCTTTGGTGCTGTTCTGTGACAGTGGTTTTGGTCTGGACAGATGGGAATGGATGAGTTTGTTCCTCTCTGAGGGATGTTTTGAGCCATGAGAACTCCAGCCAGATGGAGTGATGTGGAGATGAGCTGTAAGTCTCTCTGAGGGCATTGCTCAGGAGCCTTGCTGTGAATAAATACCTTCCTGACTTTCCACAAAATCTGTTGCATTATATATATCTGATGTATGCAAGAAGAGCAAGTCCCAGGGACTGATTAATTGCAGGGTGAGAAATATGAGTACCTTTAATCTACAAAAAAGGAAAGCATGTATCCTTTAAGACTTCCTCTCTTGGACCAGGCTGACCAGGGTCTGTTGACCTGTTCTTGACCATTTATTGTGTACCTGTTTATTACCTCCATTTTGGTCTCCGGCATCCCTGGTCTCACTGTGCATCAGCTCCTTGCTCACCCCCTGACAGCTCGCCAGCCCCTCTTGCTTTGGATCATATGAAATGCCCTTCACTGGACCTCTGTGGTTTCTGCACTCCTCATTAATTACACTGCTCCTTTTTTCCCCTCCTCATGTTTATTCTTCTGTTTGTATCAGCACACCTCTGCTTGTTTTACAACCACCTGGCAACACATGATGACAGGGTGTTGAAACAGCTTAGTTGGTAAGGGCTGAATAGCCGTCAAAATGCCATGTTACTTACACAGCCACTGCTGAGTGAGGAATTGGCTCAGACATTCAGTCACCTAGAAAAACACACACTCAGATTGCCGTATGACTGAGTTGAGGGAGTGGGGAGGGCCGCCTGGCCACAAACATCACTACCACACATCCGTGGGGGTATGGGCAGAGCAGCAGAAACAATGGGCAGGTAAAGAGAAAAGCTATAGCCTCCTTCCCCATGTGATGCATACAGAGAAGGAGACAGGGCTTGGAAGAGATGCTTAAAGCTGTTTGTTTCTAGCACCAGCAATGACGTCATCGTCAGGCTTGATTTCTATGCTGTCCACATGCTAAGGAACCCAGCCATGGAAGCTATTTCTGCACTCCTCAGCCATACTGAATAACCCTCCCACCCACAGCTGCCCAGAGGTGGGAGCTGCTGTGCCACTGGCAATACCCTCCGCAAGCTGAACATCAAGTCCAGGTACCTACTGGGCTTGCAAAAGGGTCACTGGCAATTCTGCTGGCTCAAACTCAAATCCTGCACAATGGGATGTATATGCAGAAACCAGTTTACTCACTACTAAAATACACTAACCTCCCCACAGGCATTGCTACCAAGGTACTCAGGTTATCACAACCTGGTATCAGAGGTGGAAATAGGATGTACAGGACAGATCTGATTGCTTTGGGAGAGCAGCCTTACAGCTCAAGCAAACATCACTTTCTGTGCATGTGTCATCTTGCACTCAAACAAGACATTTTCTCTTCACTAGAAAATGTTTAACACTATCACTCACAAAGCAAATGTGTTAATGTAAACAGTCTCACTGTTGGCTAGATTAACTATACAGCACATTGCTGAACTGAGCTGGGCAGGGCACCTTTGCCTGCCTGGGCTACTGAGTTCCTTCACGCTTACGAATGGGTTAAAAGTAGGCAGTTCTGCTCAGCAGGGTTCAAGTAACAAAATATGCACAATAGCCCTTCAGTCAGGCACTAAACCAAGGTTTTTTGGTAATTTCGGGACAGTCATTTTTCTCCTAAAGAATATATCTGCAAAGAATAGGTATTGTCTCACAGAATAATCTTTTGCTGATTGCATCTCCTGAGCTCAGACATATCCAAATGCATATGCAGTGCTGAATATGTATCTGATTAGTGAATAAAGAGCAGCATTCAAATAGCTGGTGGAAGGGCACTCTGCAGAAATAAGCAGTCAGTCTTTGGGAGGTTTGGATAGTTCACAGTGTTTTCAATATATGGGTGTGTAATCTTTTTGCTTCATTTTCTTAGCAGGATATTATTGCATACAGCCCTATGTAGTACATCACACAATCATGAAATAATTTAAGTGAAGCGAGTTACAGCTTTTGTTGCTGGAACAATGCAGAAGATAAAAAGAGAGATATAAATATGCATGCATACATGTATATAAAGGAGCAACAAAATATTTAAGAAGTCAAGGAGAAAAAAAAAAGAAGTTGGTGGTTTGAATCTGTAGTTGGGAAAAGTTTAAAAAAATCCATTCACACTCATTCAAAATTACAGGTAGAATTTTTAGATAAGAAGAAATTAATTATACAAGCTGGAACTTGGCCAGGACACTGTTCTTTTCTATACTACACAACATTATCATGTTTTAACATACTTGTAGCAAATTGAGTCAGAGGACACAAAGCTGAGCACAACTTTCCTCTGAGAGCAGGAAAGCCAGCACAGCCCCCCCCCAGGTCACCCTGGTCCTATTGTCATGGGACATCATGCTGTTGAGCGCAATTTTTCTAGGGTCCTTCTAAATCAGTCAAGATCCAGTCTCTGACTGAACACAACTGCATTCAAGTAGAAGGCACCACTGTCTTTCATGCTCTTGTAGCCATTTGTGCTAATGTTACACCCGCTGAGAAGAGGGCTCACCAGGATTTAGATACATAAAACACCCCTGTGCAGCTGACACTGCAGAGCAATGCACAGAGACCTGTAAGCCCTCTACTTGTACAGTGCTTTATTTACATCTCATGTGGCAGAAAATGGAGGAATGAGACAGGAAACACAACATTTCGGCTCTGTGCCAAGCCTCATTCTGTGTTTTCAGTCCTGACTGAAAGCAGTGAGTACTTCTTACACCAATCGATCTTTCTGCAGGATCCTAGCTTCCTTCTCCCAATGAGGCTTTATCCTATGCAAGGCACTACAGTGATGACTTTTGCTTTAGGGTCCTCTAATAAGCCTTCCTAATTTGAGAATAATGAAGACTGAAGCATTCACATCCCTCAGGCCACTCAAGGAAGAGGGCAGCCCAGGATAGTAGAGGTTGGGGAGGACACTAATATGTTTTAATTGCTTGCTAAACTTTTGCTTGTTCTTCTCGTAATTTCACTGCTGACACATGATGGAGTGATTTCATGCCCTGCACCCTGCGCAGGAGAATGTGGCAGCTGGAACAGGACCTTTACTGGAGCAACCGTATTTCTGCATTTCTTGGGATTAATGTTGAAAAGAACTGAGCAGGAACACAGTGCACCTAGTTGCAGTGAGGAAAGGAGTCAGGAAATGTGCCCACTCCTAATCAGTTGAGTCCATATGTAAGTGTTTTCTGAGGGACACCCACAAGAGGTGGTGCGCCCAGCAAAGAGAGCTGGTCCCCAAGGCAACTGCAAGAGCAAAGCTGCTTCTCAGCTACAGCTACACTGTCAGCGCTGCCAGGGAGTGTCAGGAATTAGATCCTGAAGGATGGCATAATGGTCGTGTTCTGGGACAGACATGCAGGGACCCTTGCTGTACTGAAGACAACGTCAGCCACTGCAGTCATAAGTATCTTTGACTTCAGCTATATTTTTAACCCAAAAACATACATTATTCTCTCTTTCAGCTGCTTATTGATCTGCCATTGAGTACAGACTGCCAAGAGATGCCTCAGACAGTAGAGTTCATTACAGTTCATTGTGTTCCCATTTTACATCACTCAATCCTCCCCTCCTCTGTGCCTGACATTTCTGGCTACCCGTGGCAGAGGACGTGGCCCTGAAGGGAATCCCAGTCCCACCTCTGCCCTCAGGGCCTGTCACTCAGTGCAACTCACCTGTAAGGGAGGCATTTATTCATCAGTCACCTCTGCCATCTTAACAGAAACACAAGCAGTGGACTTTGGTTGACCTACCCGTAGTTGTCTTCCACTGAAAATGTCCATGGGTCCAAACTCCCACCAGATACTTCCCCAGACAATGAGTTTGGTGGGAGATTTCTCTGAGCCAAAAGAGATACATGTTTGGAGATGATGCAAATCTTTTTCTGGAGTCCAGTGACTGGACAGAGTCTAGATGCCAGAAAAACCTAAGCATGTAGTTGAAATTTCTATCTCTAAATCTTAGGTAAGCCCCTACACACACACACACACACACACACACACACACACACACACACACACACACACACGCACACCCCCCTTCCCCCCGCAGTGCCAATCATCTGAACAATTATCAAGGGAAATGCTTATCCAAGGGCACTTGTGCCCCAATCACTGGCCTTAGGGCAGCATAATGTTTGCGAAATGCCTGCTGCTGTCCCATGACCACAGTAAGAGCCTTGGAGATGTCCCCTGCTAGACACCTCTCAGGGTGTCCCTGTTAGGGAGGTGCATCCCCACCTATGTGGCAAGGGTAGTAGACCCTGTATGAGCAGTGAATAGCTCTTTTCTGTCATTGTCTTCCTGTGCTGTATTTAAGAGCTTTTCTGTAAACCTTGGCTCTTCAAAGAACCAAAGGGTTCAGTGAGTGCTGATAACACCTATACTTGTCAAACTTGACTATCATAAGGCTAGTGATAATGTGATTATTTCTCCCCATATTTTTACTCATTTTTTCATACCTAGTCATGGGTCACCAGATTATGGCTGAGGTGAAAGAAAAATCTGTGGAGGAAAACTAATCAATCTCTTTCCAGTTCCAGCACATTGTTGTGCATCTGGAAGATTCAGAGAGGGAATCTGATTTTTTGGTTGCTATCTCATTCACTGATAGCATCTCCAGACTTCTTAAAAATCATTCGCTTCAGATAAAGCACTGTCAGTTGAGCCATTTGAAAAGTTCTGGTTGGATTTTATTTCAGTGAAATTCACAGAAGTATAAACCTCCTGAGAAATATTTTTTCTACTGTTTGAATACTTTTTCAATTCCTTTTGATGATTATCTTTACTTTTCACTCACTCACTCCATTTATTTTTCTGTTTGGATTAGTTTTAGTCTCTATTGAAGTTTTCAAGTGTGCAGCTTGGCCAAGAGGTGAATATTTTCAAACCTGAAATTTAATTGGCAGATATGTCTTTTTTTAAGAACAGAACTCGTCATTTAACAGTTTCAGTAACAAAAAAAGGGGAGAAAATGCTATGAACAGTATTGAAAATGTAGAAAATCATCCTGTTTTGAAAAGATAAAAGCATGAAACACTTTGAAACTTTCAAACTGTTTGATTTTCCCCTGCACCTCCAGCCAAGACTTTTTTCTGGCTAGAAAGTGAAATCTAGTGAAATACCTGCCTTTCTTTGGCACATGAACCTAGGACAAGACCTGAGGTTTTGAATAAACTATATAATATTTCAGCTATGTATTGGAATTTAGCCAGTTTTGATGACAGTGTCCTGCATTTGAGTGGGAATTAATGCAACTCCATTTCAGACCTGAAAAACAGATTTTTGTTTTCCTATCAAAAAATATCAAGGGCTGTCAGAATTTTCCCGTAAAATCATACTACATTTTTGCACTAAGCCACTGTCAAAAAAATATTACCAATCAAAATGGTACTGTTTGGAACTCAGAAATATAAGGGTAAGCACCTCAGAAATATAAGGGTAAGCACCTTTGCATGTGGGTTGAGATTGAAAAAAAAAACCCCAATATTCACTCTTTTTTTGCCTTCTGGTATCATTAAAGTCACTATTGCATTCCTGGATTTTGAGATTGGGAAGAACCACTGTCACAGGACTATCCACACAAGCAGCAGCTGAGTCATTTTACTGCAGCAAGCCCAGTGAATTACAGCTGATAAGAGAAAGGGGCAGGTATCTCAAGGGGCACAGAGCTGTGACAGTGGAGGTCTGGAGCTGCAGTCCTCACAAAGGTACCCAGTTGGGTCTTAGATAATGTCCCACTTCCTTTGGTGATAAACAGCAGTGCTAATGTTACCCACTTGTCCCTCCAGCTTCATATCACAACTGAGTATTGAGCCTTTCAGTCTCCCCTGTGCTGTCATTGACTTACCTCTCACCATTAGTATTTCACATCTTTTTTTAGGATTCTCAGTAACTGTATGTTTATGTATACATAATCCTATTTACCTTCACATTTACTAGCCAGGGATTTTCTTTCCCTGGTTCACAATTTTGCTCACTTTATCAATTATCTTCATTTACTAACATTTCACTTGTGTTGGCTGTTATGACCTTCTTGGCCGAAAACTGTTTTTCCTGTTCTGAGTCTGACTTACTGCATTTGAGTGTTTCTGCTGTGTTCCACACGTTTAATTGCACCCCACAGGTAGTCTAGCATCCTCTGACTAGCTCAGCTAGTCCATTTTCTTTATTTTTAGCTCCCCTAAAAATATCTGACTGCCCTCTCACAATTTAAGGTGACGCACTACTCTATGTTTCCAAAACCTGCCACTTCTTAGCACTCCATTATAAATAACCTCTTGGGCCTTTTCCACTGAGTGGACCAGGATAACCTCTGCAGAGATCAACTTCTTCCCTCAACTTCCCTGTAGTCTTGGGTGTAACAGTTAATGATTTGTGCCAAGACAAGCTGACATCGTCGAAGACTTCCCTGCCATCTTTGCTACTCCTATTTTTGCCACCCCTTTATATAGTCCCAATGTGGGCTTTGTTTTATATAGACAATGTGTCAATGTCTTGTCACTTGCTGGCCTGACAGGAGGGGTTCAACACAGTTCCAAAGACTTAGAGGTAGTTTAGCAGTGATATCAGTAGCTTCATGGTGGCTTTTATCATGCAACCCCCGGACAGTTTTCAGGCAGTATAAAAGGAGGTTCAATCCATTGAGACAGTCTCCCATCCCTGTCACTGCCTCAGTATGTGTTTGCTTTTTGTGAACGTGATCAGGCTGCTTCATCCACTCACTCTCATCATGTAACCCCAAGACAGTAGCCTCAACCCACAGCTACTAGTGAACACCAAGAGCCTCTCTCAAGTAACATGGTCATTCTAATTTCAACTCATCCTCATTTCAGGCTTTTAAAACATCGCTCATGCAGCAAAATTCCCAGGACTTCTCCAGGTTAAGAACAAAATTAATGAAGACAACCAAGAAAATATTCTGATATTGGGTTATGATTTTTTTTTAACCCTGATATTCTGTGGTACGTTTCTTTATTTTTGAATATAAAGTGACAGAAATAATTTGTTGTTAGAAAAGAGAAAGTATCTTTGACTATTTACAGGTTTTGTACACCACAAGGATTTTCATGTTTTTGTTGATTTTTCTTCTTTTTCTTTTTTTTTTCCCCTTCACATTCTTTAAACAATGCTGAACTGTAAATCTCAACAGTTCACAAAAACCCTCTTCCCCAAAAAACAAACCCCAATGAGAAACAGGAGAAATCAAAGGGGAAAAAAATCAACTTCTTTCTTAGTTCTCCAGGAAACCCATTTGCTTAAATACATATATTTTTATGTTTATATATATATTATTTTTTCAAGTTCCAACACCAAAATTCAAGAGAGAAAGGAAAAAAAACCAAACAAAACAAGTGTCTTCCCCGCCCCCCTCCAGAATCTGTTGATCCCTGCTTGTCCAAAATCAGAAAGAGTTATTTACAGAAAGAAGAACCGGAGGGGGGTGAGGGTGTAGGGAAGAGGAGGATGAGGTCGTGACTGGTGGAGAAAAGATAGTAGGATTAGGGCCTCGGAGAGATGAGGCAAGCCTGAGTTTGACCGCGCTTTCCCTTAGGAAGACGCTGCACTGGGGAAGTATCCAGTGTCCCCTTGCCCCATGTTCAGTGCAAGGGTGCTGCCTTTCTGGATCCCTGTCTCAGCCCCACACCAGATGCTCAGTGTTCATTGCTGCTCTTCTCCCCACACTCTTCACTGGTTCTCCCATGCCAGCCAGCCTGCCCTGAACATCCCCAGCCAAAGGTGTTACACAGGGAGCAGAGTGGAGTATCTCAAGGGTCTCCGCTGCACCCAGCAGAGTCCCTTCACGAGTATCAGTGCCGAGGTAGCCAGGCCATGACTGTAAGCAGTGGTTGATGCCCCTTTCCCTCCCACCGGCTCCTTTTGCTGCTCACCCGTTTCACTCCAAGTCTAAAATCACTGAGCATGCAACTCAGTGTGTCAGAAACTGTGTGTTCACAGAAGCCTGACTCCAGATCCATGAAACTCATCCTGTTGCCAGCTATACCTTGGCATCCTCTTCTTCTGTTTCATGACTGCAGGGTACTGGCAGGTAATAGGTACTAAGGAAAAACAGAAAATCCACCTCTGATTCCTGGTTTTAATTCCCTCCTTGTGATATCCTGACTTCAACTGCAACCTGCTGGAAAAGTTCTGCCAGATAAGTCAAATATAACACTACAGAAAATGAAGTTTATGTTGCAGATGTGAGCCTGCAATTTACACATGATTTGTGTGTGTTATAATGTATTAATCAGGAAACACTATGTAAATGTGTGTAAATGCAAACCATGATCTTAAATCAGTTTTGCATAATGCAAGTAAACAAATTAATCTCCCAATGTGCTTGTAAATGTTAATAAAAACTTGACATTAACCGTTAAGTTAATGTCACTGGATGATAATGTTACTGGTTGAGAAAGCAGCATTGTCTGTCACATATGCCCTTTAAATGCAAATGAGTAGAATTTACATGTCCAAGATACGCATGTTCTTCAGAACTCAAATTGCTGTTTGCTGCAAGTCATGTAAGCTCTACTTTATCCGTCAGCAATTTCTTTTTAAAACACTGCCTCCTCCCTGGAGAGAGTAAACTATCCAAAATTAAATGTAAGGAACCCTTGAATATTTGAAGAGTGGCAGTGACTGTGTAAGCAGAAGTATGCATAATTTAAAGGGGTTCAGGCAAGACAGACCTAAAATTCTGGAGCAATTAATGAGGCTGGAACTCAAACAAAGCTGAACTATAACCCTAGGAAAGCTGGTTTTATTATCCTAGCCTTTTGAAGAAAAAAGGAAGCCTCTGTCCAGTTGCATGTTTGTTTGCACTTCAAAGCATCCTGCAAGGTTTGGAAGCAAAGCCCAAGAAGAAGTTCGCCATAAACTTCAGTCACTGTTCAAAGAGACCAGGATGTCTTGGATGAAATTCATCAAGAGTTGCCAAGCTGAAGGAGCACTTTGCATGATACAAAGAGGTTCTTGATGAAGCCTCTCCAATGTGACAGTCTGAGGTGTTACTGTACACTGATGGAACTAAAAAAAGGGAATTATTTTCTATACAATATTTTGACAGTCTCCCTGTAAATGCTGAAAGTTTGTAGCAGCCTGACAAAAGCAGCAAAGGGATGCTCAAGACTACTTGTGAGGAGTACAATAAGACCTTGATGTGCAAGTTTCCAAGGAAGGGAAATGAGATGTATTTTGAATCCTAGTAGAGCTTCCGCTGAGAGAAATTAGGTCAAGCTGACAGCAGAGGCTGGGCCTCATGTACTGCACACATCTTGAGAGAGCATGTACAGCCCAGCACCTTTCTGGATCAGATCCATTCAAGCACTTCCTCATGATACCTGTAAAAGCAGAGCTAATTAAAAATGCACAGCGAAAACTACCACAATTTGTCATTAAGGTTCTCTTTGTCCAAGACTGGGATGAGTTACAGCATCCTCAATGCTTCGCCCAATGGAAGAAGTGAAACGAAGCCGGAAAACAAGAGCACTGCCAGAATAGCAAATTTCTCACCAAACTCACCTGAAGCAGAAGCTGATTGCCCTGGGCATACTGTCATCCCTTCATGACTTTCAGAGGGATGAGAAGAAGAAAACATTCTACCAGGTACTGACGTGGTGACAGTCAAGTCTGGGGTCTTGTGGTCTACTCCTGGATGGAATCACAGATCCACCTCCTCACTGTTCCACTGCATGTGCAGGAAAATCTCGTCCCTTTACAGGGTGCGGGAAGCTCCGTTGGGTGGTGTTTGCACAGTGCTGCAAAGGAATAAGTGTTTCTCTCTCAAATCGCAAAAAAAAGCCCCCAAAAAACTAGGCTGAGACCCTGACTGGCCCTTCAGGTTGAGGTCCATCAACATCCCAAATCTTGTCTCCCAGCACAAGTTTCCTGCATTACTTCTGACCGTATCCCAGGGAGATTCCTACACTGCTTTCTCCAAACAGCAACCATGAACACAATACTTTTGCAAATGAAAAGGCCAGATGTCCTTCTCCTCTGCCCCTTGGCTTTACCACAGTTCATACAAGTCATACCAAGTCACCTAGCTTACCATACGTCTGGATGCCTCAATTATGTCCCCTATAAAGTGTACGTCTCATTTAACCTCAAGAAATTTAGACACAAATGCATGCAAGATTTCAGGATATTTGCATAATATATGTAAACTATGGCATCTGTCAATTTATTTGTTAATGTAAATGCTAATATTAACGTATTTCAGTTTAGCATCAAAATCGCAAACTCTTTGAAGTAAGGACTATGGCAGAGTGAAGCACTGAACGGACAAATCTTGTTTGAAAACAGGACCAAAATGGTTTTGATCAATTTTATGTCAGGGTTTCACCCTGCTGGCACAGCATTTCACTTTACTCGCTGCTTCCCAGATTAATGACTGGTACTGACACTGTCCAACTCCACAGCAATAATGTTGTTAGGAGAGACGGGGTCATTTTGACCAACACAAAATTACCCCTGAAGACACCGGTCACTGCTTGCATTCGATGTGCACCCCCAAGCACACCTTTCAGATGAAACCCTGCCCAATGTGCTACCTACTTTCCCCTCTGTGGCAGGTGCTACTGAGGAGGGAGGTCCTGCACCCTCTGAAGGCAGCTCCCTATCCTCAGCTCAACCAAAGGCATCCTCCAGGATAAGTTGCTAGTTGAAATTAATATCACAATCATTTAGACTCAAGAGAACTCAATTAGTTTACCTCACTATTAAATACTCCAGACCCTTCATAAAGAGGTTTTTTAAAAGAATAAACATTTCTACTTTCTGTAGTGGAAATTTCCAAAGGCAACCGAGCATCTAATCACTATTGGCTTTCAACGAGATGGGGTTTGATTTAATAAAATTCTCAGATGCTTCTAAAAATCCTCCCCTACTTGATGTAAAGATGGCAAAAGCATTAACTGCTTATTTCTTCCCAACACTCAGTGCTGATGGCCCCCAGCTTGAGGTGCCTGGGGGTGCTCCAGAGTGTGTAGTAGGGTGGGTTGAACAGAACCAAGCAAGCACTAAGTGCTTGAGACTCTGGACTCAGGGCTCATCCCTTGAGACCAAGGTGGCAGAGAAAGTGGTCCTGCCCTTTGTGGCAGAATCTATGCTATTCCCTCAAAAAAGGATGTAGAAACATGCACAGGGCACCAGCAAAAGATCTACATCATTCTACCACTGCAAAACAATACTCTATGTGAAGAGACAACAGTCAGAGTTTCCAAGTGAGGGAAGAACCTTCCATTTCTCATTTTCAGGAAATTTTCCCTTGGGAGCTGGGGAAGTAGGGATGGAGAAAACCAATTCCTTCTTTTCTGCTTTGATGTGAATCTACACACCAATCTTGAAAGAGCAGTGAGTGCATAGTGTCAGTCACTTAGCATTCCAGTGCGCGTCCCCTCTGCTAACAGCAGCCGAAGGGCAATCGCTCACCCAAGGCTTAACCTTGCAGCTGGCAGGCCTCAGTGTCTTGCCTCCTCAGCAAGGATAACTAATCAAAGAGCTACAGAGACAGGTCCAAAGCGTCATGCTTCTCCAATTTTAATCTAATGCCTCAGATAATAAAGTGTCCATGAAGCCCTTAGTCCCTGTATGTAGAAAGAGGAAGGTCAGCAGGGACAGCAAACTGGCTTGCCACTGCAGCACAGAGAGAGCTGTGACTTGAGGAAGAAGAACATCTGAACAGTTAGTCCCTAAGCAATGTGAAGCTGCAAAGCTAGGAGAAGTGGTTGGTTTCTTACTACTAGCTCTTTTTCATTCCAAATAGTATGCTTTCACCTGTATCTTAGAACTTCACGGTTCAGTGTTCAAAGCTGAAAAAGGAGAATCCGCGTGCAGGAAAGGACGAGAGCCTGTGGAAGTGCCTTTATCACATGTAAAAGTGCTTACATGTGAAATGCCAAAGAGAAGCCCTAAAATTGCTCCAATAAATAAAGAACATGAGCTAATATTCCCCAGATATGGGATATACACCTTTGCAGATGCCTTTTCTGAAACTACAATCCTAGTTCCATGTTCAAATGTAGTTCCATGTTCAAATGTCAAAAAGCCACATTGAATAGCTGCTCTTCACTGACACAGTCTTGGCTTCCTGATGGACCCTGAGATTATCTGAGTTGGTCAGAGCCTGGTGCTAAAAATGCCCAGGTTATGGGTTCAATCCCTGGAGGGGCCACTCACTGAAGAGTTGGACTTGAAGATTCTTGTGGGTCCCTTCCAACTCAGAATATTCTGTGATTCTGTGACCACACAGAATTGTTGACGGTAAACAAACCCAGTAGCACTCACTTTAACAAAGGCACAGAGATCTTTCAAGAAGAGTGTCTAGGATTTGTGTGCTCAAAACCTCCAGACTCCTGCCTTTGCTGTATGTATGTACTGTAAGGACTCCTGTCCTCCCTCTGGCCTGGCTGAATGCCTACTTTGAAAGACCTGAGATCTGAACAGTTTGGTGTAGAAACAAGCTGAGCAAAATGCAAGATGTTCTACTTTGTCAATAGGCCCTCTGGGTCTAAGGGGAGAGTTGAGCCTGTTGCTTCACTCCAGGGAAGGGAAGGTGAGTGAGCAGAGAGGCTGGAGTAGAATGGCCCCTGGTGGAACTTCCAGATAGCATAGCACATGGCCAAAGCCCCAGAGACAGGGTAACTCAGACCCAGATAGGTCAAGAAGTTGCTTCAGGATTTGGCCTCTTTTATGCTAAAACGACTCTCCCTCTCTTTCCTCCACCAAGAGGTAATGTTCCCATGGATTCCCTTCCACACATGTATCTGGGGCTCAGAATTCAAGAACCCACCAGTCAAGTTAGTCTACACCACCATTGCCTCCAGGTCCTCCCTGCCCACTCTATCTTGACTTGATTTTTATCCAGGATTCTTTTTCTGCACACTACTAGAGGTGTAGTCTAGGATGATATTGAGTCTTCACTGGTTTTCATCCTTCTTTGTCAGTGCCAAACATATTTTAAGCTATACGGTGGGCTATTTGCCTACTCCCAATTCAGCCTACAGTGTAGAAGACACCCAGACAGAAGGACAGAAGCAGCAGAGAGGGTCCCCTGCTAGATGATGGGGCAGTGTTTTAATGATTGTGTGAGAGATGGGAACATGAGAGAGGGAAGCTGAAATTCATATGCAGGCATGTGGAATAGTTTCAAGACAAAATGAACTGAGCAACCTACCAACTTCCCTGGAACAGTCCAGAAACCAGCATCTCCTGTCCTCTGAGCAAGAAGGATCCACAGCAGGGTGGGATGGGTGCTAGCACCTCCTCAAAGGCAATGTAGTGCTCCAGCACCTAAAGTCAGAGACCCCAAAGGAGATAGAGAGCACCAACACCTCACTGCCTTCAGTGGAGCAGAGAACCACCACTATAAATTCTGAGAGAGTCTGGAGTGCTGAGATGACATACTGTTTTGTCTGGAATTGGGACAGGCAGTCTGCTTCCTTTAAGAAACCTGGTGGGGGGGAGTTTTAATTTTTTCTTTTTAAGGAATGAAGAATATATCCAATATATCCTGCAAAAGGACACTACCTTGTTCCCTTACTCCAGAAGGAAATGTCAAGGGATCCTGGTTTAACTCCTGTGCCTCACATAACAAAACCCCAGAATTTTGTCAATCCTTTGTTATTGTCTTACCTTCATTATACCTGCCTCCCCAGTATTGATACCTCAACTACTGAACACTCATAAATCAAAAAGAAAAAAATCATGATCACTGCTAACATTCAAAAGCAGATCATAGCCATTTTCAATTTGCCTTTTGGTTTTTTGTGTCCTTGGGATTCATTCTGTTTTTGTTTTCGAGGTTTTCTCCCCAGCAATCAAAGATAAAAATTATCTTTTCATATAAAATGAGTTTTTCCTTTTCTTTTTTTTTTACATAATCACAAGATTCCACTTACCAAGCCTGAATAAAAATATTATATATTGAGAAACACACAGTAAAAGCCATGACAGAAGCATCCCTCTCTCATACACCACTCCTTTTCTCTTCCTTTTTTTCCCTCAATAACTAAACAAAAACACCCTCTGCACAGCTTTTATTCTTGATCATTTTATTTTGGTGGTTTTCATGCTACATAAAAATTAGGTTTTATATCAAAAAATTATTCACAATATTTCCAAAATAGTTCAAGTTTTTTTTTTCTTTTCATGTTTTTTAAATATTTTTAATGTATTTTTATTTCTTTTTTTTTTTTTTTTACTGCAGCTAGGGTTACAAAACATCCCATTTCCTCTCACCACCACCAATTCACTGTCGGTTCCCTTTTACATTTGCATATGTAAAAAAAAAAAAAAGAAAAATAACAAAACTTTTTATATCATTCACTTGAGAAATAAAAAGTCATTTGGCACTCATGTCTCTGTGGCTCTGATTTTCACCAGCAGAGTGGCTGGAGGTGGGCATATGTGTGTGTGTGTATGTGTGGTACGTGTGTGTGTGTGTGCATGTGCACACACATTTGCATGCATAAAGGGTAGGAAGGGGAGGCAAAATTTAGGCAAAGATGGTCTCAGAAGCGGGTAGGATATATCTGCTGTGTTCAACAGCCTGATGTGTGGCCGGCTTCACCGCAAGACACCAACAGCTCAAGAGAAGAGGAGGTAGCAGTGTTGGGCAGTAGAAGACTTAGACTAGAGGTGAGTATTTCTTTTTCTTTTGGTTGATAGACTGAGCTTATCAAACATGCTCTCCAAAGGAAATGTACATTAGTTAGAAAGCAAATACAGCTGAAGCTGACCTGTGCTAGGTCTAGAGAAGCTACCTGCTCCAACCCTAGCAGACACAACAGTTCTCCACTACTGTTCTCAGCCACTTTCAAGTGCCAAAGGATGAAGGTGCTCGGCTTTCCTTAGGTGTTATGATATTGAGAGCTGGCCAGATACCCATGCACCACCTTTAATCCCTACTTCACAGTCTGTGAGACTCTGCTCAGCCTTGAATGACGTTGTCGATATTGAGGGTCATTCCTAATCACTTGCAAAGAGCTCAGGAGAGGCGAGGCTGAACCCCTGTGGCCCCTTTAGGGTCATTCATTTGTCCCTGTTGGAGACCTACATGCCTGGCTCCTGCTCCAGCATAGGAAGGACTGTGCAGGTGCCAGTGAGCCATTTCCCCTGCCTTTTCTCCAGCCTGACCCACAACCTGCACATACCAGAGGATGATCTTCTGTGGGTGCTCATTCCCTTTGGGTCAGGCCCCTCAGCAGCTGCAGGATTCTTGTCCCAGGATCAGCCATGGAAACTGCCAAAAAAAGCCTTTCTCCATCCTCACCTGGGCAATCCTGCATGACTGCAGGAGGGAGGACCTGGAGTTCAGACAGCCTCCCTGCCTTGCAGCAGCCTTTGGTGCAATGGCCAAAGCTCACTGGGGAAACGTTTAAATGTTTTTCAAGGGAAAAATAGACAAAAATTTAAAAAATAAGGAAAAGAGAGGGAAAACCCAAAAAAACCCCAAACCAACAAAAAACCTCCAAAACCCACCTGTGCAACAATTAAATATTTTGTCTTCTGGGACTCTACAGGGAAGTCAGTGAAAAGCTACTTCCCAAAAGGCTGCTGCCTCCACTATACACCAGTTTTCACCTCCAATTACAGATGGTGCTTTGGTCACTGGCAAAGAGACGTTTCAAGATAGCCCTGCCATTCCAGAAAAACATGTACAAAGGAAAGACCCCAAATACAGCTGAACCATACAAAAAATAACTGCACAGAACTGAGGTCTCGGAAAGTTGTATTGCTGAAAACACCTCCCTGCGCCCACTAAAAGGACTGTGTAAACAAATGAACGAACAAACAGCAAACATACAAAATAAATCAACAGCTAAACAACAAACTTTCCCCCCTTCCCAACATGAGAAATTTCGAAAACGCAAAGCTAAAAAGAGCAGTTTGCTGTGTTTCTGATCACAGGTGAGAGACAGGAAAAGCAACCAGACAGGCAAAGAGGCCTCCAAAGCTAGCAGCTTTTTGTGCTAACCTCCACACTGACTGCTGTCCAGCAGGAAGGTCATTTCCTACAGGACCTCTTGAAGGCTCCAGCTTGCTAGGAGCTTTTAGGTGTATAGCACGTTGGTAGTAGTAATAATACTTAAAATACACACACACACGTGCACGAGCACTAACACACATATCTTCTCTTCCATAGAAGACAAGCCTGGCAGAGCACAGGATACAATTTGATGGAGAGGAAAGAGTGGCTGGACATGGAAGAAAGCAGAGGAGGTGGACAGATGTGGTCTGATAGAATGAGTCACTGGAGGCCACAGACTATTCTGTTACATTTCATACATATAAAGAAAAAGAAACTATCAAAGAGACCCAGTGACACCAGCAATAAAGGGCTGGTTAAGCAGACTTAATATAGTGTAGATGATGAGGGCCCTACACCCCAAAAGTTGCTCCTTCCCTGTCTGACTAATCATGGCATCTCTTCATCATGTTCTGATTGTCTTTTCTGGTTGCTGACAGAGGAGAGCAGTGTCTTGTTCAGCAGTTTAGCCAGTTAAAGTGCTGTGCCGGCTGGCACTGTAGGGCCCTCCCAGCAGGTCATCCTCTCTGGTGCTAACAGTGTTGCAATCTCTCCTGGAAATGAATGGGATGGAGAATGGCTGCAGAAAAGTCACTCCCTCCCACCCTCCCTTTTCACTGTCCCTTCTGAAGAAACTGAACTCCTCCAGAGTGTGGGATTTGCAAGCTCCCTAACCAGCTCCAAGCAGCAGCAGTGATGTTCTTCCAAACAGAGGGAGTGGGAGATCAATCCACCTCAGCTCAGCTTTTTCCTGTGTCTATCTGACACAAGAGCAAGGAAGGACAAGCTTTCTTATGAGTGGAATTTCAGTGCTTGCAATGCCCCAGGAGGCAGCAAAATGAATAGCAAGGAAGTTTTGATTCAGTCACAGATCAGATTGACCAGATCTCTCCCAAAAGACCTTACCGGTCAGTGTGTGATTGTCTTCCTGCTCCACCTATCAGTTAAGGCCAAAGTAGGTAATGAGTGTAGCACAATGGTTTGGAAATGTGGCACAGCGGATTTACCACAGAAGTGAATGAACACATGAAATGGATTTCTGGTGCTATATTCAAATCCTCTACAGGAGGAGTCTTCATCCTAGCCCTGATTCAGAGCTGGTCCCCCGGAGTCCAAACAAAGCAGCTGTGCCTGGGTCTGCCAGGTAAGCAACAACAGAGTTGCCAAGTTACCCATCCCCTGGCTTTAGCAGCATACGGCTTCCAACGCTTTTCTCTCAGTTCAAACACATGCGTACAAACACCTAAGCACACACACAGTGGCACCACACACACAAATGTGTGCAGGCTGCATAAATACACGTACCAATATGAACCCAACCCTGCCCCCCACAAGTAGACACGTGCAAGAAATACAGACAAGTAGCAACAGGCATGCAACATACACATGGTGATCCCAAGCAGAGGAAAGCCCTCTAAGCTGTGTTCAAGCATGGTGAGCTCCTGGGAGATGAATCCTGGCAAAATGCACTGCAGGAAGAGGCCCACACAGGGAAGAGAATCCAAAAAAGGCATTCCAGGCATTTAAACCCCTAAGTAGCTTTTCCAAAAGCTCCTTGAATTTCACAGGAGTTTAGCTGCCTGTGAAGATGAATCAGGTTCCAAGGCCTGGAAGGAAAGCAGAGGGAGAAAGTACAAAACTTTAATCTTATCCCCTTAACTGATTTTTGTTTGTTCAGGGGCAGGTATCATCTTTCTCCTGTTGACATGGGACTTAGCAGCCAGTGCCCAAGGGTGTAGACAGAAGACTCATGCAATAGATGCATTTTCTCTGGACACCCCACAAATGTTGCCAGTATGTCATACTTATGGCACATTGACTAAGCAAAGGAAACACAGCAAGGAACTCGTGATGCTCAGAAAGGTAACTCACTCTTTTGGCCAGAAGTTAATCTACGGGATGTACTCCCAAGGAGATACCTACCCACATAGTGGGGTGGCACTAAATGGGCCAGCATTTCCAAGTCCACACATCTTCAGAGTTCTGCCAGGAGTCATTCAAATGCACAGACATACACCTTCTCCCAGACCAACAGGTATTTGCATGCTGGGACAGTAATGCCAACGTCATAGCAAGGGTACATGAGAAGGATGACTTCCCTGCTCACACTTGTGAGCAGAGCTCCATTCCCTTGTTGCTGTGGTGTTTTCTCTCACCCAGAAATCAGAAACACAGGCCCGCAATGACAGGTTGAGCAAGAGTTAGCTGCAACTGGGAGAAGACGGACGCTCTGAATAACCTCTGGCCATGCTGACCCTTTGCATTGCTCCCTGCACTGTCCATATGATTTCATACAGCACGACTCAAAACCTCAGAGACCATGGCACCTGGCAACACAGTACACACACGGAGAGACTGACTGGCCCTTTCTCAGGCTGTGGCCAGCATATCCATGTGTTTTAAAGGATAAGCAACCAGTAACATGGATGTTGAGGATGGTGGGTTGATGTTCATTAAGGAACAATGCAAATTGTCAGAAAGGGAAGGAGGGAGGTGTCTTGGCATCTGCCTAGAGCCCCTACCAGTTTTGCATTGGCTTATTCACCATCCTATCACTCCTACCTTACTGCCATGACACCAGACCACAAACTCTAGGCAGATAGTGCCAAGTTCCAGCTTGTATTGACTTGCCAGACAGAAAGGAAGCAAATATTACCAGACAGTCGCTCCTACGTTTGCAACACAGCAGAACATAGGTCTCTACAAGCCAATGGCTTCTAGGACTTAAAGGAAGTGATTTTAAAAGATAGCATACTTCTCTCCAGCAGCCTTTCTTTATTCACACAGAGTAAAAGCAAAGAAACTCTAGTGATCCTAATATGGATCAACTTGGAGTAGATAAAAACTGTATCTGCCCCTGCTCTAAATTCACCAGTTAGCCATCAGGGACAGAAATTATGTTCTTTCTCTGGACTCTTCCAGAAAATAGCACTTCACTGCTCCCTTGCATGGGCAAATCTGCCATACTGATTATTTCTTATTTCTTGAGAAGGCAAGAGCAGAACACCGCTTCAGTGAAAGTGACAGAGAAGTCAAAAATAGCTACAAAATATGATCTTCTAAAAATTTGGTCATGGCTAGAATTTTCCAGGAGAGAAGTAGTAGAGGCCTGCCCGTCACATCTTCTATACAGCATTGCACAGGTTGATGAGAACAACAGAGCAACAAGACAGTAATAAGAGGAGAGTGGGCAAACAGCCAACATAGGTCATTCTGAGGGAAAAGGCATAGAGATGAAATTGAAGACTAGATGTGAGTAAGATGGGAAAGTAGATAAGAGGCCAGGGAGATGAGACAGTAAGCTGCTAGAGAGATCAAAACACCTGAAAATGAGGTTCTGCTAAGAGGAAGGACAGAGAACAGCAGAGGAAGCAAAGTGGTCAACACAGAGGATCCAAGATCATGCCACCTCCCCTCTCACTGGTACTGGGAAGGCCACAAAAAGAGGGAGATGGAAGGGTTGGTCATGAGAGGAAGGCCCATAGGGAGATCCCTGAAATCCACAATAACAAAGGTACTCTGCTGACATCCCAGGGAGAAGACAATAGGAACCAGGGAAGAGAAAGTAATCGAAGAGCAAAGCACATAGAAAAGGAAACAGCCCTGTGCCTCACACAAACAGTCCCTAGCAATCAACACGGCTTTTATTACAGGAAATTATTAACACCCTCTGCTACCCACCACCCCTCACCAATCCCAAACCTCCCCTGTTTGGGGACCCTTTCTTGGCACACACATATAACATCCAGATAAACTTTCCGAACCAGCAAAAGCAACCACTGAAACAACTTCAAACACCACAGACCAATAAAACCACAATTTAAAAGTTAACTTTCCCAACCCCCCCCATGCCGTTATTTAATAAGGAAATACTGTACAGATATAAAACCCACCCTTTTCCCAACCTGAATATAATTGCTTGAGCTAGTTTCTGTACATATATACACACATATTTACACACTAATGCTGCAGTCAAGAAAGCAGATGATGTAAAAGTCACAAAGTGAATACATAAATTAAATAACTTCCAGCAGAACATTAGGAAAGGTCACGTTGTTCCTACTTGGCAAAAATGCATCGTGGGACAGAGTCATTAAGTGTACTGCAATGTACCGTGTGTGAGTTGTGTGTGTGTGTGTAGTCACTCAAACCTCACAGCTTCCCACTGTATTGGGTTTGTTCATGTATGTTTCACTTCCTCAGTATGTCTCATGTGTGTGCGTGCCCAGAGGAACCCCTGTTCCAAAGCATAGAAATTTTTTCTGACCTGTTGGAGTGTATACCAGTGGTTGCTTTGTTCCTTTAATGGTGGAAGGCCAGCAGGTTAAGAGATCTGTAACTACTAACACATCACAGAGATCCTCCTTTACCTCAGCACCCAGGGGACTGTGCCCTTGGCATTGGCAGACATGAGTCCTGCTCTCTGTGATGTGGTTTCACTGTCTTTTTCTATACACAAGCAGATTTATGCTGTGCCAGTTTTGTTGTCAGCAATGACAGAAGAGTGCCAAAATTCACTCAAATGGCATGGCTAGGTGAGGAATTTGGGGATGCTCAAGAGATGGAGAAAGAACTCAAAGCCAATTGCAAAATGGTTTTCGTGTTGCCATTCTAGTGGCAGACACCCAGGTCTGTCTGCAGTCAGTCCCAGGGAGGTCCAGAGAGCCTGTGATGAAGATGAAGCAATAGTATTCATATTGCCAGTGAGACACTCAGCGCCCCAGTTTGCCTTTGATGGGGGAGGAGAGAGGAAGCCACAGGGAAGTGTAGGTGGGTGAATGCAGCGAGGGTCTATGGCTTGGAAATCTATTTGGCTGCAATTTGAAAATAAGCCCTTGTGGGGACAACATTTGGGTCCCACTAGTTACTATCTCAATGTGCCCTGCAGCATCCAGCAGCATGGTAGGTGTGTTCCAGGTGGACACGCCAGGTGTGTTCAGCAGCAGGGAAGCACTTATGGGGAAGAGTGGGTGCAGTAGGGGATTGTGGCTTGAAGTCTGTCCCCATTTGTTGCCAGCAAATTGGTTCCTTTCTCATACATGGCTCCCAGAGGGTCCTGTGGTGAGCCAGGCATATACCACAGAGAGGAAGCATAATTGGACTCTACCCTTTGTCAGCTTGGATTGAGAAGGAAAGGTGAAGTGTAATTCCTTAGAGCAAGGGTGAAGAGAGTCAGCACAAAGTCCTTTCATCAACACTCCTGATATTTATCCCCTTTCCTTTTTGTTTCCTTTTTGGCAATCAAAAATGCGTGGGGAAGAGCAACCTCCCACCCTTCTCCATGGGAAGGGCTCAACAAAGGTTGCTTGACTGGAGTTGAGGATGTGTGAAAGGCCTAAGTCTGATCACTGGCTGTGTTCCCAGGCTTCCTTCCATCTGTTGATAAGCTATGTAGGTGGGAGGATATGCCATATCTGATAGAAAGCTCTAAAGCAAAGACTTGCCTATAAAGATCCCTGAGGTATCTCTGATCACTCTGACCTGTCACCACCATCATTTCATTCTTTGTCTCCCCCTCTCTCCTTTGCTGGCAATTTCGCTGTGGGAAAAACCTATTTGTGTGTACAAAGGGGCATTATTCAAGATGGATGCTAGTGTCTTTTTGAAGTGAAGAGCTCAACATCAGCAGGCATTGCTGAAGAAGAGGCTCATCCTGGCAACTCTTAACTCCTCCACCAAAACCTTCGGGATATCACACCTTCCTCCCCCCATACGCTGGAAACTGATTTCCTACAGACAAAGTTCATACTTGCATATTGCTAAGCATTTTGAACCCACTGGGTTTCTCGCCTGGAGAGTTCTGACAGTGCATGCTGGATTTCAGAGAGAATGGGATTTTTTTTGTTATTGAAGAGGTGGGGCCGGTGTGCTTCATTGTCTCAACTGACAACAAGTCCTGACTGCAGCTTTTCTTTCCTACTTAGGATGTGACATTGAAAGTTCTGATGTTGCCCTCACTGGGAGGCGTGATGGGAGACAAAGAACTACTACACCAGCCTGTGTTGTGTTGCACTACAGTAAAAAGCCGGTGTGAATACTCCAACAATGTTTATGATATGGTGATCCATGACTGCAAGTTCTACCTGCCAGTTGCTTTCCACTGTGAATGGCACATTTCTAATATTTTCTGAATACTTCTTCCGTCTCCTTCATACACATCCTCCTTCAGCCGAGTACATACATTCCAGTACCACTTCAGAAGAAAATACCTCTCAGAGAGCCATGCCTGGGGCTAGAAGTGAGGAGTTAAATGTCAGAAACATTGCCAAAGGCGCCTAATCTTCCCTGGGAGGCTGGCTGCAAATATTCAGTAGAGGTCACCAAACTGTATAGGACATAATGGATTCTGCTCAGTATTCTTGTGTGCAGAAACCTTCAGAGAGGGGAAATGTTCCCAGCCACCGTCCCAGAAAATACTGGTGTTCCAACAGTAGAGAGAGAGAAATGGCAAGGGAGGGGATATGGAGTTTTGTCAGGCTCTGGTATGAAATTCCATTCTTTTCTGGCCTGGTAATAAACAGCACATGGGTCGTTTCCTAGTATAGACAACACCTGCTGCTAATATTACCTGTTTGATTCACTTGAAGACTTACAATGAAAATACACCAAATCTAAAATTCTAAATATATAATCAGAGTTTAATAACATCATTGATTTATTTTCTGGATTATGAATTACACCCTCCCCCCTCCCCCCCTTCCCCTTCATCTCTGTCCCAAAACTTGTTGACCTGTCAGAACTAAAATAAACAAAGCAACCAGAAAAGATCGCTTATAGGAGAAAGGATTAACCTGATGGACACATGGCCTAATCTACTGTGGGAGAAGGCAAAATACCAGACTCCTGTGGTTAGACCAGTGGTTCAGTCCAGAATTTCCAGTTCTTCTTTTCTGGTTGCCCTAGAGCATTCATTTGAGTGGTTTGTGGCACAGTTATATTTGCAGAGCACTCAGAGTGTTAACAGTGCTACAACAGTATCAATACTAGATAATGATTTTGGCAAATTATCATTTGCCGATCAGTGGAACAAGGGACAGACCAGTCTGGAGAAAATACGAACCAACTTTCAACCCGGAACACAAAAATCAGAACCTTTAAGAAGAGATTTGAAAAAAGTTCCATTAACTTCTTTTTGGTTTGTTTTCAGCTTAATTTCCCTGCAGAACCACCCTCCAGGTTTCCTTGTTCCAGGTGGGGAGGGAGGGAAAAGTACCGAGATAACCACCAAATTGATTAGCTGCCCTCATCAGCTGTCAAGCTCCCCCACCCCAAGCCCTTAGGAAATACCAGAAATTAGTACAAGCTTTCCCAGGTCCAAGATTTCTAAACCAAAGTAGCATTGAAGAAGTCTCTTAATGTCAAAGTGATGGTCCAACCTGAGCGGCCAACTTGATGGTTCACCCCACTACTATCAAGACAGCGTAGTGCCTTGAGGCCCGAGCTCCACAGAGAGATGCTGGTACAGAGAGTTTATATGCAAAAAGGAATTGGGGGTGTTCCCATCAAAACATGAAACCCTGCTGGCAAGGCTTGAAGTGACGTTCCGGCGTCTTCCATTCATGAAGATAAAGGTGACAGGGCAATACAGGGGGCCTCAGGGGAACACAACACACATGGGTTTCTCTCTCTCTTTCTCTCTCTCTTTTTTTTTTCTCATTCATACGGCCTCGACCTGCGTAAACCGCTTCCAAAACGCAGCCTGAAAAGTCATAGAAAACAAACAGAACAGAAACAAACTTCCCCTCCCCCCCACCCCACGACCTGAATATTCACGAGAAGAGAAACACCGATTTATACAAAAACTCAATAAAAAAGAAATATTTACAAATGAAAGGAACGCCTTCTTGGTGGCCGCTGTCAGAGGTGTCTGACAAGCTGCCGTGTGTTCTGGATTGCAGATCGCTCTGTTAATTTGTTTGGTTTCTTTTTTTTTTTTCCTTTTTTCTTTTCCTATTTGTTCTTGTAATAAGAGAAGAGGGAAAGAGTAAGAAGTTCCCTTACCTCAAAGACTAAGGGGTGGTATCACAAAGACTCTCCCCTTTTTCCCTCCTTAATTTCCTCAGTGAAATATAAGAAAATATTCCTCTCACCAACCCTGCCCACCGTCTCCTCACACTCTTTGACTTTACAGGTAAATCCCACCCTCCCCTGCCCCAGCTTAAAAAATAAATAAATTAAATAGGTAAATAAATAAAAGGCCTTCTCTTGGCTTAAAAAGAGAAAGACAAGATAAAATCAACCATGGTGTGGTGAGGAATGTGAGAGAGTGGGCTTTCAGCTCCAAGAAATGTGGCTCATAAAGACAGGGCTGCTATCTCCCTTCAGAGTCAATCCCCAGCAGTGTCCCCCTGCTCTCAGCACAGGACTCTCTCAACCTTTCCTTAACCTGGTGAGCCATTGTGATTGAGACACTGGGATAGACCCAGAACAAGCAGTAGAGACTGCCATATCTCTCAGGAGGGAGAGGTCAGTCCACACCCCCACCTCAGGAGAAAGATGACATATGAAAGGGGTGTTCAACTTCTCACTCCTACCATTGCTCTTTTTCCTTTAGTTTAACTTGCATCTAAAATGATACAATGGAAAGAAAAAACACTCTTATTGATACTAAGTGCACCAGGAAAGCTGTCACTACAACTGCAGGGATGGGAAACCCTAGGCTATTCCAGCTTTGCACCTGTGCTAGTATCTTTCTCTTGCACACAGAGGCACACACACATGTACAGACACATCTCAGCTTTGCACGTCCTCTCTTCAGCCTTCAGCACAAGCTTCTGTGCTCTCTGGCATTTATTCAAGCACACCCCTCCCCAGGAAGACAAGCTGTGTACTTCCTCTGTACATTCAATAGTAAATATACATATGTATTTCCCAAGGGTGCATACACCCTCCTCCCATTTCCACATGTGCAAGGAGGCATTGAAACAGTCCACCAGCACCACTGCCACCACACACACCCTTCCATGAAATTTCTTCTTTCCTCTCCAGCACCATGCCAGCATTGGCAGAGGGCACCCTATTCTTTTTGTTCCGACCTGTTGGCCAAGGGTAAGGAGAGCAGAAGGATAAAATCCCATTTTTTCCCTCCCCTCCTCACTGAAAGAACATGACCAAAATGGGCTTGGTGTCCCCTTAAGTGACAGTGAAAAAACTCCCCACCTTTCCCTACTCTTAAGCTCCATTCCACTGTGTTTGTTCTCCAGATACCTTATAAGATCGTGGGTTTATTTTGCTTTCTTCACAGACATTTCAAGTATAAAGTTATCATATATACTCGCATATAGGCCAACCCATACTATATACTGCTCCCACCCTTGAAGTATGTCACAACTAGCGAGCAGTTCACAGCTAATGAAACAACCCTGTTCCCCTTTACCCAAACTCTTCTCATTTCAGTGCAAACCAGCATCTTTTATCAGAGTTTGGAAAACCAACGCTGGAATCAAAGAGGCTGCTGATCAGCTTTCCCAAACTCAAACTCCACTGCCTATCTATCTCTCCCACTGGTCTGCCACAGATTCAACAGCTATAATAGCCATAGTGAAACTACTAGCCTGACCTGCAGACAAGCCTTCTCTCCCTCCCTCCACACCCCTCCAGCAGACAATTCAAAATTCTAGCGTAAAATTTCTCAGCATATACGCAAATACAGCCCTAAACCCCCATAGTCTTCACAAAATAATGTAACAAGAACCTCAATATAGCTAACATATAAGTGCATCATCAAGTTAGTCGTGTTATTCCCCCTTCACTTTCTCCATGTCTTAAACACTACTCTTTTGTAGGCAGTTTTAGGAAGAGTTGCCTGAGCAAGCATATTTTCGTGCATGTCCATTACACTGCTTCTGCTGCCTCCTCCTGACACACACACACGTGTGTGTGCACATGCCTTTCTCTGCCGGGAGCCAGCAGATGTGAAACACTACAGTCACTGCTGCTCCTCCTCAGTCAATCCCTTCCCTGCCTTTTTCTCTGCTTTCTGAAATCACAAGCAAGGATATCCAACTCCGACATCACTGTAAAGTGCAATGGCCAGGAATGGAGAGGAGGAGAATGGGAGGAGCGAGAACATGGAAAAAGAGATAAAACGGGAGGGTTGAGAAAGGGGAGGAGGAAGAGGGGACACCAAAGAGGTGGCACTTGTCACCAGTGCTGCACTACTCAGAACTCCAGTATCCCACAAACTAAGGACGACTCAGAAGAGTAGCTGATGGGATTGACCCCACCCCACCCTCCCATGCCCCAAATACACCCCCAGTCCCTCCCCACACTCTTCCCCTCTCACTCAAACATCAGACTCAATACTGGAGAGTTTCTCATAAACATGCCCGTTGCTGGAGCCATTGAAAGCCCTGGGGTTTTTGTTGTTAGGCACACAGGGGTTGGACTGGTTCCCTATACAGATGTCCTTCTGGAAACGGGCTGGCACAGCCCCATGAAGGGCTGAGACCACCGGCTTGTTGGTGGTGACAATGGCTCGGAAGTCTGGCCTGGCTTTGGGCCCTCCTGCCACCACAGGCTGCCTGAAGAAATAAGATTTGCTGCCGTGGAGCAAGCATTGGTCATCCCCAAAAGTGGGGATGAAAGGGTTTTGGGTGACCCGGTCGGGGTAGAGCGACTTGCTGAGCATGTAGCCCCCACTGCTGCCGGGGTTGTTGTGGTGGTGGTAGCTGGTGGCGGGCACTGAGGACTTGTTGTTGGCAAAGGTGGTCTCACTAGCTGGCATCTCAAACATGTGGGCATAGGGGCTCCCCTCCAAAAAGCGGCCCTTGTCCTTGAGGCTGACGCTGCGGGGGGCCAAGGCTGAGTCATCCTTCTGCAGGTCCACAAAGGTGTCATAGGAATGCTGCCGGCGGAGCTTGTTGCGGTTCTTCTTCTGCACCTTGGAAGCAGAATTGGAAGGGCTCTGAGGATATTTGGAGGAGGAGGTGGCACTGGTGGCCACGGGCACAGGGGCAGGTGGCTGGTCCAGCTCTTGGAGCGAGTTGTCCTCACTGATGTCATACAGGTTGCCCGCTTTCTTGCAAGCCTCACAGCGGATGCAGGCCTGGCGGGTGGAATTCTGACCTACTACTGATGGCGTGTAGTTGTGCAGCTTAGAAGGGCAACTGCGGCAGAAATTAGCCCCGGTCCGGTCCTCCCAGTCTAGATTGGTCAGGTTCTTCTCCCACGGTGCTGGGACCCCACTAACAACACCATGCTTGTGCTCATTGCTTCCGCCAAACTCGCCCGAGCCGAGCTTGTGGTGGGCTCTGTTGGTGCAGGATCCACCCCCTCCTCCTCCTGTGTCCCGCTTAAACTCATCTCCCCGCTCTTTGTAGATATCCGTCAGGTCCACATGTTCCCAGTGCGGTGAGTTCTCCTTGGTCCGAAACTGGTCTAGGTAGAAGTCCCGTAGCCCTTCCTTGTCCCTGAAGTAGCGCTTGTGGTCAGGTGAGCGGGGCGGGCGCCGGCGGTAGGCCAGCTCTATCTCATCAAACTCCCGCCGGGACTTGGCAGAGGCTGGGCGCTTCTTCAGGCTGTCCTTGTACTGCTGCTTCCGCCGCTTGGCCGCATTGCCCTCGATGTTGCCGTAGGTGACCGTGTGAGTGGAAATGTCTGAAACATCCGAGCGAATCAGGTCATCATGGGTCCCACTGCCCCCGTAGCGGTCACTCTTGAAGGAGAACTTGCCATAGAGGTCACCCAGCTGGCTGTGCTTGGCAGGAGGTAACCCCAGGTCCAAGGGCTTCTTCCCAATGGACCGTGACTGGGCATTGAAGGGCGGGTTGTCACAGTCATAGAGCCCGTCGATGGAGCTGGTGCTGCCGATGCTATGGGGACGGTGGTGGTGGTGGTAGTGGTCCTGATACACATTGCTGTCCTTCAGCTGGAGGTTGCCAAAGGTCCTTTCCACCTCACTAATATAGTCACTGAAGAGGTTCTCCTCACAGGGGGGGTTGTTGTAGGACTTACAGTCTGAGTGGGTGAAGCTGCGGCGGTGCTCAGAGATATCGTAGACTGATGACTCGCGGCGGATAAAGTCTAGGGCACTCTGTGGTGAGCCATTGACCCCTGACAGGTTGGCCATGTTCTTGGCTGTCCGAAGCAGACGAAGGATGTTGGAATGGGTGTTGTTCATAGTCGCTGTGGGGGAGTTCATTGCTGACTGGCGTTCTTCGATGGCCACTCCATGGATGCAGCTGTAGATACCCTGAAATGAGAGAAACCAGGAAGGTGAGTGGTCCTGCAAAGAATACATAAAAGGGGACCTGGAGTGGGAAGAACCCTGTGCAGCAAGAGCATATTCCTGTAGGACATTAAGGCCTGTCAGCCTTCCATCATTGAAACACAATCAAATCAAATGAAATCAGATCTGCTCTTGATATTCTGCCCCTCTTTCTTGCCTCTCACATTTTTTCCTTTCCCTCCATTCCTCTTCTTCTGCTTTGCTTGATGTCATATCTGTAGGATGCAGGAATACCTGCTTGCATCCGTTAAGAGTTAGTCAAATCTAGTAGGTGTAACGTAGAATTGCAAATGGGGACAATAATATCCTTGGGAATAAAACCATCAAGACAAACAATTCTGTGTGGATAAGAGGAAGAAAGTCTGTCTTGGCCCTTGAAATTCATCTGGACATCAGTGAATCAATGAGACAGGAGCTATCTTAAAAGGGAACAGCTTCATTTGTCATATACTTAGCTACATTAATCACCAGTACAGATTAGAAAAAGAAACAGGGAAAAAGCAGGACTGTTGAATTCATATTTAGGCCTTTTGCATCTGACTGACTGAGGTACAACAGAATTTTTAATTGCATTCTGTTAAATTCAACAATGATAACAGGCTCCAAATTGAGATCCCTGAAAGTCCTCTATTAAACTTCAAATAAGACAGCAGAAGTTCCCAATTCCCCCACATGCTCCACAAGCTTATTTCATCCATGTCATAGACTGTTTGCAAGGGCTACCCCTGAGAACAGAAGGGGCTTCTTTATTCCCTGGCCTGCTAAATGGCATCCGATGATTAATGTCAATTGTGAAATGGACACCATCACACCATGTTACCATGGTTTCTCAGCAGCTAGCAGATGATTAACACTTTTCAGATTTTTCATCAACCTGGCCCTGGTCTAACAGATCACCGCAGAATGAAAGACTCTGTACTTAGCTAAGGATCACCAAACACAAGTCCCCATCTTAGCTCCAGACTAAACCACATTAGAAACTAACAATATAGAAGAGAGGCCCTGCCCCTGCATTCAAAAGGCTTTGTCATTTCTTCTCAGTATGTTATGCAGCAATTATATACTCCTTGCACAATCAAAGTAAATTCTGCTACATCAGACATTGACCTAAAAATTGCCAAGATTTGACCTTACTTCAGAATGGATCAGGAGAAAGGACCACTGTCTTGAAAGAAGGAAAAAAGCCCCAAATGGGATGCTGCTAACAACACTGATAGGAGAAAGATGACTCAGAAATGGCTAGAATCTGCTTTAAATGTAAATGTTATACCCTAAGGCAGATTTGCATAAAGCAATTTCTAAGTTTATGTGGTCATCCTCTCTCGAAGGATGTCTGCACGGTTTAGGGCATGGCTTTTCGTTAAGGACTTCTGACTGTTAATGATGGCACACTTTTAGTTAACAAAAGGTCAGCTGAAAAGCTGTAATATAGAGGAAAATGTAAAACTCTTGAATTTCTAATCGTGTTATCCACCATTACTTGAACCCAAATTTGGGGGGGTCCCCAAATTTGCAGACAGCAGACAGTAACAACTAGCTTCTCTTTATACTGCATTTTCATTTCCATGACCATAATCCAACAGAGACCAGAGATGTCACAGAAAAAATTATCACATTTTTGCAACATTAATGGTACAAAGATGACAGCCTTTATCCTGCAGACTGTCACCCTATGCCACTTGTGTGTTAGACAGTCTTGGTGGATTTCCCCATCTCCAGTACCTAGGACTCTCTGAATAAAGCCTCTGTTCTTTCCTGGCAGTTAATGACACTCACCCTGCTGATGGAGAAGACCACACCAGGCTTGCCAGAACAGACACCCATGAAGCAGTGGCGGAATTGCCAGTAGAAGAGGTGCTCACAGATGAAGGTGATGAGACTGAGGGCCATGGCTGCTCCCAGCATGTAGAAGACACCCGCCATGTTATCTATATCCAGCTGGCTGCTCATAACCTCATTCTTCTCATTGTGACAAATGCCAGTAAGCCAGAGAGCTTCCAGCTCCTCCATCTCCCCTAGATAGACAGACAGAAGGAAAGAAACAAATTAGACAGCCCTGGAATGGCTAAAGAGCCGAAACTGGGGGTGATTGAAAGCAAGAAGCTGATCTATGCTAATTTCCAGTCTCCATGTTCTTTTTCCACATCTATAGCATCCATAAAATATCCTGACTGCCCATCTGATGGGGGCAAGTGCAATTTGTCACAAGAAGGTCAACAGGATTTTGCCACAGTCAGATACTAGATATAAAAAGCTGTACCATAGGACACAGCTATTACACTTGTTAACTCTCTACAGTGAGATCCTGAAACAATTGCCCACTGGATGACTGAAGACTTGGCTTCACAAACCTCCACTGTCATTAGGTCAATGAAGGGAAAAATTAGTGACTGATATTGCTAGACAAAAATGAATCACTTTGAAATGAAAATGTTGTATGTTTCCAACTCAGAATTCAAAATGTTGATTTTATAAAATCGAAGTTGTTTCTATCATATCCACAGCTCATTAAAACTAGGTGCAATGTACCCGAAAACATTTGTGGATTTTTACCTGTTTTTCTTCCCTTCTATTTTGTCCAAATTCAACACTTCCAAGCCCTTTGACCAATCAAAAATATTACTAATTTGTATCAGCTAGGAGCAAATGTTCTGCAGTCTAATTTCATACACCACTTACTCCCATTATGGTATTTTCATGAGGAGTGAGAGAAAGATAAACACTCACACACACACATATATTGAGACATTCAAAACAAACTGATTTTGCAGGTTGGCAAATTTTTTCATGCTGTTAAGAAAGTTAGTTTTTCACATTTTCAACCTCTTGTCCAGTGACAAGGGGGAAAAATTCCATATATATATGAGGTGCGATAACAGAGTCTTTGAAGCTTTATGGAGAACTTACATCTTTTTCTGAAATAATATGTATTAGGCTGTTTAGGAAACGGAACACTCTATCTGCCAGGCAGCCAATTTTCTGAAGTGTATTCAAGTTATGTTCTTTCCATATTTATAATACCATACGTTATTTTCAGAGTTCAGAAAAAAAGGAATTCTTATAAATAAAATAACACGTGAATTTTATTTATTCAAACAAGTAAATTAAGAGATGAACTAGGTAACTATAATGTTCCAATTTAAAACTCACTCCAAAACATGCTTCTGAGTCTCAAGTTCTTCCTTGCTTTTGTTATTTTTTTGAGGTTTTGGAAATTCTGAGCTAACTCTTTCATTCAGAAATATTTATCCTTTAATTCTGTAAACTCTGCATGGATTGATCCTGTCTAGAACTATAAAGTATGAAATAACCATACACAGTATAGTTAGTGGCTTTGGTCATGGAAAAACTGCAAAGGCAGTAAAAAGTTCACAACAGAAATCTTGTTTTTACAAGACATTCTTCACATAAGGTGTTTTTTCAAACACACATCTGAGCTTGTTCTATGAAAACTTTAATGCTTTGACATTGCTTCTGAGTATACCGCTACCCTGAATCAATAACATAAAAGAAGTGATATCCTCACATTTTTGGTGTGATGCCTCTTAAAAAAACCTTTTTAATAAATTCATGTTTTCAACTCAAATCTGAAGCACCAGAGCTAGAAACTTCCATTTCTTACATGCAAAATTTGGTATTTCTTAGGAAAATTCCAACTCTTCTTTTTCTTGTCACTTACCATCTCCAAAAAGCTGTAGAATGGCAAGATCAACCTGGCGCTTCCAGCCTGAGTCCTTTTGGATGGCAATGCCATAGCCAGTGGAGGCAAACACTTTCCCACTTCCAATTGTCACCAGTTTGCAGCCTTCATCTCTGCCAGCCATGTAGTTTAGCACTGCTGCATCATAAATGAAAGCATCCAACTTCCTGCACAGATGAAAGACAAAAGAGGGTGTATTGCAGAAAGCATAAAATCTGTATGAATTCAAAGGTGTTCTCAGGTAATTAAGGCTGAAATTAACCTCTTTCAGATGGATTGCAATAGGTTACATAGAATCATAGAAAGGTTTGGTTTTGAAGGAACCTTAAAGATCATCTAGTTCCAACCCCCATGATGTGGGTAGAGACATCTTTCACTAAATCAGGTTGCTCCATCCAACCTGGCCTCACTTATGGGGACGGGGCATCCACTTCACCACCTCACAGTAAAAAGCCTCACCACTGTCACACTAAAGAATTTTTTCCTAATTTAAACTTACTCCCTTTCAGTTTGAAGCCCTTCCCCCTTGTCCCATCACTATATGCTCCTGTAAGAAGCATCTTCCTTGTAGGGTCTCTTCAGGTACTGGAAGGCCACAATTAGGTTACCCCAAAGACTTCTCTTTTCCAGGCTGAACAATCACAATTCTCTCAGCCTTTCCTCATAGCAGAGGTGCTCCATCCATCTACTCATCTTGGTGGCCCTCCTCTGGACTTGCTTCAAAAGGTTGATGTCTCCTCCCTGTGGTGCAGACCCCAGAGCAGGATGCCACTTTGCAGGTGGGGTCTCTCAGGAGCAGAGAGAAGGACAGAATCCCCTCCCTTGACCTGCTGCTCAGGTTGCTTTTGATGCAGCCCAGGATACAATTTGCTTTCTGGGCTGTGAGCTCACATTGCTCGGTCATGTCCAGCCTCTCATCTATCACCACCCTGAAGTACTTCTCTGCATGGCTGCTCTTGATCCCTTCATCCCCCCACCTGGAGGTTGGGGTTGCCCCAACCCTGGTGCAGCAACCTGCACTTGGTCTTGCTGAACATCATGAGATTCCTATGGGCCCATTTCTCAAGCTTGTCCAGGTCCCTCTGGATTACATCCTGTCCTTCAGGTCTGTCATCTTCACCTTCACCAGAATTAACTAAAATCTGAGCCCAGAACCTGTTTACAGGTGGAAGCTGGATTACAAATGACGATTGTCTATTTCTTTCTGACTTTTTGGTAATCATAATTTCTGATCTGAAGGAAAATTTGGAATAAAAATATACTGCAAGATAGAGATAAATGAAGAGGAAGTCAAGGGGATCTATATTCCTAAGAATAGCTTATATTTCTGTACTGCCTTTAATCTCAAAAGAACCTAAAATGCCTTATAAAATGTATCAATATTAGATAGCAAAGTAGGGGTCGAAGTAAGGAAAATATCTCCAATTCAAACTGCTGGCATGCCTTAGCTGAGCAAATTGTCTCTTTTTCAACTCAAATACAGTCAGGACATTATGTTTAACCCCTCGGTTACTGTGAAAAGCACTACTGAATCTTCACCAATGTCAAGTGGCCACAATAGCAGCTTCATTATTTACCATGCTGAGTAGCTCTTTGTTAAAAAATGCTTAGCTGAAAACCACAACAAAAATTCTGTTTCAACACAGAGAAATCCCCATTATGGACCATGCTGGGTAGACAGCACAACAAACTGATGAGAGCCTTCTCTCACTGCAACAAATTGATTTGGATGTGGGGGGCAGTCTCAGAGTGCTGTATCTTCCACATACCCAAAGACAGCTGATGAGTAAATCCTCCCACTAGATCTGAAATGAAACACATTCTGATAAACGACCAAAGACCTCCTGCTTGCACATTCTCAAATGCACACTATCTTTACAATCCAACTCCTGCACATATATTTCCAGTACAGTGATTATCTCAGTTCAAGTGCTTATCTGTGAGCAAGTCTGTCCAAGGGTGGATATGAAGCCAGGATGACATCTACCACAAGTGATTAGGTCTATTTCATCCATCTATTTCCAGGACAGAGCATATTTATTTCCTGGATGATGACTATCCTGGCAAATGTACCTTCCTAGGATGACATCCAATGATGGTACAACCATTTATAACGGGCTGCATGCCTCTGAACCTGGCAAACAGGTTTAGCAATATTCAGTCAATCTAGTAATTAAATTGGCTGAACATTTTCACTGTGCTTTGGAATGAACTTTCTCATAAGACTGCAACATGAGTGTAAGCAAAAATCTTTTTTTTCATGGGGACTGGGCTCTGAGAACCAAAATGGTCAGCTCTGGGAGGTCTTCAACCTACAAAGGACAAAAGCTTGCAAAATGTCATTTTAAGTTAGTTCCTTTGCAGATTCACTGCTATTAAAATAGGATGAGCTATTGCAGCACGCTTTTTGCTAATGCTTTTTCCCTTGTTTCCCAAATTACCCAAGGAAATGCTTATAATTTTTATACTTCCTTATTATTCAAATAACATTTTGTTTAGCCCTTGATACTAAAATATTCCAGAGCAGGCTGCTTCCAAACTATTTGCTTCAAACGCACCTTCCATTATACTGTGTTAGCTGGTGATACACTGGGGTGGGATTAGTCTGACAAGGATTGTTTCAGTTTTCTGATTAGCATAATCTTTTACACACAGAAGGAGGGAAAACAAAGGAATTTCCAGATGACAATATAAATGCTCTGAAAAAAACTTTGTCCACAGAGATCTGTGAGCTTTTCCTGTGTATGCATGAGAACCCATCAGCATGAAACATTGTGATAAAGCAAGGTCTTTGGGACTAATGCACACATGGCTAACATACAAGGATACAGTAGATCCTATTTTTTTTCTTTTATAGTCTTACAAACACAGCAAAACCAGAAACTCTTAAACAGATGTCAATAGAAAAAACTGGCAAAAAGAACAACAGAGTTACTCTCCTGTGCTATGTATGGTCTTCCCATGCTTTTAACCACGGAAAGATAATAGAGGCTCATTTTTCAAACCTCACCAAAGCAAAATTTCCAGACAAGCATGCAAAAGAGTCAAGCTTCTGTGGCGAGTAAACATGTAAGAAGAAAGCCTCACCCAGTCTTCAGCGAGAACAGTGCATCATCTACCCCTCTCTGATTGAACTTCACCATGTAGCTGTGCATTTCAGGGTAGTTGTTGCGAATGTTCCTCTCTGTGCTGCCATTAGGAACTGTCCCGAAGCGGAAAGGGGGTGAGAAGTCATTTGGTTTCTGGAACTGGAGAGACAGAAAAAGAACATTTCTCACAATCTTTCAGATTGAAGCAGTCACCTCGTTGGGAGAACATACTCTCCTTGGAAGGTAGTTCTGATTTTATTTTACTATTACGTAGAAAACATTGTTGAGAAGCTATTATATTTCACTGTTTTCAAACACAAACTTCTCCTGTTAATGCCTAAGAATCAAGAAGCAAATCTGAGCAAGCTGTTCTTTTTGTCCACTCTGGATCAAGTGCATGAAATAGCCAGTGATCAAAGATTAAACAGGAGTTTAGATAAAAGGAAAAAGGAAAGGGAAAATGTAACAGTGGCTTTGGAACACAGTCAAGGAACGATTTTCAATAAAATCTATGTGCTTTTTATCCACAAACTGTAATTTAGTTCCGAAGAGGTATCTTTTTCAGCTCTGTGGATGCCTTTGCATTTCCTGGTTCTGACTGAAGTAGAAAAATAATTAAAGAAGAAAGATGCCTCTCAGCACACCTCCCACCCGCTCCACCAAATGAATGATCAGCTTGCAAAGTTTTGGGCAAATGTTCCAAATGAAATGCTATTAGTGGATGCAAGTCACTAGTAACATTTGATGCCCAGAACATTGCTGGCAGAATTCTCCAAAGCTTTTGCTGCTCACAAGAAATACATTCATCATAACATTCCCCTATGGCTGCAAGGCTGTGAGATTTTATATGCCACCAGTTCAACTTAAGTCATAATCAATGCTCTCTGGGGTTTTATGAGGAGTAAAATTTAGACTGTCAATTATCAAGCCTGCTTAAAACCCCTAGAACCAGTAAACAGGAAGGAGCCCAGAACTATAAGCCAGGAACGGAATAAGCAGTACAAGAAAAAGGTGCAAAAGTAGGTTAGATGGAAGCAAGCCTCCTCCTCCCTGGATATATCAAGCACTAGCTTGCCTGGTGTTATTTCTTGACTCCCAACTGTGACTGTATATTTGTATGATCCTGAGAAGCACGCTAACAACAGTCAGACTAAACCCATTTAACAGCAAGAGTTCACCTGGTACATGAATATATGCCATCATGTACTGCCACCTTCTATACTGGAAATACAACTGCAATCTACAACTATCGCTTAAAACACATACAGATGAGCCTTGTTCTTGAGTTCTGCTTAAAGCCGTTTGGAACTTGGTCAACTCAACTAAGGAGGCCAAAGCCCCTAAAGCCGTGTATCTCATTCAAAGCAGTGTCTGTGAATAGGTGAATACATTGTTCTTCTGTTTCCTTGTATCAGTCAACTCATCTGGCTGTGCAAGGAATTATTTCTCCAGCTTGCATGGCCAGATGAACTAACTTGTAAGTGCACACAAGTGTGTGAGAGAGAACACTGCTTTAAGCCAACACAAAAGATCAGGGCTGTTTTTTGGAACTCAGGTTGGTACGTCACCAAAAAAACCCGAGGTTTCACATATAATAAAACAGACAGTAAAGTGGCTCTTAGAAACCTGTCACACCCTCTAGGGATGAAGACAAACTCACAGCTATCAAAGACTGTAATGAAAGCAAACTTTGATGGGAGAAAAATCACTCCAGCATGCTAAAATTATTCTTTTCTACCAAGCTGATTAAAGCAGCAGCCTCAGGGACCCATCACAAGGAGGGCACTTGCCCATGCCAGATGCAAAGAAACACAGTCTCTCCCTTGACATGCTAAACCAGGACATTGTAGAGTGGGCAACTTGCTTTCCCAGAGGCTGCAGAACCCAGCCTTGAAGGGAAACAGGACATTCCCATTCCCACAGTGCCCTCCAACAGAGTAAAGGCAACAGAACTTTACAGTCAAGCATCAGGCAGGCCTGACCGACATTGGTGTGACTAAGCTTTGGCATGTCCTTTGAAACAGCAGCAGCTATGAGAGCCTCTGGGCCCAGAGACTGTTAAAGAGGAGAGGCCTCATCCAGTGTCCATTTTATACTTCTACCTTTGATTCCCAGTGAAAGAATCTCTACTTTTGTCTGCTTCCATCATGGTGTCTATTGGAGTAAGAAGGATTATAGCCAGGCAGGGCTGTGATAAGGGAAACAATCCCACCCTTGAACTATCCTTTTGACCCCTCTGGTTAAGGGCCCATTAGAGCAGCCAGAGATGAAAGACTCCACATTTAATTTTTAACCTCCTGGGCAATCAATAAATAAATGAAAACATTTCTCTTGAAGGAAATTACTGTTTCTGGCAACTGGAAAAGCACATTTCTAGAGAAGAGAGTCAGGTTAATGGCCTCTACAAATCCACATACTATTCATTCACTCATCAATCCTTACCCCCTGCTCATTCCTCAGTCAGAAAAGATCTTTAAATGCAAATCCTTCTCTGCACACCAACATGAATACACACTTCAACCATAGCCTGGTGGACAGCAAGACAGGAAACTGTATGAAAGGATCCATATGGGACCCACACCAGAGAATTTTAGCTTGAATGCCTAAGAGGAACACAGATCCCCAGCTAACCTGGTTTGGTGTTTACAAAGCTGAAAGCAGTTGATGTCCAGCTGACTCCACAGCCCATGGAGCCAGAGATAAGCAGATACTTCTCCAAATTTGAGAAGTAATAGTATGGTACATGCATGAGTCTTGTAGGAAAATCACCATGTTTGTTGCTTGGCAGTAGGTGGGCACAGCTCAGTCCAGGGATGGAGAAATCTCTAAAGAGCTCTCCAGACTCAAAAACTGTTGCATCTTTCTGAACTGCTGCCCCACACTGCTCAAACTAAAGGAGCAAAAACACATGCAAACCTTTAGAGAAAATTCATGGGACAGATGGCGAAGGAGTGTGTGGCATCACAGTGGAGGAATGTGTGGGGGAACTGGAGAAGATCCATAAGGAGGAAAGTTTACTGACACATTGTCAGAGACTTCAGTAAGGAATGCCACCTGTTTGGCTTCTTCTAAGGGCTCAGACAGTGGGCCTGGATCATAAGTATCAGCCCCAGGAAAGCAGACTGGTCTATAAGGAATCTGAGACACAAGACAGGAGCTGAGGCACAACACAGGGGCCATTAAATGGAGGAAGCCTGTGTAGAGATAATCTCAATGCTATAGTAAATATTGACAAAGGAATTAACCATGGATATTGACAGAAAGGGTCAGAATGTAGATTAATGGGAGAACTGCCCCATTATTTCATGTAAGTGTTTCTCCTGTCAGAACCTTAAGTCAAAACTACTCTATCCCATCTGCAAAGAGGAGTCCTGTGAGGCTCTGGCAAAAAATGTGGTGATAATAGGGGAAGGGAAGATGCACCAGTGGCTGACCAAACCCAGCTGTACAGTGTCCACACTTGTAGGAGCCCCACCTCACACTCACCTGCAGCAGGAGACCTGTCCTGTTGCCCAGCTCTACCTACCTCAAGGGATGACTGCCTGTGAGGGAACCCAAGGGCTCAGACAGTCCTGCACCCAAAGAGTCCCAGGCAGAGATGTACCCCATTTGCATCCTCTCACTCATTTACCATGGGACGCACCACTTGTACCCAAGGTGATGTAACACACTCTCACCCATGAAAGAAATCCCACTTGCTTCACATCTATTGTGGATGAGATGAACGCTGGAAATGGGAATGGAAAGCAGACACTAAGCATGCCTGAAGGGCTGGGGTAGCTCTGGGACATGAGATGTCTGTGTTTAGAGCCCAGCAGCTGTCTGCCTCTTCAACCCTTCACTCCACAAACTGAAATCAAGAAGCATTAAGTGCAAAGCAGACCCTGGCTTTGGAAAAGTAACCTCTCAGTCAGAGAGCAGAAATCTTCCTGCTCTGGAGAGCGATAAACACACAGGCTGGGGGCTATTAGCACATTCAGGAGGGAGAGATCCTTTCCCACTCCCCTCCACATCTCGCCACGAGAGCTGTCGACAGCAGCAGTGAGAGCGAGTTTAAGTGACTTGTCTGGCAGAGCTGTTTCATTAGCAATTTGGAGCCATGCCGTGCAGAAAGCAGCATTGTTCTCAGATGTTCGACTATCAATCTGCATAATGAAACAGGTGACAGGAGCTCTTCCCATTCATGCAGCTGCAACTGGAGGGGATTCAGATATGAGGGGAAGGGGTTATGTCTAATTGGCCACAATTAATTTGATGAGAATTTTTTTTCCCATTACATTGTCTATCACCAAATGGTTCCTACAGAAAAGCGCATCTGCACTTCTTTATCTGTCTGATGTAGGCCCTGTTTACACTGTAAAGTGTTTGCCAATAGCATCTAAAGCAGTTTCCCAAATTCAGCAAGCTCTCACAACAAAAAGGCTCTTTTTTATCAGTCGATCTACTTTTACACTGCTTTAAAAAAAAATTCCCCTGCTGGAATACATAATGAGCTGGCAAAACTTGGTGCAAGTGTGTGTGTGTGTATGTGTTAGTGCCTTACCCTTACACAGCTTCTCTGGGTGGGCTCCTTACACTTTGTAAGGCCCAGATCCCCAGTTTAAGTTCTCTACTACAGGAAGCTCCACAGCTCTGACCCATTAAAATAAGGTCCACAGATTCAGCTCCTCTTCTAGCTGCAAGTCCAAAAGACCTTAAGCCCACGTTAGATACTCTGGGTTTAGTTAATTTGCCCAAATGTAAGTGCCAAGCTGAGATGCCAAGGGAATTTCACCCTGGGAGCAGGTCTCTCACAGTCTCTGTGTCAGAATTGCCAGCCACCTGAGAGTAGGTTGGATACTAAATTGGTTGGATCTAAATTGGCTCTAGACATCTACACTGGCACAAATTAATCCAGCCACTGAGCCATTTGGCCCTCAGGACAGCTTCTCCCACCAGAAGTATAGGGAGCCAACTGCTGTGGTTAGCAAAGTGCCTTAAGTGCCCACCACTCCCCTGAACTTGCTCATCAGCGCATCAGTCACAACCTTCTGCTCAGGCACCTATAAGCAGAACTCTGCTTGCCCTTTTGGCAGCTGTAAAACCAGCAGGCATCTGTTGTGGCACAGGCCAGATACCTTTCAAAAGAGATTCCATTTATTAGTAAGCTGTAACATAAGATTTAGTGACATCAGGCCAGAAAAGCGAAGTCCATGCTCAAATGCATAATTTCAGCATAACCTTTCTGCATTGCCCTAACATCCTTGATTGTCTCCTCTTGCTCTGATTCAGCTGCATGTCTCTGCAGTCAGCTTGCACCTTTCTTCACTGCCTGAGAATCCAGCCAGGCTATTTGCACAAGAGATTCATTCAGAACTTGTTAAAAATTAAAGAGTGGGCCACTGGTTTCCAGGTCTAACCCTGAGGTAGCCCTACACCCACACTGGAGTCTTGACAGACTAAGGATGTCCACAGCAGCATGTCTTGCCCTAGCTGCCTTGCTTCTGTATCCTTTATTTCAGTCAGGAAGTTAACTCCTTCACAACGAACGAATGACTCTCAAAAAAAAGAGGCTTGTCCTTTTCATACCGCAAAAATATATCATTTTTATCCCCAAGCTGCACCACAAACAATGCCACAGAATCACAAATGCAGATTTGGCCCTGAGAAGATGACTCTTCTGCCTCTCTCTCTCCAGTGAGTCTCTCCTGGACATCATCATTCCTGACAGCTGCTGTGGAAGATGGCTGGTACTGGAGACTCCTCCATTCCCTGGACAATCCCCACCAGAGCTTTACAAATGGAAAGCTCTTCCAAGTGTCTGAACCAAAGCCTCCCTACTGCAATACAACTACAATACTTTCTGTTATCTTCTCCATGGACAGGAAAATCCAAATAGTTTCTTCTTCTTTGAAGGTGCATTTTATGTTTTTCAATACCATTAATCTGTTTCTTCTCCAGTGTTCTTTCACTGTAGCTAAAGAAGCTCAGTTTCTTCAGTCTTTCTTTGTAAGCTGTATCATGGACCTGCAACCATTTTTACTGCTGTCCTTTGGCTGTATCCTGTAGGTCTTTCCTTGGCTTACCTTTGGTCGGTGAACATGCTCTCCACCATACCGAGAACAATCTGATCAAGACCCAAAGATATTAAGAGAACATTACACCAAAAAAGCTTGCAGCAAGGCAATAAAAACAATACTAGTGAGTGTTAATGCTCATTATTACTCAGTGCCTCTCTATATTATATAATTTTCCCTCTGTCCTTGATTTGGAGCTTGCAAGTTCTTCAAAGCTGTAACTCTGCCCTGATCTGCATTCAGGTAGTGACCAGTTTGTTTCTGGAATATCAATCATCACTACCAGCACCATCTTCAGGACTTTTACTGTATTCTTTTCTTTATGCAGCTTGACTGTGCACATAGGCACACCCACAAACCCATAGCTCCATTACCTGTCCTGCTAGACAAAGTGCTCTACAGATTCCCAGCAAGGAACCTGCAACCTGTTAGTGGCATGGTGGTGTAGGGCACTATTAAATTGACAAAACTGCATCCCAGCTAGGAGTGTGCCAGCCCAACAGCATATGCAGAAAATTATACTGCAAACTTAAATCATAGCACTGGTACAAATCTGTGAGGGAGCAGACTAAAGAGACTGTGCTGCTCATTCTCTATTACTAATGAATCTCTTGTACAAATACTTCTCAAGATTCATTCCTAAAGCATTCCTCTCCCCTCTGCACAGTCATGTACTTTTGACATCACAGATATTTCTTCTTTCCAAGGTAGAAGTCACAGCCATTTCTAAGTCACTGCAAGTTTTCAGATCATCCTTTTACCCTAGCTTCTTTCCTCCTGCATTCCCTCACAGTTACACCTTCTACCTCCTCAGCAGTGGCTAGGACCCCTCACAGCACCTCTTAAGGCCAGAGGAGCAGGTCATTCCCAAGCGTCAGAAGTCAAGCAGGCAAGGCAGAAGGCCTTGGCTAAGCAGGGATCTTCTCTAGGAAATAAGGCAAAAAAGGAAGGTGTATGCCCAGTGAAAGCAAGGTCAACTGACATGGGGAGAATTCAGAGATTCTGCTTGCTGCTCTAGGGAGAAAATTTTCACAGAATCCTTCCGGACAAAATGTCCAGCAAACAGCTGGATAAACACAACATGCTATTGGTGAGCAATTGGCTCACAAATCAAGCACAGAGGGTAATAATAAATAGGGTAACATCAGACTGGTGATCTGTCCAGTGAGGTTCCACAGGGCTCCATCTTGGGCCCTGTGTTCTTCAACATCTTCATAAATGACTTGGACATAGGACTGGAAGGGACACTAAGCAAGTCTGCAGATGACACAAAACTTGGAGGAGCTGTTGACTCCCTCGAAGGCAGGGAGGCCCTGCAGAGAGATCTCAATAAATCAGAGGACTGGGCAATCACCAACCATATGAAGTTCAATAAGAGAAAGTGCCAGATTCTACACCTGGGATGAGGCAGCCTTGGATGTACACACAGACTGGGAAATGAGATGCTGGAAAGCAGTGCCATGGAAAGGGACCTGTGGGTCATGCTTGATGGCCAGTTGAATGTAAGTCAGCAGTGCCCTGGCAGCCAGGAGGGCCGACTGTGTCCGGGAAGGCATCAGGCAAAGCATCACCAGCCGGTCGAGGGAGGGGATTGTCCCGATCTGCTCTGCACTGGGGCAGCCTCACCTTGAACATTGTGGAAGTTTTGGGCACCACAATATAAGAAAGGTATTAAGCTGTTAGAGAGTGCTTAAGGGGGACAACAAAGATGGTAAAGGGCCTTGAGGGGAAGGCGTATGAGGAGTGGTTGATGTCACTTGGTCTGTTCAGCCTGGAGGAGACTGAGGGAAGACCTCATCACAGTCTACAACTTCCTCATGGGGGGAAAAGAAGGGGTAGACACTGATCTCTTCTCTGTGGTGACCAGTGACAGGATCTGAGGGAATGGCTGGAAGTTGTATCAGGGGAGGTTTAGGTTGGAGGTTCTTCACCCAGAGGGTGGTTGGGCACTGGAAAAGGCTCCCCAGTGTAGTGGTCACAGCACCAATCCCAATAGAGTTCCAGACGCATTTGGACAATACTCTCAGGCACATAGTGTGACTCTTGGGGATGGTCCTGTGCAGGGCTAAGAGTTGGACTTGGTGGTCTTTGTGGGTCCCTGCTAACTTGGCATATTCTGTGATTTCTGTGAATCCAGTCACCACATCAACTCTTCCTGATTGTGGGCCCAGTTGCAGAAATCAACCCTAAGACTGCAATGGCAAAACCCCAGTTTCTTGTCTTCAACAGTCAAACAATACATGTCTTAATTTATAAACAAAAAAAAGGAAATTAAAAAAAAAAAAAAGAGAATGAACAGCACCAAATTCAATACGTCAGTTTTGGGAGGGCATAAAATTACCTTGTGCTCCATCAGACTCTGACTTTGTGGTTTATCTTATTATTCAATACCCAGTGATGTTTCAAATTCTCTGTATTGCTTTGCATAGTGCTTTCACCCATGAATTGTTATAGATAAGTCCGAGAAAGGAGTTATCACTTAGTGCAGCTGACTGCAGCAAAGTTGGCAAGGAATTAGATTAAAGTCAATTTTAAAGGAAGATGTAGTGTGGGTCAGACTCACAAACAAGAAAGAAAAATATCTATGAATGTCTGTTGGCGAAATAGGGACACGTGTGGGTCAGGGAAAGGAACAGAGCAACCTAGTGACAATGCAGAGGTGAGGGAGGGCAGGTGAAAGTAAAAGAAAGGAGTTCAAATATAGCAACTTTAAAAATAGTTGCCCTTGCAAAATAACTGAGATGCAAGCAGAGATCCAGTTGGTGGAAGAAGTCTCCATCACATGCAGTTATTGCCAGAGCAATGCACACAGTAGCATTGTGCAGCCTCTTCGCGAGCTCGATTGCTATATAGAGACCTGCTCTGTGCGGCTTCTGCACAGAGCAGAATACTGAAAACCTTGGGCAGTGCAGCATCACCACAAACAGATAGCACCTCAGGGATCCCATGTCTTCCACAGACTCACCTGTGTGTACATGCTGGCACCAGACTGCCTTTCTCCTGACCCAGGCATTATGGATATATCAGGCCTGAGGGGCCACTTCAGTCTCAGACTACCACATACAGACAGAGTCCACTCACCATGAGCAAACCAGGTGTCTTCTGGATTTGCCAAGTGTGTGAGCATTATATAGGCTCTGTGCAGTTTCTCTACATAGAAGGTAATAATAAAGCTTTAGAGATTCCTCAGGACACATTTGGCAGTATATAGCTTCAAGTCAGTCACACTGTTAGGTATCCCGCACACTTGACCAGAAAACATCTGTGGTGGAATCACTATAGCTTCACCAGTCAGAGACAAAAGCTCCTTGCACAGCTCGAGTATTAGTATGTGTGATATCAGACAAACACAGTCACATCTGTTGCAATGAAGTGGGCTATGAAATGGTAGCTACAGTATGCCTAACTTTTGCTTGCGTGCATGTAGAGGATGGAGATCATCTGTTTATCCCTGCATCAAATCACACCATGTATTTCATCTTTGAAAGTCAGCTTCCTTGGAAGATAAACACAATGGGGCAAAAGGCACCTACTGAATAATCCCAGGCAAACACAAAAGAGAAATTAGTGAGGCAGAAAGATGTCAGTTACTACACTCATGTTAATATCATTAGAAGGGTAGATGTTCATTCCAAGGGAGAAAATTAACTGATGAAAAAGACCTTGAGAGGAGAGGTAGCAGCTAAGTACAGAGGAATTTGAAATCTATTTGGTTTGCACATGAGACAGCTGGTTAACAAATTATGAAACACTGTGAGAAATTTACAGGATGTAGTTTGGAGGGAGAGCAATTCCATTTTTCACCCACTTTCACTAGCAAAGGAAGGTCAGATCCTTCTGTCTTCTGAGTACTAATAGTAGCCAACCTACTGTTATGTGGGTACTAACCACTGGGCAGTAGGGTGAAATCCTGCGCAAGTCTGACAAACCTCCCAAGGACTGCACAGGGGCCAGAATTTTCATCCAAGTAATTAGAAAAGCTTAATCATCACATTAGTGCAATTTCTTAAGCACCTCTGTAAGGCAGAGAGGCAAAGCAAAAAAGCAGGGCATTAGAGTCAGGGCACCTGGAGCATTCCAGCACCTTCCCAGAGGTGGGAGATAATGCCTTCCTTTAGCCTTCTGATGAAAGCTGCCTCCCACCTGCAAATGGAAAACAGTAAAGGAATGAAAGCTGTATCACTCCCTTGTGAGTCCTGGGGTGCTGACTCAGGTACACCTGAAGCAAACAAGTCTACTGGGCCACGAGTAGACTTAGGGGAAGTTGAGTAGCCAAAGGCCTGGCAGAAGAAAGGCTTCTTTCCACGCAGAGAAGTAAAAATGTCTGGGAAGATACAATCTGCCAAATATTTATCAAGTATATGTATGTACATATAACTTTAAATGTCACAGTAGCTAGGCATAAGCAATGAAAAGGCGGGGGGAAAAGCTGTTGTATTTTTTTTAATCGTGTGGATCTCATCCTCCCATCCCCTACCCACCAGCAATTCAGCCCTGATCATTCAGTTGAAGGAGGCCAGCTCTCATCTCTAAGGCTGCCAAATTCTGGTGGTAGGGCCATTGTCTTTTATTTGACTGCAAAATGTCAAGTACATTTAAGGCACTGTATAAATAATAAATAAAAATAGTCATTGCTTCCCTCTCCACTGACTTATACTGATGTGAGAAGCAGGACAATCCTTTGCTTCCCCCCCTTTCCCTTATGTAACTCTCCAAAGACAGCTTTTTCCAGACTGCCACGCAATTAGCACAGAAGCAACCAAATTTAACCAGTACCTCCAAAGAAAGAGCTCCAAGTGCTGCTTAAAAGGAAGATGAAAAGAAAGGGTCAGTGGTGACAAAGGCCTGGGAAAGGCCAGGACGGTGTGGCAGGGGGAATGCAAAAGCTGCAAGCTGCCACAGCCCCATTGCCAATGTCCCCTATCCAGCAACTCCCATCCATGCCTCCAGCAAAACACAAGGGTTTGCATTTTAATCCTTCCTTTCCAGCAAGGATTAATTAAGCCTACAGTCTGTCTCTGACAATCCCCTCCCCTTGCATCCTACCTGCTCCAGTTCCTAACTAAACTGCATTTTTTTAAACTGGTATTAATCCTGAAGAATCCCATTGCAAGTATTTGGTGCCATTAAATCATAGAATCATAAAATGGCTTGGGTTGGAAAGTACATTAAAGATCATCTAATTTCAATACTCATGCTGTGGGCAGGGACACCTTTCACTCTATCAGTTGCTCAGAACCCCATCCAATCTGGCCTTGAACACTTAGAGGAATGTGGCATCCGAAACTTCTCTGGGCACCTGTTCCAGTGTCTCACCACAGTCACACTAAAGAATTTTTTCCTAATACCTAATTTAAACTTACTCTCTTTCAGTTTTGTAAAAGGTCATCTTTCTTGTAGGCTCCCTTCAGGTACTGGAAGGCCACCCCAAAGCCTTCTCTTCTTCAGGCTGAATAATCTCAATTCTCTCAGCCTTTCCTCATAGCAGAGGTTCTCTATTCCTTTAATCATTTTGGTGGCCTCTTCTGCACGTGCTCCAACAGCTCCACGTCCTTCCCGTTCTGGGGACCCCAGAGCTGGATGCAGCACTCCAGGTGGGATCTCACCAGAGCAGAGCAGAGGGGCAGAACTCCTTCCCTTGACCTGCTCCCCAGGCTGCTTTTGGTGCAGCCCAGGATCCACTCGGCTTTCTGGGCTGTGAGCTCACATTTCTGGGTCATGTCCAGCCCCTCATCCACCAGCACCCCTAAGTACTTCCCTGCAGGGTTGCTCTTGATCCCTTCATCCCCCAGCCTGTATTGATACCAGGGGAATCCCTCAAGATCAACAGAAAAAGAGAGAATCCTGAGAGACCAAGTCAAGGCTAAGGCACATCACAGCCTCCTTGCCATTCTGCACTACACAGTGCTGAGCATAAGAAAATGAGGGAGAATGACAAAGTAGGACTGAAGAGAGTGGAAGAAAAAAATGCTTGAAAACCCACTGAATTTAAACATTTATAGTCTTAAAACTACTGAATCACATTTTAGCACACAGGCACAGAAGTTTGTTCCAAAGGTCTCAGCATAAAAATCATCCCAATCCAAAGTGCAGAATGTCTAAATCTGATAAATGTACTCATCTGCAACTGCAAAAATTTATCTGAGATCATATTTATGTACACCATAAATGTAAGTCACAAGTTAGAAAGATCTATTACTAACATCAATATGCTGTAGCTATTTAATAGCCACTTATTAATATGAAAATGTTAGCATAATATGTAATTACACATAATAAATGTGTATTTTGTGTAATTGCAAACAATATGTAACTACACTATAGAGTATTAGTAAATACTTCATAATATATCAACTGATGATTTACAAGGAGATGCAGAGAAATAATCAGATTTTAAGCCATAAAATTTCAGACTATAGGAGCTAGTGGAAGCGGCATGGTCTTCTGTCCAGCTAATTCATATCACCGCAAAGGTGTCCTGAGAATAAAAATCATACTGCTGTTGAAAGGATTGCATATTTTCTGGTTTTGGAAATCACCACATAAAAATTCCTTTATATCCTGCCGAAATGTGTGAAATTACTACAAATGTCTCTTGATAGTGCATGTTTAATCCCATGGAAGATGGGATTTACTGCCTCCAAGCCATCCAGTTAGACAATCTTCCCATGACAGACCTTACAAGGTACAAGACTGACCCCCACTTTTAGTCCTCTTGAAAAATTTATAGCTGCGGCTATCTGCTCTGCATTTCCCTAGACTTCTCCAGAACAAGTTGCACAAAAGCTGCAAGCTCAGAAAAGCATTTAACTCCAATCATGTGAATAATAGTCCATTGACTTTAATGTCACCACTCGTGAGCACAAAGTTAAGCACATGCTTAAGTGTTCTGCATATCTGGGATCCTTGTATAATGTCGATTTAATGTGCTGCAGAGTACAACGTGGGAAATAATTCATTTTTCAGTTTCACGACCAAGCATCTGCCAGAATAGAGCAGATTGGGGGGTTTTTGCAGGTTTTTCAGTGAGGCTTTTGCTTTGTATCAACCTGAAAGGTTTCATTCACTTCAGAACTATGAGTGTTGTTTTGTCTTCCAATTATCTCCTTCTGTCCCTTTGCTTCGTTACAGAAAAAAAAATACTCTTTTTTTCTATTTTCTCTACATGTAGGTCAATTTTACGAGTAGCGCCTTCAGAAAATGACATGTCAAAATATATGTCAGAAATATCAAAGTATTTTGTTTCAAGTATATCAGAAGGAGCTACTTTGGAAAATATCGGAATTTTCTTCTGCCTTCTTATGCTCTTCTCAGATTTTTTCAGTAAAAATATTGGCCAGTTTTAACTTCAAAACTTATTTAAAAAAAAAAAACAAAACCAAACACATATCTATTGAAAAAATAACTGACCTATGCTGAACAGAAACAGGCCCTTTGTCTCGACATTTCATTAACATCTTAAAAAGTAAATAAGTCAAATACACACGAAATTTCAGCAATCTATATTAATTTGCAGGCATGCAGAAATCCATTTCTCTCCTTTTCATGTCGATTACAAAATTACCATTTTGATACTTTATTAGCTTCTTGGCATTTGCAACTAATTTATACGAAAGGATACTATTTTTTTATTACTATTAACCTACTGCATTCTAAATTATTTTATTTAAATGCCCTGCTGGCTGTCCACATTTGCTTTTATTCTATTACTACTGTATATGAATGGAAATTACGTATAGCTATTAGATTACTTCACACATTAGTTCATTTTATATAATCTTTCCTGTATTTACTGCCTTCGTTAGACTGAAATACCGCAGGCGCTTGTTTCTCTAATGTGTCTGAAGCTCTCCTGTTAATGGAAATTGGGTTATATCTCCTGATTACAGTCAGATGAAATCCAGACACGGGAGTCGACTGCAGTATTCTGCGACAGGCTGTCTTACCACCGGAGCTTTCGCAGGGGGTCAGGGTGGTAGCAGCCCCCCACACAGATTCTAGGTGGATGCAGCCCAGCAGCATGTGCAAGGATACGCTGGCTGGGCTTGCCGTCAGTCCCACCGAGGGGCAGAGCTCGGGACGGGGAGCTGACACGGCCAGCACGGCACTGCCCCTGCCAGGGCCACATCAAGCCCCTCTGCTGCACAAGGTGGACCAGCGGATGCAGTGGGTGCTTGTTTGGCACTTGTGCAGAAGGAAAGTGATTCAGAATGCCAGGATCGCAGGCAGCTGGAAGGGAGAGGCTGTCAGAGCAGCACTCTTTCTGCAGGACTCACGGAGCCAGTACTGCTCTCAGGGAGGAACAGGCTTCTCCTTCCTCAAATCACCTGCAGTTGCCCCAGCATTAAGAGCTACAGCTTGACATACGATTTAGCAGCTCCAGAGGTTAACATTGGGGAATTAACAGCCATCATGAGATGGGTTCCTGGGTAAGTTCTGGCACCTCTTTTGAGCCAGCTAGGCCCAAAGGGTGGCACTCAGCAGGGTGAGCATCACCTGGGACAGAGACAGAGTGGCCAAAGTCACTAAGCTCAGTACAGGGAGCCTCCAGACATCCTTAGTTCAAGATGCCTCTGGCATCCACTCCAGCCTAGCTCAGATAGACCTGCTCAAGCGTCCACACAGCACAGCAGGCACATGACATTAGTCATTGTCTTGCATGTCATTCGGAAGTAAATGCTGGGGTACAGCCAAGACACCATCCAAGTCCTGAGACATCTGGAGTGTTTCAGCCTGTTTTTCTGGGGAAGTGGCACATCAGCAGCTGCAGGCACCTCTCAGAGTGGCTTTTCCCAGGCAAGGCCCAAGGAAGAAGGTCCAAGGAGACCCTCAGGGTAGCTGTTTCAGAGTGTAGCCAGACTGACCTTGACAGGTGTACCCCAGCCAGGCACAGTAATGGATTTTGTGAGTGCATCTGGCATTTTGGCTGCTCTACAGTGCCAGTGGGACACCTTCCCCAGGTACTGTCATACTACAAAGACATTTGCAAGCAAATTTGGGTTTAGGCAAGTAGAAACAATATTTCTTAAAATATCCCTTTTCTTATCAGCTTGGATTACATCCTCTGTTGACTCCTCGTGCTAGATATAGGTGCCCTTGCCAGCTGATGGAGAAGGCCAGGAGATTGATCTGCCTCAGTTCTGCCATGGACACCAGATCAGACATTGGAGATAAAAGGGATTGGAAGCAATAGTCTTTTCTCTTGGAAAAGATAGTCTTTCCCTGGCTTTGAAAGTCTGAAATGGCTTTAAGCAGGCAGGAAAAGGGAGGTAGAGCACAGCACACCTCCATGTGCCCTGGTGTGGCTGCACCCTTCATCCTGGCTAAGTAGTGTATTTAGAGGGTGAGTGAGCTGCAAGCAATTATGCAGGTTTTGGAAAAGGGAAAATATGAGATGCAGAAAAGTGAACTCCTCCCAAATCAGGGACAAATGCCTGGATGACTGCTCCCAACTTCTGCAGGGCCCTCTGCATGTTCAACGAATGGAAATCCATGAGACCAGTAGATCAAGCTCATTAACTCACATCTTTTGGATGGAGTTAGTCCCACTTGTCTTTATTCTCCAAAGGCAGCTGTTGGTCTCCAGTTTCACCAGCCAATTTTCATCTGATTTCAGATGCTCTGGTAGACTGTAATCCCAATATTGTAAATATTATAAATAATTGTAAACCCAAATGTTGTACTAGTACTAGCAGCTGTGTTTGAGGCACACCACAATGCTCTGACTATGTATTGTGGCCTTTCTCTTCCCCAAGAAACAAAGTACATATGCTTTAGGATAGCAAAAGAAAATACAGGTATCATGGCAAAGAAAAGTAGAAGAAAATTACCTCAAGCCAATACACACAGGTGTCCCTACAGTGAAATCAGCTAAGATAGGCCCAGAAATTTGTAACCAAAGGCTCTGTGAAGCTCCAGGAGTTACCCCTTTCAACTGAAATTTCATGCATATATCTCTGCAGGTATGAGTAATATTTTAAAAACACGAAAATAAAAGCATGGTTCTCTCGACGAGCATAGGCACAGCCTGAAACAACAGATCACAGGTACAAACTATCCCATTTAGCTCAGACAGTTGAAAACCTAATGATGACAAACTAATTTTAACTCTGATAGGGCTGGCTGGTTTTGAACAGTATCTTTCAGTCTGAAGGAGCCCACAGCTTTTAAGAAGTCTCTGCAACAGTCTCCATCTGGCAGAAAAACATCCTCCCCTCCACCCCACCCTCAACACAGCACACTGCAAATGTGAAGACAGTGTGAAACAAACTGAGGTCAAAATTAAAACAAATAACAGGAGCATTTCTGCACAGATTGTATTAATCTGTGCCATGATTCATTCCAGGAAAAAACAAGAAATGGGAAAGAAAAACTCTTAAAAATTAATCCATCACGGAATTTCTAGCCTGCTGCACGGGACACTGTATGCACAAGGGGCCTGGCCACAATTTATTTCTAGACTGTCATGAGGGACACAAGAGTCAGTAACTATAACCAGTCCAGCAGCGCAACTCGCACCTGTGGTCCTCTTCTTGCTGCTAGCCCCAATAGCAATGTATGCAAGCTTATTTGGCTGCCCTACAATGGCATGACCCCTTAAGCAGCCGCAGTGACTGAGTAACAAACAATACGGGCAATTGAGCCTCACAACACTCAATTCCTTGCGAGTAACCTCACCCCAAAATAAAGATTAGGCAGTGTGCAAAGCTTTACACCCTCACAAAAAGTGATACCCTGCATGCATCAGCAATCTTCTCAAAATCCTCAAGTGTGCAGAGTCCAGCAAAAGCAAATGGTCTGCATGGCAGTGAAACGCTCTGAACAGGAAACAATTTCTTGCGCTAAGCCTCCAAACGCCTTGAAAAAAAGACAGTATAACTTTAAGTGCAATCAATAGTAAATCATCAAAGCCATGTTGATTTACCCCTACGGGCAGAACTTTTCCCCAGAATAAATTAACAGATCACATTTGCTAGCCTAATGGCTAGCATTCCTGCACAGACGAATTATTTCAGCCTGAAAAAAGAAGTTACAGCCGTTGTACACATCATCTCCAAAGCTTCATTAATTCATTACTTGCTGACACTCAAGGTGTGGTTTGGAATTGTGCAAGCAAGCACAGTTCAGTTCTGTTTATAATTCATTCCTGAAGTGCTTAAAACATGTAAAAGTGCAACTGAATACCAATGAAGAACAGTTGTGCTATTTAAACTAGGGTCTAAAGCTATGATGTGACTATGAAAACACCTGCACAGCTTCATAGTGAAAGCAAAGAAAAGAGGGTGGAGCAGCCTCTTCTGTAGAAAAGGCTGCTTTGAGGGTTTGGGTGGATCGATTACCTTTTTGTCGCTCAAGCCAGACACCTGGTCCACGTATTCCTCTTGGATCATGAAGGCAGCCAGGTTGGCAGTGTAGCTGGCCAGAAAGATGACAGCGAAGAAGGCCCACACCGACACCATGATCTTGCTAGTGGTACCCTTGGGATTCTGTACTGGCACAGAGTTGTTGAACACCAGCCCCCACAGCAACCAGATAGCTTTGCCAATGGTGAAAGAGGGGCCTCCTGGCTCTAGAGTGATTGAGAAACATGATCCCACAGTGAGCATCTGAGAGTAAGTGGTCTACATTTCCATTCACATACACATCTTGACTTCAGAGTTAAGAGCAGTATCTATTCCCACTTTTGAGATAAATGTCCACATCTGAACTCCCCTATGTTTATGACACCATATCTCAGCAAACTGCATCCTGAAAAATTATTTTTCAAAAACATCCTCAGATAATTATTCTGGCTCAGAGATTTCCACTGAAACCTTATACAAGGGCATTCTTTTTTATTCGATTGAAATATCTAGTAGCCCAAACATTTCGTTTTAGTTCAAGTGTTGTTACCAGAAATACAGTTTGCTCAGACAAATTCTATCCTCATTTCTAGCTGCTCAAGAGTGATGTCCTTGAGCTCCCAGCATACACCTGTGTAAAACATGGCTCTCACTGTACTTGTACAGGTGCAGGGAAGAGCACCATCTGAAATACTAGGGCTCTACAAACACTTCTGCAAGAGTGTTTCATTACCCCCTCTGCCGAAGACACGCGAACCAGAGAAGAATACAGCTCCCCCTCCCCATGTTCTGTGTCTAAGGCACATAACAGTGATATATATCTGGTCTACCTCAAGAAAATCTGCAGCTCTGCCCCAGATAGTCCAGGAACAGATCCAGTGTTTTAAAAGCTCCTATCTTCCCCTTATTCACTTTTCATATCCCAGAAGCCTTGTGTGCTCATGTAGCACTAGGTCTGAAAACTTGTGAAATCACACCTGTCTCCCAACAGTCTCATACCCCCAGCACATGCTGGTTCCATTAGTGGAAACCTAAACCAAAATTTCCACAAGAAGAGCTGATAGGGAGAATGCAGATGCAAATACTCCAGAATCCTGCTTCAGACACCAGCAAGATCTTCTTAGGATGAGAATCCTCTGGTACAGTTCAAGCACCTGCCAACCTGGTCAGCACTCCATGCTTTATCAACTTGTGTAGGCTGATCAGAGCCTAGTGCTGCTGCCTGCGGTTAATGTTGACTCCAGCAGATTAGCAAAAGGGAAGAAAGCTTTGACACGTTTCTCCAAAACCCTGAGCAGCAAATAGCATAGATCATCTGAAAGCACTAACATGTTACTCTAAGTACAACAGAACAATGCAAGGGGCTCATTTTGCACCCAGGGAACTGCACACCAAGCTCAGAGCAGAACCATCACCAGGCAAAACTGGTGCCTCTACATACCAGTGAGATAAAGGTCCTACAAGAAACATGGTTGGGCAGTCCTTGTCTTTTCACATACTGGAGTGGTATTTTTATATCCCTTCTACCTAATGTGCCCTAAGATACACAGGTGAAAGGCCTGAAAAACATCAGTGCTGTAAAGTGTCTGATCATGCCGTATTGTTCATAATTACTCAGAAATATTGATAACTGCAGCTGCAGTTCAGCTGACTTGATAACTGCACAACAGCACACCTGTACTAAGAACTGCTTCCAGTTCCACAGGTGTATCAATATCTCTCAAAAGACTCACAGGTTTATCAGTACTCACTTGTGTCCACAAAAACCATGGGGCTACGATCAGTTGCCATAAAGGCCCTTCACAGCTCCACGTTAAGAGGCAAGTTCTCCACTTTTCTCCTATTCCCCATGCATGTGGTTCTGCCTGTGCTTTCATGAACACTTTTTATTTTCACTCCTCTCGAATTTGAAGGCATAAATTCACTCAAAGCACTAGACTGGGGAGCAAATGAGTGCATTTTTCAGTAACTATCTCTCTCCCACTATTCTGAACAGGCCAACAAACCCAACAAGGTTCGAAGGGCTGATTTATCAGCGGGTGAAGATATGCAGATGACAGAAGACTCAACTTGCTAATTGTCTTCATCTCAATAAGGAAAAAAAAAGGCTGTCTCTTAAGCTGTCTGTCCATCCTCTCTTTAACTCATCTGGCTGCCTTCTGAAGATCAGAGCCACAGAGATGGATCACTCACTTGTTCCCATCTTTCCTGGTTCCCTTGCAAAGTAATTCTTCACCCACTCCTAAGAAAACGAGTTTCCCATTTTCTCAGTTGGTCTTAGAAAGCCAGAGAGCCAAGTAGGGGAGAGACATGACCAGGTGACAGATGGGGAGTTTGGAGGACATAGCACTATGCTGGGAGGCTGGCAGACTGGCTTGCTCTCCAGGGAGTCGTAGCACTGAAGGATGGATTGACAGTGCTGAGCCCTATGATTGTCTCAGGGAGTGCAGCATCATGGGCTCTGCCAACACCGACTACCAGGGCCCATTTTCCCTCATTGGGAAACAAGCTGGAGCTGGTATTTGCTTTAGACATAAAAGGCAACACAGCTCCGTCTCTCGGGCCAAGCAAATTATCCATTATACACATCTGCTCTCTTCAGAGTCTGTTTTCCGCCTCCGTCCCTGCCCTCTTTAGTCTGAACTCAACACTCAGAGTGGGCTAGATCTGTATCACATTCAAGGCAAAGAACACCCTACAAAGGAACTGGGATTGAAAACAAGAGAGCATCATAGCAAGAAAGGGTTTCCCCTTACCTCTGCCATCAGCAAGGCACCGATTATAGCCCACAGGGCTGAAGTACTCAAAGACGAACACGGCCACAGCAGAGATAATAAGCAGCATCACAAACATCATCACCCATACATCAGCACTGAAAGGCTCTAGAGAGGAAGAGAAAACCATGGTAAAAGACCCGATAACAATCTCTCCTCCTTTGCTTTCCAGAGCACACCAACATGGGGCAAACTGGGTTGGGGGAAAACAGAACTTAAAACAAAGCCTTCAACCTGATTCTGAAAAACTTCTTAAACAGGGAGAACTATAGTTTCAGCCTCTGTAAATGACTGCATTCCATCGTACTGTTCCATTTGTGACACATGGCTCCATCTGGAACTACATGCAGCCATTGTGGTATGCATTGATAAAATAAAATGCATTGATAAAAGATTGTTCCCAGGAAGTCCTCCAGCACCATCTGGAGAGCGTGAGAAAAATCAAGCAGAACTGGCAGAGTTTCAGACAAGCATCCAACTTTCAAGATGCTATGGAGCCAAAGAGCATCTCCAAATTTCTAAGGTTCAGCCATAACGATAGTAGTTTTTTCAATTATTCCATTCCTGTAGCAATAGGAACACTGGCTCATTCTAGAAATGTTAGCATTCATATTCTGCAAGTATTTGATCTCTGCCAGGTTTTCTCCTTCTCCAAGCTGGAACAGATAAAAATGAGACTGAACCAGATCAAAGAAACAGAGAATTTTGTTCCAGATTATAACCAATATTGCAACCTCTGTTAAATTGCAACTTAAAATTTTAGAGTTAACTTTAACGTTGCTTTTACATACACCATCAATACTGGTGACTTGGCTAAGGGCAAAAATTCCTGAAGAGTAAGTAGTCATGAAACTCCAACTTAAAAAGGCTTGGGAAAATTTCATTACCTGTATAAAGTTATTTCTGCTTGTAAATGTTCTCAGGATTCTGGCAGAGAGCAGACAGTAATTATATAACTCATATTCTGTGTTTGCTGCATCATAAAGCATTTTATAAAGCCAAATAGTAGATATAAGGAAGACATGAATGTCTTGGGGAAATGCAGTATCATCTCTGCATTCTCTGATCACTCTCCACCACTGAAGGACATTAGAAACGCCTTTATTGGAAGACCCAATGTCAGCACAGAACTGAGGGCTCAACTATTCTTGAAAAGGTCTATTAGATCTCTAACTTCTACTAGTTGCTCTGTCAAGGGAGGGTCAAGTTAACAACGTCTTTACAAATAATGCTTCTCAAAGTGCAACAATTTATTGCTAATTGTTATCACTAAGTGCTACGGCATACCAGCTATAAGGTTTGAATCAATTTTCTTCTGGCCTACACTCCTTAAACATACTATTAGTTGAGTCACTGGGAAACCATGTGCTGCAGCGTAGGTGACAACTCTGAGTGAGCCCATTCTTTTCTGGGATTAGGCACACAACTGCTGAAAAATGCCTTGACTTGGAACTCTTATGCAGTGCCTGTTTGCATTTGCCCAGATTTTGCTAGCCTGGGATTTAGAACTAAAACAACAGTGTATATTTTTATATACCTGTCCCACAGGTACTCCCAAAAAGGAGCTTTCAGGCTAAGAATCACAAGCAACCTTCACCTAATTTTTTAAGTTTTAATTTTAGATTTAACTGATACCTAAGAAGGCAGAAGGTGAGACAGTTCCATTGCTACGTGACACCATGACACTGATTCCCGTCTCAATGAAGGGCACAGAGAAATCCACCACTTCTGAACGCTCCTCATTAATGGTGAGGGAACCCACAGCCATATAGGCCCGTTTGGTGACAACCTGCAAGAAGGAAAGGAAAAGATCACACACAGACACGAGGCAGCTCTCAACCACCACAGCAAGCCCCTTCTCATCTTCCTGCCTTTCAACACAATCCTTTTACTCCTGTAATCCCATTCCCTATACTGTTTGTAACATTTTTGCTGTCTAATCTTTCATCAGGACACCTTCTTCTTTCAGGAAACCTATAGACATTAATCTTCCCCTCAAAGCTGGTATGTGTATGAAAAATAAATCCACAGAGGTCTTAGGATAAACACATCATCCACGGAGAAGACATCTTATCTCATTTTTCTGTCCTTGTTTTATCCTCCCTCTAACACTGCAAAGTCTTATTTCATTTTTTATGCACCTTATATACAACCTAAGCATAATCTAGGGTGCATGGATATCAGCCTCTTTCTAAGACTGCATAGGCCAAATTTGTGAGACCATAGAGAATAATAATTAATCATCAAACAGGAAAGGTAGTCACGGTCAGAGTGTCAGAGCAGATTAATTCACCCAGTGCCGAGAAAGAATTCAGGCCAATAATTTCTAGAGTCACCTCTGTCCCTGTCCCAGAAGGGGATCCAATAATGATGGGAGACTAGACCTGACCCATGCCACCCAGCCAAGGGATAAACTCCACCATGGCCCCCCTTTGCTGCTGACCTCTCCAATCATTCCATTCCACGTCCCATTGATCTTTTTGCCATGCTTGCCATTAGTCACCAAGTAGAGGTCATAGGTGAACTTGACAGACTTTGAGATTTTCTTGAGGATGTCAATGCAGAACCCCTTGCAACATTTCTTCATGTAATCTGGCTCCTCATCAGTTTTGTTCCTAAACCGTGACAATGATAATGGGTTAAAAGACGGGGAGAAACTCCATTAATTCCCTTCTGCTGTCAGTTTGCATTCCCCTTCCCACAGTACAACGTGAACAATTTCTTTTGTGCTACATGTGCTGGAGGGCGAAGGGACACATTACAATGACTATCCCAAGGGGGCCAGTCATGAATGGACACAGGACAGGCTGGGAAAATGGAGGTGATTTTCTAAAAAGGATTATCAGGTTATGATGGTATTGGCTCAACAGACACTCGACATTCTGCTGAGAAGAGAGAACCCAATAGGAGCAGAAAAAACCAGGGGTGCATACTCAGTCACTATGCGTTTTTGGCAAGGGACCGTGTTCCTCATGCAGGTGCCGCTTAGGGGGTCCACATTCTCCACAATGACAAATGGTGCCTCTTCCAAGGTCACGATACTCAGGTGATCATCCTCACGTTCCTCAGAGTCAGGATACAGCTCAAAGCGTGGCCACACATAATACTTCATCTGCAACTTTTTTTCCTTCCATTTTCCCACCTGTGGAGGCACAAACCACAGAAGTTAGCCTTTAATTGTCCCATCCCTTTGCATTAATCACAGCTACCGCAGGACTGGAGGACCACTCTGGAGTACCCAAGCTCATGGCTCCTCTAAGATAAGGATATTTCTGGGGAGAAGGCTCTGAGTAAGTGGGTTCAACCAAGAGAGAAGTAGAGAACAAGAAAGATGTCTGTGACCATCTCTGTGATGGTCTTACCCTCTGGGAGAGTGAATGGATAACCATGGGAGTACTATAACCATGGTCAAACAGATATGACGTCTTTCAATTTTCTCAGCCAAACAATAGGAACAGAGCTTGATATCTCCTGAAAGGTTGACTTGAGCCTACTAGTCACAATAAATATGGCGGGGGGTGGAGGAGGGTTTCTGAAAAAAAGGAGATACATACAAATGCTGAATCAAATGTCATTTTGAAACACAGAAGTTGAACCATTTCACTTAAAAAAGGCAAACTAGAACTTTTAAATTCCTCAAAATTTTGTCTTCATTAGTTTTCAGAGAAATTCATCAAACAAATTCAATTTAGCCAAACTTGATTTTGCCCAGAAATAAATCCTTCTTCTGGAAACACACTGCCCATTCATAGTCAGGACTGAGTTCTTCCAAGAGACAGGTAACTGAGGAGGGAGATGTTCTGCATTTTCAGGAGTGTCTTCACAGGAGAAGAACACAGACAGAGACGCTTGTTAACAGTAGTTCTTGCTATGCCCTGCTAAGGCCTTACTGAAATACCTGCTCTTGTCCTTTCACAATGGCTTGGTTACATACCCTAGCTGGAAACAAGGAATTCTTTTGTGTTTTTGACACATGAAAATTATAACCAAAGAGCATCTATGGTTTTTTAAAATCTTGCTATTTTTCCATAATTTTCATCACCTCCATAAATTTCTGCTGCAATTTTAGAACTCTTTATTTTCTGTTTCCCAAGGGAATAGAGATCATATCTTCAAGAGTCAAAACAGGGAGTGGGACTCAGATGCCATATATCTACTGCTACAGACAAGAGCTGTTCTGAAGCCACTAGAGTCCTTAAGGAGGCAATACATGTAAGCACACCCACTGCCCAAGGTAGACAATTTCTTGCTAAAAATTCCAGGAAAAGAAAAAACCTGAACATCAACTATACTTTCAACTATCAAAGTCTCATCTTTGTTCTCAATTTCCTGTCTCCCCATGTTTGATACTAATTAGCACCTCGGCTGGCGGCTGAAGCTGAGAGGGTTAAGAAGCTAACTGCGCTTTAGAAGGAACTTTCCTGCAGGATCCTCAAAGCAAGCCCTCCAGGCCAGGGCTGAGACATGCTGACTTGATGGCAGAAGCAGTGTGGGTGTGCGGGAAGCTTGCATGACTGCTCTTTGCCGTGTACCTGCTTGGTGGGTAAACAGAAAAGCTTCATTCCACTGCAATCCAACACCGCCCCCTCCCCCCAAATTTCAGTCATTTATTTATTTAAATGACAAGATGGGAGGGAGAAGCACTTATTAAAGGCTCATTAGGTGTCAGCGGTTAATCTGTGAAACTCAAAGCCCAGCTGGGGTTTGGCATTTCAGAGCATCTAGAATTCACATAAAACACTTGTCACCTTGAAAACAGACAAACAAACACTTCATCTGGTCATGAAAGAAAAATTCATTCTGGGGGCTTGTGGAAAGAGAAGAAAGGCAGAAGAAACCACCTAGAGACAGCAGTTTCCCCATCCATCCCTTCCATGTGAACAAAGCACCCCAGTGAGTGCAAGGCAGGGGGACTGTAAGAAGGTGAGTGAAGTGTCTGGGCAGCTGGTCTTGATGTCCCAAGGGCAAAAAATGTGAAGAAGAGCTTGCTCCTAATGTTCCCTCCACCCATGAAGTCACACAGCTTGGACCACCAAGCAGGGTATGTTCATCTATCTATCTATTTTTTTTTTTTTTTTTTTTTTTTTTTTTGTACTTAAGTGGTCAGGGAGGAGTTGTTTTAATTTTCAAATACACTTTGAGCATCCGATTAAAGCTGGAGAACTGAGCACCCTATGAACTGGTCGCTCCTTTTGTCCCCAAAAGATAGGCAGTTGTCTAGGGCAGCAGATGATCCGTACTCATGCTAACATCTAAGCCTGGATGTGGACAGCGAATTTCTAAGGGAATAAAGAGCATATACTCACATGCTCACCCAGGGTCTGCCCAGCCCTGGACTTCCTACTCACTGACCAAGCAGGTCAATTTATCATCATCTGAGACACAGATTTCTGCAATGCTACTTCAGCTCTCAAGTAACTGAGCTCAAATCCCCAAAAGCAGTTCAGTGAAGCTACCAGACAAGCAGAATAACTGCACACACAGGGCACAGTAGGGACCAGTGATTGAGATGCTGCACAGAACAGCCCAGATTTCAGCTCAGGAACATTAACTTATCATAGAAATAAGTGGCTTATGAAAGAGACATCTTGCAGAATCTCAGCAGTACTTAGATATCTCAGTCACAGGCATGATATAACCCCCTAAGTGATAAATTAGATCAGATAGGCAAACCCAATCCATAATTACCTAGAAGTTCTCTGGGACAGAAAGGGGAGTTTAGAAGGCTATGTGCCAGGCATGTTTCACAGTGTTGTACTACACAGACAACATTATGAAATTAGGATAACAATGACAGTCTTGTCACAGCCTTCTGTCCACTGAATCACGTAACCTGCAAATACAGTAGTACGTCCTTTCCTTATTATTCAAATAAAATCATTCTAAATTGTCCAAAGAGGAAGAAAAACAGGACATAAGGAAATGTTCTGACTTAAACTTTCAGATCAACTATAGAATGTCTCCAGAATATGTGCAAATATTACATTTCATTGCTAACCTGAACAATCAGACATGCCATTTACCTGTAGACATGTACAGATAAAAACAAGAAAAATCAGAAAACCTTTGTGAATTAAGAGGGGGCAGACTTCTTTACATGTTTATGCATGCAAAGGTCAAATGTGTATGCATGTAGCTAAAGATGGATGGGCTCAAGCAACACACAGGCAATGACTGATAATAAGAAACACCACATGTGCATGGAAACACACATGGAAACAATGCAAGAGAAAAAAGGACACAAATGTGCATCATATGTTAGATAATCTGCCATGAGAGGGAAAGAGCAATTCACTGTAGGGACAAAGGTTAGCAGAATTAAATGCCAAAGATTTGTCCAGGTAATGATGACTACTCTTAAAGAATATAACCTACCAAGCTGTGTAGAGCAGAGCAAGGCATTTCTGAAGTTTCAGGGTATTTTGCATTAACAGCCCATGAACTGTTATTACTTAGGTTTTGCTGAGTGCTTGCCTCAGCAAAAAGAGGAAAAATAAACCATCCCAGGCATCCTACATATTGGTTACCCTACAGTTTCAAGATCCATTTCGTGTTCTCCAATCAGGGTCCAGTCATCCAAACTTCCACTAGAAGCCCTGGAAGGTCACAGAATCAGTAAAATTAAGAATACGAGGGATCTGTGAAACCTCCTTTCTAATCATATTCTCCAATCCCTAGGTATGTTCCTTTATGCCAGGACACAGCTCCTAAGAGACAGAATTTCACCTTAACTTCCCCTTGTTCTACCTGTACCACATCCGATCTTATCAAGAAAATAAAGTCACTTTGGTTTGGGGATGAATTTGGAGGTGTTAAGGGAGGGGAGTCGCTAAATTTTACCTTAAATATAAGATCCTACTTTAGATAACAAGATTGGAAGTAGAAGTCCAATATGTTTACAAAGAAGGAAAGGGAGAGCTATTGTAGAACAAAAAGTTGATCATATATGCTATTTGTTTGCCTAACTACATAAGATATCCCATGCAGACAAAAGATGAGATTGCCTATGCAAGGGGAAAACAAGTGGGAGCCTTCTGAAAGCCTTCCAGCAGGCTGGCAAATTGCCTTAACCGCGGTATAATGCAGCCAGAATAAAAGAGTTCTGCAGTATGTTAATGCGCATCTTTAATGAAAGGTGTATCACATTAGTTCCCTGAAACTGATTCTTAACAGAGGCTTTTCTTTCCTCCCAAGGGAAGCTAAGGCTTGTAACAGCCATTTGTGGCAGATGTTTCTCTAACCTGTCCTTACATTAACAGAGAGCCCACGGTCTCCACAAGCAGTCTATTTCGATGCTTAACTATCCTTCCCATTAAAAAGCTTTTTTTCCTGATGTCTAACCTAAATCTTCTTGCTGAAATTTATACCAGGAGAATATATTTTCTTATTCTCCTACATGTGCTCTTTTCAGTGTTATCAGGTCAGTAAGATATTTATAACACAGAGGAGCTGATAGTCTCATTCAGTGGCTATCTTATACTGGCAACAGCAGACACCTGTTCAAATGACTAGCACCCAGTCTCACTATTTACAAAATCCTTATCCAGATAGATAGGATGGACAAGTATAAGCTACTCCCATGAATTTCCAAAATTGTCTGTTCCAGCAAAGGCAGAAGTCAATCCCAGAGCTCCTTCTAAAACGCCAAGGCAGGACTTCAAAACGCAAGAGCATCTGGAGAAACCTCTAACTAATGTCAGCAGATGAAAAAATGAAACCTCTTAGAAATTCGGTTTGCAAGGTTTAGGCAGCAGAATACAGTTCTGGATGAAACCAGAAATGTTCAGATACATTTCTTAGGCAAGATACTCAGTGTTATTGCAGAGGTATTTGGGGTGGAGGTCCAGAAGAAAGCCTGAACCTGAAGGTGCTTGTTTTTCAACAGGCTGGAGGAGAACTATGTCTAGAAAAAGTCTTTTGATAGTTATTATTTCATTTAGGCTTCTATTTGCACCATGCCTCGCACCACTCTCTTTTAATTTACAATTTTATCTCAATTCCTGCCACCCTTGATATAGAAGAAATACAAATGGCACAAAAGGGATTTGGTTTTATTCGGAGAATAAGACTACTCCAAACTGTCTTCGGACTTGAACTGCTTTCTGCATTTGCCCAAAAGTTCAGTGTTTCCTTTCTTATTGTGGTTTGGTTGGTTGGTTGTTGGTTTTTTTTTTTTTTTTGGGGGGGGGCGGGGTTTTTTTCCTTTTTTTTCCCCAGGGGCTGAGAAGTTCATTCATTCCAGTGGGGAAGCACTAAAGCAACAACACAGAGCATGGATTAGAAGGCAGACATTCCCTATTCCACCCAGGACCTCTGTAACCTAATCTGCACCCTTACGCCTCCCTCCACATTGTGTAAAATTGAGATAATGGCATGTTCTCACCTCTGGCGTGCACTGGGTAGATAAACACAGAAAAGGCCATGAGGCTCACAAGTAGTGTGGAAATGAGGAGACACACACTTGTGTTTAGAGATAAATGAGGAAACATATATAGCATGTACCTGTGAATGGTGTAATTACGAAAACTTCCTGTCTTTAATCTTTGATGCCAGATAGTTAACTGGAAAAATCTTACATAACTTCTACACCTGATTTTAATACATGAAAAATGGAAGATCAAATATAGAAAAGGTAAAGGTAGGCTACTGGGCAGGGGGCAGAAAATGGGACTGTTATTGGTAATATAGCTGATGGAGAAGCACATCTAACCCCTCTGGGAAGCAGTGTGAGTCCAGGGAGAAATAAGAGTCTTGTCAGTAGAATTGGTACAGATCCCTATTGAGGACATGGGTAAACCAGAACAACTGGGCAGGACCTGAAAAGGGCTACTGCAGGAGTAACAGAAGCACCATAGAAATAGCAATTATAACTGGGACACTGCCAGTGGAAAGAGTCATTGCTCAGGATACATAAAATAAAGGTAGACCTGGGGGATGCAATTGTAACCTTAATGCTGCAGTAGACTGTGAAGAAATAAATAATGCATAAATAAAGTGGAATCATTTTAGATTGAAATAGTTTTTGGAGGGCTGCTGCAAGATATTCCACCAGGACTGAACTACAGAGATGTACTGTAGCTCCACAGGCTTGGCTTTCAGTCTTGATAGAGATGTCATCACTGTTACTGAAGAGAAACTTTATCAAGAACTAAGTTATTATGGGAGTCTTTAGCTCCATAGAGATAAGGTGGAGAACAAATGCAAATTTTAACAGCAGAACCCTAATGTCTTTTTTTTTTTTGATCTGATAGCTGACACATTTCTCCACCTCAAAATTACTCAACAGGCAATGGGTCGTGATGTTTTACACTCAGTTTGGGCAAAGCAGCGAGGTAGCTTGCAGAAAAGCTAGTTATCATAAATAACCTTGGATTGAGCGATTAGGGAAACAGAAAGCCTGCCTTAAAGGAGGAGATTAAAAAGCTTGTTTAACCTAGATATATGAAAACCAAGAGGGGATATGACTGCTGTGTATAAATAAAGGGGGGACAGATACACAAGAGAGGAAGGAAAGTGATTTATAAGCAGGAAAAACAATGCTGGTACAAGAACAACTGGTTGTGAGGAAATTTACCTTGAAAAGAACATATATTTTAACCACCAGAGGAGGGAAGTTCTGGAACAGCTGCCCAAAAGGAGCTGTGAAAGCAACTAAATTGGGGTCAAGAAGAAGCACAACTGGTTTGTATAGGGCTATATGATTTTGCTGCCTAGAGCAGAGGGATGGGACCAGAAGAGCCTTTCCAGTCCAGTGACTTCAAGTAAGCAGAAGCAATAGGAGGAATTCCTCTGTGAAAAGCCTTTTCCCATTGATTTTTCAGTCTGCAGATGTCAAAACTCAGTCTTAATCAGTGTATCTCAGTCCCCCAGCTAACCCACGCAAACACAAAGACACATGTTAATGGTATCTCCAACTCCTTGGCTCATACTTCCCTCATTCAGCAGCAAAACCTTCTCCAGTGCCGTGAGAATAAAACATTCCTCCTAGCCTTCACCCAAGGTGGTTAAATTATGACTCTCAGAGTGCTGACATGACACCCATTACCAAACTTACAATTCCTGTGAGGCTACAGATCTGTATCTTCATATAGACTAGTCTACAGCAGGTGGAGAAGAGATGCCACGGAGCACAAAAATCACCTGTTTACAGACACTTACGGTGATTAATTAGCCACATCAGCCTAAGCAGACAAGAAATGGTTGTGAAGGCTCCACTTGCAAAATTAATTAACACAAAAACAACACTCCTTCCTGAACCTTAAGCTCACCTTCCACAACCACCTGGGGAAGGCTGCTTTCTTGACTGCACCTGCAGAAGCAAGAATTGCGTCTAATAGCCTTTCAATTAGAAGTGTAGGCTGCAGGAGATGGTGCAATTTTCTCCCCTCTATTTATACAGCACCAAACATGTGCCAGAAAGAGAGAGGCTGAGCTTAGAATACAGACGGGGGTGAGGTACTTGCTCTTGTTTTACAACTCATTTTGGGAATAAAAGCTCTTTGCAGAAACATGGTCCCCCAGCTCACTGAGGTCTGGCATTTACATAGTGCTTGCCATTTTTGCTGAAACATTTATTTCTTGGTGCATTTATATGCTTTTTGCAGTTGCTAAGGTCCTGTCCCCTGCCATGATTAGCCTGAGAAGGTTAATGAGGTATACTTTGAGCGCTTCTGACTTCTGCAAAGTCAGTGAACTATGGAGCTCCACTGGTGTCACAAAAAGGTCAGAGCTGTGAGAAGGCTGAAGAGTTTGCCTTGCTAAATCATTCCTCCAAGCCAGAAGGTACCAAGAGTTCAATATAGGCATAAAATTAGCCAGGAGCACCTGATACCTCCCCTCTGGGAGATGGTGGTGTTCTTGGTAGTGGCATTAACTTGGTAGCCCAGAAGTGGTTCTTCAGGCAAGGCTGGCTCACACAGGAGCAGTGTGATCTCCAGTGGGATATATTTTATCAAGGACCTCAGTGCTACCTGATGTATACATAACCATGATTTATGGAAATGCAGACTGCAGTCAGCACAGGCATAATTAGGAGACATGAGGGGAGAGGTTAGAGGAAGCTGTTCATGGTAGTGGAGGCTAAGATCTGAATAGGCTATAGAATGTAACTCTAAGCTTCTAGCATGGGCAAATCAGGTGTTACGATTTGGGAAGAAGAATTAAAACAAAATTTATATCTTAACAAACCCTGAAGACTGACTACCATCCAACATAACCCACCTCCAGCTAACAGGCAGTGACACCACCTGACTCGGGTTCTTACATAATACCATTGCAATCTTAGAGAAATCATGCCCTTCTGAAATGACTGTGTGAGGACAGAGGAGCTTAATACAATGCCCTAAACTCTAGCAATATCAGTCTATTTTGATTCTAGTCTGGGAAATAAAATCTAAAGCCAGGGAGTTTATACTGCCCCTATCATTGTTCATCTAAGGTGAAAGAAGGTTTCACCTTGAGCATCTCTACTGCTCTCCTCTGAAGAACTGTGGGGCAGAGGAAAATGTAGCAGGGATACTGGTAAGATTGCATGTTTTACGTCACAAGCGGTTCAGGAGTCACAATGGGTTTTTTTTAAAAATTATTTTTATGTGCATGTATAGGCATCTAAATGCTTTATGTAAGCATTTTGCTATCTCTAGGAGTGCATCCGCACTGTGCAGGTGTCTGTCTGAATCCAGTACGTGTCCACGCATGTAATGCCCTATCTAATGATTTTTTCCCCTTGGCTTTCCCTGTTGAGTTCTGAGTTGGAGTTTGATTTTGCTGAGCTTTCATTTTTTTTTATTCAGACTTTTCTTTTTCCCTCTAAAACATGTTACACAGAGGGACAGATGCTTGCCAATTCACACTGCAGTCTGGGAGAAGGTTTAGAGCTTTGTCTACTGCTTACTGGTAAGTGGGTCCAGTACAGCAGTGCACAAAATCCTGACACGTGTGCAGTGACACCTACTCTTTACACTGAGCAAATATCTCTCTCAGCATCTCTTAGAACGTAAGGCTAAAGGAATGTTTAAAAATGAAGATGCAGAGGAAGGCCAAAATCTTTTCCTTGTGCGGAGGCAAGTCAGATGTTGAAGCCAGACCCAGTAGGATTAGGAGAGAAGACAACATGAAGAGAAAGGGGATGAGTTGCCTAAACCTCACTGTTTTGTGAGCTGTGCAAGCAAGACCAAAGGCGCCACTTCTGTAAGCATCTCCGAGAACATCAGAGAGATCCTTTTAATTTCACCGAGGGTTGTCACAGGCACTGAAACACTCCCCCATCCTGCATACAGCAGCCAGAGGCCCTGCTCTTTGCCTGGCAGCCCCACATTGCCTCCGTGCAGAGATGCACACGTGCCGAGAGCAGCACTGGCATGGCTGTACACACACTCCTCTGCAGAGAGACATGGGGTGCTTGGCTCTTCTCTCACTGGTGGAAAGGGGAGGATCATGCCTCTTTCGGAGGAATTGCAGCACACGTTGGGAGCCAGATTCCAGGGAAAGCAGTTACAGAGCTGCACGTTACTGTTTCTTTCGTTTCTCACCACTGAGAGCACTGGGCAGGTGACTGCAAACATTGTCCCCACCCACAGCACACCCTTTCTGGATCCTGGCTCTGGATTCACACTGGCTATAGCCACAGGCAGCCCCACTACCTACAAACCTCCAGGGTGCATGTCTGCCTCCAAAATGTGGCACATGGCAGGGAGTCTCATGCAAAGCACCAGGGGCAGGGCTGTCCCAAGGGGTTATCAACTGAACCACTGCTTCAAGTTGTCACCAGATCTCCAAACAGAGTAGAAACAACAGCTCTGCTGTGCACCCTGGTTCTCTGCCAGGTCTCCTCACTTGGCTTTGCAAAGGGACCAGATAGGAAGAAAACCTGTGGGATAGGGGTTATCAGGGACACCCTTGCTGCTTGCCCTCTACCTCATGTGTGGTTAAGGGGCTGCTCTTTGCATCCTTGCACATTTTCTTATCCAGTCTCCCTTACCTGTCTCTATGGAGAAGGCATGTAGACAACTTCATGACCAGACTCAGTTTCTCCCTCGTTCTTTCTTTTATTCACTCAGGTGCTCCCCAATAAACACAGGGGCAAGGGATGGGGCTGGGGTAAAGCAGAGGCAACAGACATCCTCCACCTCACCTGTGAGCAGAAACGGATGGTGGTCCTTCATGCCCCAGCTCATTAGCACCCCATCTCTCACCCACCCACGGTCCTGCCTCCTGTCACTGCTCTGCACCCACGGACACAGTCCCTACTGCACAGACTCGTGTGTTCTAACTGCTGCCTCCATCATGTCTTTAGTCTGATGCCCCTGTGCCAGGATCAGTCAGAGAAGTGAAACCAGTGCAAGCAGTGGAGAAGCCCATGGGGATGGGAGAGTAACTCGTGTGATTTCCCCACATCTCAGCTCCCACTGACTTAGATATGGACTGGGTTGTCCCCATCCCAACACTGTCCAAACAATGGCTTCACCTCTGTCCTGAAATTACGTACTGGCCCAAGCCACAACAGTGTCAGCACTTCACATCTTCACCAGCAGTCTGCATCGCTAGGGTACTTCTGCCTGTGCAGCTGCAGATCAACTCCTCATACAGGAGAGGCTGCCAGGCCTCCCAGGAGCCAGTGTGCACTGTACTCTCCAGCAGGATACTCCTGCCTTAGAAGCTCAAGCTTCAGATTTTCTGATGGATGAGCACTCCAGAAAGAGAACTCACAAGCTGCAGGACCCCCACCTGACCCACTGCTACAGCCAAGTGCTGGGCTTTGCTTGAAAATCACAGCACTCTGCCAAGTTTGGGTAGAGCATTAGACAAGACCTGTCGGCTCTGCCTACACCTTACAGAGAAGACCTGACCCTTCGATGGAGCCCACCAGCAGGACAACTGGTTCACTGCACACGTGTGCATTACTGCTATGCTGGCTGTAGCCAGCAAGTGCTCTGTGAGCAGCAGAGAGTGGCTCTGCAGAAGATTTTTTTCTCCTCTCCCATCCCATACACAGGTACACATCCACAAACACACAGAGGTACCCCCAGCAGCAGTTATCCTAAGCCGATCTGTGTTCGGAGTCCAAGCGGAATTGCCAAGGGCCCAGCTGAGGCCATCTGGGCTGCAAGGCATATCTGTGCAAAAGGAGCACAATCAGACATAAGTATAGAGAGCGAGAGCAAACCTTGAAACCAGGGATTTGGAAAGGACAGAGGAACCTATGTATTTGCCAATCCTAGCCAGCAAAGAAGAGTTAAGCCAAGGACTGTTTTCCTGGGAGCATGGCCTTAGACAAATAAAATGTTCCCCTTCTCTCAGTCCTGATGGACCTCAGGCACACCTATTTTTCAAAGATATGTCTGCCACTTTGTGCCTGAACATGCCAACACAAAACAGATTCTCTGCTATTTCCTTTCTCTGCAGCCCAAAAGTAGGAGAGGGCATGATAGCGGCAGTCTTGGAGGCATAAGATGAAGCTAAGACTCTCAGCAGGTTGCAGAATGTCTTTTGTGATACATCTAAGTCCACACATGGAATGATTTCTGTCAGTCCAGAACTAGCTTGAAGACTTTGTGTATTTAAATGTGTGTGTACTGTGCAGTTACCTCTGCTATAAGGGGAGTAAGTAGTAAGCCTGTAATTGGGTTCTCTGACATCTTCCATTACAAGAGTCTTCAGGTCAATTCCCTGAGAAAAGCCAACAGATATTTCCATGTTTTGCAACAGGCATTTGAAAGTCAGTAGGGAAAAACCCCTGAGGCTAAGGACATGATTTTTACTTTGGCCCATCAAATTTCATTCACTTAATTGCATCACAAACTGTTGAATAATCATAATTTCTTTTCAGTCACTTTCTTGCAGAAGTCCTGGCAGACAGCCCAAACAGCATCTGAACATAAATGTTTTCAGAGCTAAACCCATCAACTCAGTAAATCAGTAGGTACACCCTGACCAGTACCACAGTAAGTACAACAAACACCTCAGCTTTGGCAGAGCAAGAGAAAGGCAAAAGTCCAATCAGACCATCCAGATTCTCTTCTATATGTTTAAATGTGCCTCACTGTGAAAAGGTCACCTGCACTCAACTATTCAGGATGCAGAAGAAAGGCAAACCAGTTTAAGCTTTCATGACTATCTGTGAAGCAACTACAGGTTAGTCACTGGATTGAACAGTCAGACTCAGTGCTGAGGGCTCAGCATGCATGAGAATGAAAAATACATTTTTACAGAAAAGATGTTGGGTTTTCCCCCTAACAACAAAACAAAGCACAATACACAAAAAAAACCCACCACCAAACCATAAAACAAACTACAATAAAGGTAATTTATTTAGGTTGAAGTATTAGGAAAAGGCAGGTTTACAGATCCCTTTTCAGCCTTTATTCCATCCCACTTGTGTGTGGACATTTTGATTCGTCTTAATTAATAAGTGCATGTAACTCTCTCCATGGGGTCCCTTCCTCAATCCCTGTACTTCAAAGAAACTTGAAGGAGCAGAATTAAGGTGGCCTGGGAAACAAGACTGGCATTTCCTAGCTTGATTTCACAAGCTAAAAATTAAATCACTGTTCTTTTATTTTCTGTATGTAATTGCTTATACAGCTTGAATGTGCACGAGCTATTGCAAAACCAATAAAGGGGCCAAGAAAGTATCAGTGAAGATGGAAAAAGAGCTATCCATGAATTACCAAGAACTGGTGGAGAGGAAAAGAAACAGCCATGGGCATCAAGAAAATCAACCAATGCAGAGATTATGCAATCCGCTTTTATGATGAAAGAATCACACTGACCTTGCCAAGGGGTTGAATGAGGCAAAGAAAGTAGAAGCCAAATTGGAAGGATACATTGGAAAGAGGCGGAAGAGGGTGAAGCTCGCTGGTCCATCATGGTCCCAATACCCAGAAGGGCAGAGGAGAGGAAGGTACTAATCAGGCAGATCATGCTACAGACAGGTTTCTCATGTTACAGCAATATGCTAAGGGAGAGACAGGGCTGGTCTGCATGGGAAGTGTGGACAGGACCAAGCTGGTCTGGTGTGTGCAATCTCAGAATAGAAGCACGAAGGTAGGGGTAGAGGGAATGGGGACAGTTACAATACAGATGCCATGTAGCCATGTTAGACTAGCAGGGCTAAGCTGAGAGCCAAGGCAGCTTGCCAGGCTCACACAGCTGCCATGCACCATGCCGTGCAGATGCTTCCCTGTGGCACTGCTCTGCACCGTGGGGATTTACCATCGCAAGCCTATGCCAGCACAGGCAACACATAGCTGTGTTTCACGGGGCAAACTTGCCCTAAGCAGCTGCAGCAGCTGTGCAGAGCGCAGATGCTTTCTCCCCAGATGCCCAGGAGTGAGAGGACCCAAGTGCTGGCTGTTATTTTGTCCTGTGCTTACACTGTAAACTCAAGTGAGCTACTGAAGCTCTTTGAAGCCCAGTTTTCTCCCTGTAAAAGGCTCTTAATAATCAGTCCCATGTTGCAAGGGGGATGAACAAGGAGCTGACAGCTGGGAGCAATGACAAAGGTCAGTACAGTATCCTCAGCTCATCCACACCAGAGGAATTGTGCAGAGGTACAGGTACAAGACCTTCACACCCCATATCAGAGGAAGGACCTATGCCACAGAAGGGTGTTGGTTAGTGTAGAGCAGTAATACAGCAAGTCAGGCATGTGGATCCACAGCTGTAAAAGGAACAGCAGGATTTTATATGGTAATTGCTAAGGACTAGTTTTGGTTCAGGAGATTAACTAAAGCTTGAGAGCACATTCTTTGGTTCTCTCCAGCTGCTCTGGAAGCTGAAGTGGCACAAGTGATCAGGCAGCTGTCTTTCCTCATTGTCTGAAGATACCTTTCCTGGAAGAGGGAGCACAGCAATGCTCAAGCTGGTGCAGTGGCACTCAGGCCTGTCCCTTCTGACTTCCAGGAAGCAGATACATCTCACCTCCCACACACAACATACAGCAAACATACAACATACAGCTCAATCAGCTGAGTCCCCAGCCACAGCTCTCTCTCATGGCTCTGAAGCAGCCTCTCTGCCATTCCAGGGCCCCACAGAGTAGGTCTCCACATACAGAGCTGAGATGTGGGTGGGTGGGAGGGAGGCGGCAGCCCTCTCAGGCAGCAGCATTGCTTCTCCTTTCTAGCCCTGCTCAGAGCCCACCTCCAAGGACGCTCCCCAGCTGCAGCTGAGAGCTGTGGCTCACCAACACTGTGCTGTTTTCCACAAGGAAATGGATGGAGCCTCTGAAACCTGGGTAGGAGAAACAGTCTTGGAGAAAGACTGACTGATCAGCAGTCCTTGGTGATAAGGCAGGCACTAGGGTGGGGTGGCCTGCCAGGGGCAGCCCCATAGCCAGCCCCACAGCCAGCCCAAGGCATGTACACATGCAAATTTTCCTCAGTGCCAGCTTTAGCCTTGCCTGCTTTACTGCTGTGCTAAGAATATCCAGTAAGCCAGGCCTTACTCTTCTTGCAATAGAAAAGATCATGCTTACGACTGAACAGTTATCCCTTCCATCTGCTGATTATTTCACCAGGCAACCTGAATGTTCCATTAATATCAGTCTTTGTGGAGCTAAATATATACACTAAGCACATATACAAATACATATAAATATGTCTCTATCTAGCAGAGAATCCAATTAAGTGAATATGTTATGCCTTAGCAATTAATGAATTCAACAAGCTGAGCTGCCTCTTGCATATGATTAAAGTTCAAGCAATATCAATCATAACAGCAAAAAAGATTCCAGATTTTCCTATGTGCTATCTACAAAGAGATTGTTAACATTAAATCAATGGGCAAATTCAAGTGTGTTTGCAAACCTCAGGAAACTCCTATTTCCGATGACATACAGTCTGTCCTTCAACTCACAATAGCGAATTCTGGAATGCAGCATCTCAGGCCATTTCTGCTGCCTTACATATCTTTCTGCAGCATTTTATGGATGGCAGGTCTGTAAAAATGCTGGTGTCCTATGGGTCAAAAGAAAGCAAATTCCAAGACTGTGCAGAGCTGGTTCTCTAATCACTTGATTGTGTAAATGCTTTCTTTCTCTTTGTGTTCAGTTGCCAGTTTGCTGTTTGTGCTTACATGTGTGTAAGTGTGTTTGTGTGCACACGTGAGTGTGTGTTCCTTTGTACCTTAATCTTTTTCCAGGACAAAGCTTGGTCCTGTAGTTTCTACCTCTCGGCAATAGACAATACCGAGCCCTCTAGGGACTGCTCATTCCCTCCTTCTCTCACAATACCCGTCCTCTGCATTCATAAGACAATCCCCAGGGGCAAGTTCTACATAAATAAATATTTAAGTAGCCACTAAACCACAGAAGATGCAGAAAAGCACGCGAGGGACTTGTCTGCAGTATTCAGTCCACAGAGAGGTAAGAACAGAGGTGTGGCTTGAAGGGTTGGGAGCAGACAAATGATGATGAGAGTTTGAACTGGAAACACAACTGTCCCCTTCTCTTCCCTGACGCAGCCGGCACAACAGGTTGGTTTTCACCCTGAGACCAGAGCTGATATAATACAGGTCTGTGTTAGTACAGCTGCATAAATCAAAAAACCAACAATGGGCCATATTGGCAGAGTAGTAGAGGAACAAGCCTTTAACCGAACCACCACAAACACAGCTAATTAACTGTACTACCTAATGCTGAGTCGCTTTTGTTTTATGTGTTCCACTGTTCTCTTAGTTTGTTGTCACACTCCAGAAAGAAGCCTCTAATATCCAGGAGAAAGTTAGAGGCTCATTTCTGAGGACTGGTTGGGTCTGTTGCATACAGAGGCCAGGCCCGAGACCCACACCTAGTTGCTCCTTTGCCCTCCGAATTGGGTACCAGGAGGGCCCACTAGCTGTTCTCCAAAACCCTGCAGCCACTTGCTCACCCTGATCCCTGCCACGTGGCTCAGCAGAGGCTGTTATTATATCAAGAGTTCCTTCCAGGCTCACCAGCTTGTGGATCCTATACCCATGCAGAATTACTTGTGCCTACGCCCACAACACTACAGATTTCACAAGTCTCTATGAGACATCAAAGAACAACATTTGGATCTTTATTCTAGACTCTGCAAGAAACACTGTTCTGAAAGTGGGCATTATTGGGAATAGGGTATAAAATTGGCCTCTTATGTCACCCATGTAAGACAGTAGTTTGAGGGGTAATAGCCCTATAAAATATGTCACACCCCAGGAAATGACATACTATTTGTATGCTTCCCAACATATCCAGAAGAGTTAAAAAGCCCTCACAAAATCAGTCAAGAGCCAGTTTCTTGTAGAGCACACTGGCAAAAAACACAGAGCCCACAGCAGGCACCAGGAGACTTGAAGGACCATTTGTATGATCAGAGTAGGGCATTTTTTGTGCACTGGCATGCAGCTGTTGGAGGGTGACACTTCAGAGAGGTTTGGAGATCTTTCTTTGAGGAGTATGTCCCAGATTTTTCACTTCCCTAGAGAACAGAAAAGGTCAAGGAATGCGCCCTTTCAGGTTCACTAGTACTATTTTCTCCTCTAGGTACAAAGATTCTGGCTGCTTTTTGAGTTGTGGTAGGAAGCAAGACACCAATGAGAGCTTTGGGCCCAAAGTGAATGTAATCATCCAAAGTCACTTCTTTCCTCTGTTTCAGTGATTTCTGCAGCTTTTCTTTCTACACCAGCAGCATTTTTTTTCACCTTTTTATCCTGCTCTACATCAGTGTTCTTTAGGAAAGGGAGACACTTTGGGGAAAAAGCTCCTTATTCATAATGACAAAATAACATACTCACTCTACAGAGAAATCAAAAAACCCCAGCCTTTGCATATATGCAAACCAGGGTGTTCAAGAAGAGTGAGAAAGGGGATGGTTTTTTATCTGAACTCTGTGCAATAAGTATAAAGAAATGTACCTCCTCCTCTAGGCAACCTTCTTCCATTACAGGAAGAAGCACCCTGTCTCAGAAATTTGAAGAGTGAGAAGAGACAGCAGTATCCACCAGAACAGTTGATAGAGGTGCCCCGTCAGTATAGGATATATCATCAAACATGAGAGTTCAGCCCATTCCTTCCATCCATTCCCACTTCTCTGTAAGCAGAGTGGAAAATTAAAACATCCTTCCCACAAACAGTCATCCAGATGTCAAAGCATAACTGCATTTGCGCAGCTGGGATCTCTCGGGATTTTTCACCCCACAGAGTCGTCACAGCTAATGATTCCCCAAAATGGCTGCAGCATTGTCAGGCTCCTTGCAGTTTGCTTTTTCTGTGGTATCAAGCCCTTTCCACCCATCACCTTCTCCCTGTCTGTGATTACCTCTGCCTGTCAGTACCACAGTAAATATGTGTGTATTTCTTAGTCTTTTATTTCTCACTTTACAGAACCCTCTCTTCTAAAAAATGCAGACTTTCCAATCAGAACAGACACTAATATAGAGAACAAACAGGAATTTTTGACAGGCTCACGGGCTCCATTCACTATGCATGAAATTACCTACATGTAAGAACTTTTTTCCGCTTCCTGCAGGAGGTTATTGCACTTCTGCAACTGTGACATTGTAAAGTGGTTGTCAGAGGTGCCCATAATCTCACAGGTTAAGAAAAAATCAGGTCTCATGAGAGTTGGACAAGATATCTCCAAAAAACAGGAATCGGATGATGTACAGCAAGCAGAACAGACAGAATGAGTGAAAGAGAGCTCTGTGCTCCAACTCCTGGGTGTAGGAAAGCAAACCTTGCTTCTGGACAGACTGGTTTTTTTTGAAAGGAAACACAGCCAGACTCCTGACTCCACTTCATCATCAAAGATGCAGGCCTGAGGTTTGGGATTAGGACCCAGGTCTGCTGACCCTCACTGACAATCATGGTCCCACTCCCACCCTTACTCTAACATGGTTTTACTTTGCCTTTGAAAAACATCTTTCAGTTCCCAACCCCCTCCACATCCATTCAAAAGGCTGTTCAGAGATAACTTTCCTGATATCATTTTTCCCCTTTATTTTCAGTCCTCCTTTGCCTCCCTTCTCAGCTGCATCAAGTGCCTCTTTTCCAAGACACTTGATGCCTCTAATCCCTCAGTCAGTAACAAGATGTGAATGCTGACCTGCTCCACTTTATTCAGTAGTTTTTCAGAGATCCACATAGCCCTTTTCAGTTTTGGCCGCCTTTTTGAGGGAGGTCCCATGAACACCACTGAAGTTACGTCATTGGTCTTCTTCATACCCTACCCTAAGTCTCGCTTTTGCCCAGATAGCTGCAGAAAATTTACAACAGTCAAGCTGCTGATATGCTAAGCTTACAGTCCACAAAACTTAAAATCCTCACCCATTTACAATTCATATTTCTCTAGCAGGTCAATGCAAAAATACTCACTGTCATTAATGGATAAAATATGTCATCTCTTTACAGACTTTCCGTAAGTATGTAGAGCAAGAAAATCCTGGGTATTTACTACTGTTCTTAACTTGCCTGCATTCCTTGTGCATTGACTCTCACATCCGTCTACATGACCATGTTTTCTCAGCTGATACTTAGGCAGTAAGTGTTTGTTAGCTACAGCCATCACCTAGGTCTCTGTGCAGCTCCCAGCACAATAGGGCACTGGTTATTGGCAGGCCTTTTCAGTGAATACAGTAACACAGATAATCAAAATAACCATAAGCTTGTTCTGCACAGTTCATAAACTGAACTAACCAGGGGTGGTCTTTTGTAAGACAGAGAATAATAGTCATATTGCAGACTGAGTGCTATTCATTACAGTGTTTGTTTCTTAATTACCCCTCCATTTTCACCCGTTTCCTAATGGCTGGTTAGAATGGCATTGCACTGATGAACAGCTGCCACATCTCATCCGAAGAAGGTACGGCTGCATCTCTACAGAGGGCAAAGCGATCTCTGTGAACAGAGTTCATTCACAAAGAGCTCAGGAACTCTCTAGGCTCAGGAAAAATAAGAGGTCTGCCGTCACAGATTTGCCTCTGCCTGACGACAAATTCATAGGTATGTGGAAAGTCTGTCTTGAATTTGTAGGTATTTAATCACAATTGAAAACATGGCAGAAACTCAAGAAGTGGATGTCTATTTTCTTCCATTCATACTTCAAAAGCCTCTCTCCCCATCCATCCTTCCCCCTCTCCCAGCACAAAACACACCCTTTAAGACACTAGCTACTCACTCCATGCATGTGACAGACTGATTAAACTCCCAGATAATAACCTTGCAAGGCAGAGTCAAACTTGCAGCAGTACAGGCTGTTCTCATCATTGGCTCCCAAAAATAGTTCATTGCCAATAAGAGTCAATCAGTTCAGGCTTTGCCAGCCTGCACTTCTACTGTCCTCCCCCATCCCAGGGGCTGCTGACACAACTTGTCCCCTCCAGAAGGGTTGTGAGGATCTACATACTACCAAGAGTTGTGTATTGGTTGCTGAAAATACCTCAGGTCTGTAATACTACTGTAAACCAGGCTTCCATGGCTCCTCCCTGTCCTTGCTCCCTTGGGTAAGGGAGATATGGGAGTCCTGGCCTGCAACAGCTGGGAGATGGCATTTGTGGACTTTGGGCTACATCTTCCACAACCTCCTAAGACCTAGTGGCAATGATCATCCTGGAATCATCTTTGTTTTAGATTTATCTTAACAATGTCTGCTACAAGGACTCGGTGCAACTGGATGCAAAGAGGGAACAGAGGAGGAGGAACACGCAACTTGAGGAAGCGTGAGATTGCAGACAAGCAGATCTAAAGGCATTTGGAAGGATACAACAGGGAGGAGAAAAGAAGGTCCCAGGACAGAAACAAACAGAAAAGGAGTTCTAAATATGGAAGGATGGAGTGCAGCACTGACAACAAGCCAAACCAAGCCCATGAATGGGTCATTTTTGGGAAAGAAACCAGTCCATTATGTCTTAGTACTGTTCGTTTTGATATCTACATTGCAAAAATTTTCCCCTGACGTCAAGCAGTGAACCTACTCTGAAGTCAATGGAATTGCAGCCACTTATGCCAGAGGTGAATTTGGCTCCCAAAGGACTTTTCTATGCAATGATTTAGATAATGAGCCTTCAAAGCTTATGTTGCAGCTATAGCATGAGCGGAGGAAAAAAAGGGCCAAAAAAGGCTGCAACAGAATAGCCATCTGTCATACTCAAGTCTAGAGCTCAGCTAACTCAGCTGAGCCTAGAGCTCAGTTATGGCACAAAATAAGGGCAAGAAATACTGGTAGTTAATGAGCACCCCTGGAGGAAATCCTACCCCCATCTAACAGAACAAAATAGTACAGATGTGTTAATACAGGCATCTTTGTGAAAACTGCATCCCAGAATATTTTGTGAAGTTAAATACAAGACTGCAAATGGCATGCAGCATAAAGAATAGCTGGTGCACTGAGCAATCAAGAGGCAGTGCAAATGGCCATATAATTTCACCATTTAAAAGCAACTTCATAAAAGCTCATTCATCCATAAAAATGCTGCGTTTCTGTTTTCTGCCTTCCTAGGAGCTTTCTTGCCTGCCCTCTTTATCATCAACTACAGACTTCAGATCTTCTCAAAAGACTAAGTGCACCTGTCCTTCCATGCCCAAATATTGCCTCCACATTTCAAGGTTGTTTTATATAGCTCCTAAGTACTACCAGACAAGCCTTGTCAGAGTTCACAGGGCCTCAGATTCACAATATATATTAAAAGTACTGCAGATGCAGATGACAACTATCTATGAATATACATCCCCCTTCCCCCCCACCAAAAAATGGTGGATGTCAAGGATGTCAAAGCACTATGTATACATTTGTAATTTGAAAATTAGAAATGAATGGGACACAGTTTCAAGTGTGGAAGGACAAATTTCTTTCCCTGTTCCTTTGAGAAGGCAGAATCTGGCACTCTGGCTTCCAGGGAAATCTAGACATTATTTTAAATATTGTGACATTCAGCCTTCAAACTATCTTCAGCCATGGTGTCTGCAAGAATTGCCAGCCCAGCTTACAACAAGCTAGGCAGACAGCAAGTTAAAAGCACCATTCATTATGTTATAATACAGGTGTTTAATTTCCTTATTACCCCCAAGATGTCCCACTCTCTCCATATGCATGTTTAGTTTATCTACTTGTAGTGTGCAACATCTCCTTTCAACACTTTGAGTGACTGACCTCTGGAAGGTGTTTTTGCATGCCTAATACAAGACACCATAATACTAACACTAAAGATGTGAGAGGTGAGATGTGAAATTCCTAGGGAATTATGGTAACCCAGATGGAAGAAGACAGAACACATGTACAAGAAGTCCAGAAGAGTGGAAGCTGAGGCAGTTAATGATGTGGATGAACATGAGTGATAGATAGCTAGATAGACAGACAGACATACAGACATATACATACTGAAGATGGGCATGAAGGAAAAAGACGAGGTCAGAGATAAGGCCAAGTAAGGCACTAAAGAGCAAAACCTGCCTTAAAGAAAAAACTAGCACACACAATATGAAGCCATTATCCCTCTTATAGCTTACAGGTTACAGATGCTGTGCAGAACATGGCCTGCCAACCTTCCAACCTCAGCTTGAAGACGCTGGCACACAGCAGAGATAATGAGTGATTCTAACTGCTTGGGCCCAAGCAGACCCTTGGCCTAGATGCACCCACTTGTTTCAAGTGGGAGAGATTCTTCATGAGCCCTGCTCACTTGCCCTTTTTCCCGTTCTTTCCTGTGACAGCCTCCAGTGTCACTGCATTGACCATGGTTCAAAGGAACTGTTCGAACAGACAGGAACCACCTGAACTTCCAACCATACAAACTCCAGCATACAAATGCTTCCTCCATCAGGGACCAGGTAAGAGTGCTGACACAATCACTGGTGTTGTCACGTAGTGCTGTCAAAGGGATTGTTGCCAATGGGGAAGTTCTGAGATTCAGACTTCATTGCCTGTTGTCCAGTCTCTCCCCCTTTCTCCCCAGTTCTCCAAATTACAACTAAACAATGTCAATTCATTAAATCATTGTTTGAATGTCTGATTTTCTACATCCCTGATTATTCTCGCTGTTTCTTCCAGAGTAATTCTTGCTTGCCCAGACCTTTCTTGAAGTGCTATCCACAGAACTGCAAAGAGATTTTATGCCTTACCATCACCCAGCAGAGCACAGAGATTACATCATATGCCTTGCAGGCTAAACTTCTATTTATACGACCGTAGAGCTTTTTGCCTCTTTCTGAACAACATACAACCATGTTCAGCTTGTGATCCTCTTTTATCCTTCCCCCCCAATCCTTTTCTGTAGAACCGTGATCTAGTTGATCTTTCTCTGCACTGTACTTATGTAGTCTATTATTCCTGCCAAGGTACAATAGTTTGCACTTGTCTCTATTGAATTACATCACACTTTTTCAGTGTATTTCCAGTTTGTCAAGAGCATTATGAATTCTAACCCTGTTCTCCAACAAATTCACAGTCCTCCCAGCTTTCTGTCATCGTCAAATTCAATATGCAAATTCTCCATCCCTCACCAAGGCTATGAAAGATAACAGTGAACTGAACTGAGCACAGGACAGGCTCTCGCAGAACCCCAGTCCATGCTCCCTTCCATTTTGACATTCTTATTCATTTTGCATGCATTTGTTATTAGCTCTCCTTGAGACCTTCTTCCTCTAGATCACTAACAAAGTATGATGAAAGAATAGAAAAACCTTACTGGAGTCCACGTAGATGACACCTTCAGTTTCACCTCTGTCCACAATGCCTGTTACTCTGTCACAGAAAGATACTAGATGGGTCTGACATAACTTGTTCTCAACAAATCCCAGTAGACTTCTACAGGTCTCCATGCTATTGTTCAGGTGTGGACAAGGAGTTTAGTTGATAATTCATTTCATATGCTTTCGAGAATCAGGGTTAAGTAACAGTAATTCCTTAAATCTACAATTCCCAAGCTCCTTTCCCCTCTGTTCCCCCTGTTCTTTTTTAAAGACAGGTATTGATGTTTCTCTAGTATCTGGCAGACACTAGCTGGGTCAGCTTTACAGGTACGGATCCAGTGCAGTGTCTTCAGAGAACATCCTTTCTGTAAATCTGCTTTAGAAATATGGCAGGTGGGGTATGTAATGTGTTGCTGCAAAAGGAGAAAGGAGGTCGTTACCTTGTGTTGGAAAACACGCACCCGTGCCCTTGTGCAAGTCTACCTTGTCAGGCTGTCAGCAGAGTAGAGACTGGTATTAACATGCACCAGACCTCACATCCTACAGCCCTGGCCTGCAGCACATCCTGCCATTTCAGTCCCTGACAGCAATAAGCAGTTTAGTCAGTGTACTTATGACCCCATCTGTAGCACCTCAACTATTTTAGTCCTTCCTCCCACTCCACACTTAGTTTTGTCAATATGCCTCTGTCCTGCTGGCAGCATCCCCAGCTACTCTGTCCTCTTTACCCTGTGCAACCTGTGTTCTCAGCAGGGACTGGTGTTAAGCTCATGGCTTGCACCTTCTCTGGTATGACAGTTCTTACCCACTGTCCTGATTTCAGCTGGGATAAATTTCATTTTCTTGCTATCAGCTGGTGGAGTGACGTGGTTTTGATTTAGTATGAGAATAATGTTGATAACACATTAATGTTTTAGTTGTTGCTAAGTGCTCACTTGAAGTCGAGGACTTTTCAGTTTCCTGTACTCTGCCAGCGAGCAGGTGCACAAGAAGCTGAGAGGGAGCACAGTCAGGTCAGCTCATGTGAACAAGCCAAACGTATATTCCATATCATAGAACATCATGTCCTCTATATAAACTGGGGAGAGTTGGTTGGGAGACACCAGTTGCTGCTCAGGGATGGGATGGGCATTGGTCAGCGGGTCCTGAGCAGTGGTATTGTGCATCACTTTTTTCTCTTGTGTTTTATTCTTCTCTCTGTTTTTGTTATCTCCCTCCTCATTACTATTATTGTATTTTATTTTATTTCAATAATTAAACTGTTTTAATCTCAACATATGAGTGTAACCTTTTTCCAATTCTCCTCCCCATTCCACCAGCAGAAGCGGACAGTTAGCAAGGGACTGCTTCGTACTTAGTTGTTGGCTGGCACTAAACCACAACACTCACTCACCCTCCTACTCCTTCTCCATCTCTCCTGAGACATTTCAACCCTAACTTCTGGCTCCCTCCTGCACCCACAGTTGTTGGTGCATCTTTCACCTCAATAAGAGCAGTTAATCCCAGGCAGGCAACAAGTTGTGAAATGTTTCAGGATGAAAATCCAAGCTGTGGAAACCGAGGAGATAACCTGAGGTCTGCTGCACTTGTTTCAGCTATAGCAGAGGACAGGCTGGACAGCAGTGCTCAGGAAATAACCCACTGGAGGAAAAAGAGTCTGAACTGTGCTCTGGTGTGCCAAGTGGAAGTCAACAGCAGGCACAAGCTCTAGGCTGGAAGAAGTGAAGCAGCTGAGACAATTAGAGAAAGGAAGTTCCTCTGTAACTACTGCGAGAACAATTAACTGGTGTCCTGGGGAAGCAGTGCTGTTCCAGTGATGAGCTCTGATGGGCAAAATAGCTTTTTCATGTACTAAATACCATGTGCACTCTTCAGTGCAGACAAGGACCCAGGTGCTCATCAATTATTGAGCTTGCTTGAAAAGGCATTTAGGAGACTGCACAAGAGGCCAGTTGCAGTTTTACCTCAATCCCAGCTGGGTTGCTCCTAGAGACCCAGCCAGCGAGAAGGAAAGAGAAAGGCAGAGGAGGTGGGAGAGAAGGAAGTAAGGAGAGAGAGAGAAAAGGGAAGAGCCTTCCCCTTGCCAAAGGAAATCATGCATGGCACAGGAAAGGCTTTTTGGATGGCTTGTAATATGACCCCTGTAGTATCACCCTTCTACTTCCAGAGAATCTCCTTTTTTCCTCAGGGTGCAGCCCATACCCTCTGAGGCCAGCTCCTAGACTGCAGAGGTGATCTTGGATTGGTGTCAAGTCAAGCCAAGAACACACCGTTGCCCAAGTAGCACTGTTACCACATCCTGACCACTGTACTGCCCCAAACCTCAACGGACTTCACAGCTTTATTAGGAGCTGCCATAGATTATGGCATAGTTCAGCGGACTACGAAACATCCTAGGCTCCCTTGTGTCAATGGCCATTTACAGAAAGACACAGCTCTTACCCCAAATGAGCTGCCAACATTCAAACTCCCACTCCATCTATCAACACATATTTTCACATGGAGCTGCAATAGAAGACTGTCTCCTAACAGTACAAGCCCATGCATCTGCTGCAATTCACCATGCATGTTGGCTATAACCAGCAGTTAATCTTCATTATTGTTTTGGAGATGAAACACAATCTCCAGAAAATCACATGTCTAGGTGCAGGTCTCTCAGGAGATTCACAGCTGATGTGCATTCTAAAAGAGAAAATGAGAAAAAATTTCAAAGAACAGCTGCAATCTCAAGGAACATTCACTCACAATCACTAAGAATGTTTCTATTTGTGAACTAGATTTCCTTGGATGTAAAATGTCACTCATACCATTGAACAAGCATGAAGCTAAAATTTGACCAACCATAGCATTATACGAGCACCAAAAAGTGTGTGTTTTTTAAGAATAGGTATTTTTTTCTTCACAATAATTTGAAAAATACCTAGTAAGGTCAAATTCTAAGTGTTTTTTTGTTTGAGATTTTTGTTATAATTTTGAACTTTTGAAGAAGTGTTAGGTCAAGCACATACAAAATAAAAGTATTTTGGATCATCACGATCCCCAAATGGTAGAGCTTTATAAAATAGGAGATTGTAGGGGACAAGATACAATTACAGCAAACACCACCAGAGACAAATTGCTTACAATCCAGGAAAGAAAGAAAGTCTTATTTTTTGAATCTGGAGTCTTAAAAAAGTAGCTACAAGTTTGTTTGATTTTTTTTTTTTTGTCATTAGTGTCTTCCATTTAGGAACACACATACATGCTTTTGGTACCCAGGAAATACTTCTCCACGCACTGGGGCATGAGCTTGTTGAACTTCCTGTCATAGCACAACAATGGGGAACATGGCTTGATGCTGATGAAGAAAGGACTGAGCATTCCCAGGTTTAGGAACCATTCCCAAAGTTGCAATGGCAATGATTAGAAAGAAGCAAAGACAAAGAAACTTGCATTTATAGGAGTGGTAAAAATTCTTGTGATGCAATTTATAAACCAAGACTGAAAGAAGCGATGGTGGCTTTAGCCAGTGCACACATACACACACACACACACACACACACACACACAGAGGAAGAGGCAGTGCTCCACACATGCTGCAAGAATCAGTATCTCTTAACCCACACACAGAAATACACACAGGTCGAGTACATTTCCACATGTACCCTCTTAAGCCCAAGTAGCCATATACACATATACAGCTTTCTGCAGACACCAAACACCTGTGCCCCTCATAGAGCAACATGCAAAATCTTGTCTGCCATACATGCGCAGAAGCATCTCCTGGAAACACTGAGGAAATGGATTGTGATTCCCATCTAGTACCAACCACTGCCTGTTGACAGCCATGTTGAGGTTTGTTTCTAGGCTTACGTTTGGTGTATGGGGTGCAGAAGCAGACAAAAGCCAGAAGCTAGCCTGGATGGTGAGAAGTGCCAAGCAGGACACAAGATTGCTGCATCAGACTTTCACACCTGGCATTTTGGTTGCCTGAGGTCTTTGGCCATTGAACAGAAGTCCCAAACAGCAGCCAAGACAAGACAGTAAAGAGGATGGAAAAAAATATCACCCCAAAACTAAAAATTTAGTCTATTTTCCCTAAAGACATTATACTGATGGGAGTCTAGCCCATTTAATTATGTTTAAACCATTATGCAAGTAAATCTACCTCTGCTGACTGTCCTGGCCTCAGGGAAACTCTGAAAGAACACAGCTTTGAACACAAAATTATGCCAGAAAAGTGCTTGTCTCTAGCAGAGTTTTATTGCTTTTCCTGAGCCACAGGGGACCACACACTTATAATATCCAAGGGACAAGGCCTTGTCCATGAAGTCCAAATCACTTGACACTTAAGTCCACTGGCATTTTTAACTGTTCTCAGCATCTGTGGAGGAGCCTGGAATGCCAGCCCAGAGATCCAATTCACTTTGCTCTCCAGAGAGCTTAGGCAGAAGCAGTCCTACCTTGTTACTGAGAAAATGGGACATTATGTCTTGAACCACTCTGAAGTCTCCCACATCATTTATTGCCCATATTAAAACACTACCTGCTGTGGAGATGCTATGCTTCCAGCCATGGACAGAAAAGCCTGCAGCACAGAGTAGAGTTTCTTAGCAGCTGAAAGAAAAACCACTATTTCTCATTACCAGTGAAAGCCCCTTGATCTGTCTTCACCACAAAGTTAAGTGGCAGAGGCACTGGACTGAAGGAGATCTTTGGGATTTAACATGTTCTTTCAAAAAGTACCTCTCTCTACCACCCTCTTCTCTTGCCACAGGTTAATTTCAGCTGCCATTTTTCAAAAATGCATCTTCCTTAGCAGCCAGGAAAACTGACTCCTTGACTCCCGTTTGCAGGGGACGGAGGGGAAATTGCCACAGGGACAGCTCCACCTCTTCTCCCTCAGATTCACATGTGGAGTTTGTGCACAGATTAAAGAATTAGTTAGTCTGTACTGCATGCCACCCATCACAGGCTGCAGGGGTACTACCAGAAGGACCTAGAACAATCAAGCATCACCCTTGCAGAGGCAACTGCACCTTACAACGTTGCATTAAAAACTGCTGCTGTAAATCAGGTAATAACAACACTTGCCCAAGGCCATAGGTCAGAAGATCATTGATACTCAGCATGGCTTCAGGACAGAGAACTACAAACTGTTGAAGTTTTCCTTTTCCTGAGTAAATTAATTTGTTGGGAATGGCACTACAAAGGAAATTTACATTCTGGAACAATAAATATTGAACCAGTTTATCCCAAAAATATACCCCTTTGTAAACTACATTGTCAAAAAACTGAGGATGGAAATCATAAATAAAATTTTGACTCCAGATGGATTTAGAAAAGGGATCATCAAAGACAGTTTTAGTGAACTGCATCAAAACACTTTAGGGGTTTCCTCTGAATGTGGCAAACTGCAAGAGGTAAAGGAGTTTTGGTCTGAATTCTTCCATAGCCATGGCTACACAACTGTAAGTAGCTCCAGATGACCATAAAATAAACAGGAAAGAAAGTGTTGCCTTCACAACATGAAGCTCCCTTTTCAACAAGTGCTGATGAAATCAGTCTGTGTAGACTAGTCCCTCCACAAGCCAGAAGGTTCCTCTGTCTGCAGCGCATAAAAAGAGGAATCTTCACTTCATGCACTGCTACAGCACAAGGGCTTGAGGAGCCCCCCGGGCTGCTGGGCTCCTCCTCCCTTATTGATCAAGTCCCATTTCCTGGGACTTCTGGCCACAACTCATCAGTCATCTTGCTAAGGAAATTACCTAAGGAATTGTCTTAACCCAGAAGAAGGCCACATTTTCTGACTTATTCCCCTTCTTTTGGACTCTTGATTAACAAAGGAGTCAACAAATACTTTGCTTTGATCTGTCACTTTGTACATTCCACATTTCACAGAGCCCTACGACCCTGCATCCCCTCCAGTCGAAGTGTGTTATCGCTTTTCCCTGCCCTCCCTTCCATTCCTTAGCATTCCTGGTACTCACTGTGTGTAAAAGAGATCCTGTGAGCACACTTTCTCCAGAAGAGAAGACAGAGAAAGAAGAACAAATAGTTTATTAGCCAACAAGGAGGCTCCAGGCACCACAGATATAAGATTTGCCAAACCCCATAAGATCATTAGTTTTATTTATTTCCCATTCTGTATTGTGTATTATTTCAATCTCTGCGAGTGCAATAGCAATAAAATTGAAATACATCCATGGAAACACTTCCAATTAACACAAGGTCAGAAAAATGACATTAGAGACCTCCACAGCCCATAAAGAATAAAAATATCCAACACCTTCCTATACTACCATTCTCCTGAGAAACAGCCTCAGCAAACAGGCAGGCAGTGCAACCTTGTCTTAAAGGTCAGCAACCTTTTGCCTGTGTTTTACCAAAAACATAGAAGAAAGTATCAGTGTCTAGCATCCTGTGTGAAGACCACTCCACCTGTAAGCTACATGCAGAAATCTACAGATTTCAATCCAGCCTGAGGCATAAAGTTATAAAATACTGAAGATTCAAAGCCACAGAGGGCTCTGAAGAACAAATTCAGTAGCTTCAGTCACACCAGAAACACAACACAAGGCAGATCGACCACTGACAAAGACATGTACTGTAGGGTCAGTGTATCAGCATTATTCAATGAAATGTCTTAACCTCACTATGACTTCAGCACAGGCTCCTGTATACCAAGTAGCAAGAGAGGTAATGACTGCAGCAAGAAGGGAACAAAAAACAACAAGTAAAATGAAAACAAAGATGTTTTTAAACCACTACGGTGCTACTTCTTCTCCACATCTCCAACACAAAACTGATGAGACACTCTGCTGTCCACGATCCTTTCATAAGCAAATTGGAACATTGTCTAGTGCTTTTCTGAGCCCTCATGGTCTCTTCCGGTCAAGTCTCAGCCTTGAAAACTACCACAAAAGATGTCCCTCACACTCACATGGAAGTCTTATCCCCCAGACCAATGTCCCTTGTATAAATAAGCGATTACCTCAAACTACCCTGCAGCTGAAGTGAACAGAATGGAGGTGTTAGTAAAAGGCATGTGCCTGACTCAGCAACTGGATCATGGTAATTACAACCTTCACAGCTTCCCTGTTTCCAAACCTAAGGTGAAACAGGTAAAGAAAATCAGAGATGTTCAGATCTCGTTCTGCACAGGCAACTGAGAAACCACCTTTCCCTTCAAGTAAACCCTCTGACAGGCAGGCAGAGAAAAGGGAGAGATCATCTACTTAGGAAGATAGCTGTTTGCAGTCTCTCTTAGAGCTGCTCACAGAAGGCTGGTAACCTGTCTCCTTCTCTTCCTACAGAGGCCAGGGTGATGTCAGAAAATCCCTGAAGCCAGTTCCAGTTTCCAGTGCTGTCAGTGTTATGCTCCAGGTAGATAGTCAACCAGCCATGTGGCATTAAGTATTCAGTTCACTGCTCTGCAAAGTGCTGCAGACGTAGATGACCATTAACAGCAAAATTCCAAGCAGAAATAACCCTGGCTTACTCTCTTCCCCAAAATGTGCTTTTAATCAAGGATGCAATCAGTTTGTTTTCAACACAGATCTCATGAGAGTTGTTTTAACCCTTCCCATCCCTTTTCCCGGCTATCTTCGTGTTCTAACTTTGCTGAGCTTTGCACAACAATCCTGTCTAGCACTGTCTGGAGGGACAAGGTTGGGAGAACATGAAAATACTTCCTGAGCATGTGTACCTCACAGGAAAAACCAGGCAAAGATTGCCATCCCACCAAAGGACAAAGATTGTGTTTGGGCCCCAGAAAGAGGGACTGGGTCAGGAACTGCAGTACCAGTTCTACAGCATCAGTATAACTCATAATAGTCTGGCTTGCAGCAACAGAGTAGCTTCTACAATAAGGGGGAGGCCAGAGGGCAGCAAGCAAAAGACAGAAGCTTTGCATGTCACTATAGAGGATGGTCTCTGGGTGGCCTGTGAAGGAGACTTTTCAAGAACAGAACACCTTTTTTTTGCTTTAATTTTTAGTAACCATCTTGCAAAGTTGTGATGTTGTTGAAATATTTATAACTCATTCTTGTATTTCCTTCTAATAATTTCTATGTCTTTCCTGCCACACAGCTGTGCCCACGTTCACCATACTCGTCCTAAGTCCTCAATAGGAATTGCAGCTTCAGATTTGTCCAGGATCACAGAATCACATAATCATAGAATGGCTTGGGTTGGAAGGGACCTTAAAGATCATCTAGTTCCAGCCCCCCTGCCATGGGCAGGGACACTTTCCACTAGACCAGGTTGCTCAAAGGCCCAACCTGGCCTTGAACACTTCCAGGACCTTGACCTTGAACTGGTTTCCATCCCTAGCTGGTTCCTCAGAAATGAAGGTTTGGTTATTCCATCTGCATCTGCACAGCTTTGCATTTATCACTGCAGAACCTTCTGGAGCAGAGAGAGATGTTAATTTCCTCTGAAGGAGGTACACTGGCTAAGAGTATGTTCTTTTTTTAATACCAGAATCATCTGGTTCATGTTTCTGGCTTCCTGAAACACACAAAAATATCCATTTGAATAGAAATGAGAGGAGGTCATATCTTCATTATTTCCCTTTTGATGCATTTCTCTAAATGAAATTATCCTAAGAACTTGTCTTCATGGGACAATTTACCAGTAGAAGCCCTACTAATTGAGAAGTCCTCAGCTTGAAGTCTTTTGCTGACCTTCCATCATTCCTTTAGAAAACCTCCACTACTTTTCACTTCACCTCCACATCTGTACTTGTCCCAAAGACAGCAACTGGGGTGGGACACAGCACCCAACACAAGGGCAGAAAGGTAGCAGACAACATTCCAAGGGCTTGAGACATGGCCTTCATCTTCACCTTGCATCCTTCTTTATTCATGTCGACCCTGGATACATAGCAAGCCAAGTCAAACATCAACCCCCTATAACATCCTTCTCCTGCTGTTGAGCTCTGCAGAAAGATTCAATAGTCTCCAAGGCCCCCCTCTCCTGGGTTCCTCCACTCTGATGCTAGAACTGACATCTAATATCCCCAAATTCTATTTTTGCCCACTGCTCCCCAGTTCTGTTCTCCATGGTTTTCACTGTGCCCTTCACATGTGCCACTATGTCTCTGAGGGCTTCTTCTAAACCATGTGCTGACCTTCACATGGGTCCATCTATTTGGCACTTGAGCCTCTTCTGAAAGCTTCCCTGTGGTGCCCTCTCTGCTGCAGCAGCTCTAGAGGCAATGTGCACATTTCTTGGGGGACAGGTCACCACTGCATCTGGCTCTTTGATACAAGGAGGAGTCCTGACTATGGACATGCAGCCTATGCAGGACCTCTGGAATGCAGTGCCAACAGAACGACAGCACTTCTGCAGCAGAGAGGAGACCTTGCTGTGACCCAGGCTTGTCCTCACTTGAGCCTGCTTAAGGTTGGTCATTGCAGGCTCCCTCTCTACCAGAGGAAGCAAAGGTGGTTTTGAGCAGAGGTCTGACTTTTTGGCACTCTGAATTGCCTCCTGGAGGAGTCAGTCTCATTACTGGTCACAGGTTCAACCTTATAAATTTTGCCTCTCTTTTTCCTGGAATCCCAAGCTCCGAGCCTGCTCAAAAGAACTGGGGCCAAGTAGCAGCCCAGTGAGGCTTTGTGCTAAGTTCCCCCCAACCTGTCAGTCTGTGCTTAGAGGTCCTGTTTTCCTCAGCTTCCCTCATTATCCACATCCTCTACCTCTTCCCACAGGCAATCCACAAAAAAGGCAAAGGTTCCCCTTTCTGGAGCAGGATTTGAAAACATCTAATCTTTCCCTCACATTTCCATCATTTTAGATCCTAACTGAAATCACAGGGACTTTCTTCCTCCCTTACCTACCCCTTTCACTGCCTTCTGTCAGAATTACTCAGCTCTCTGAAGCATTACCAGATACACTGTGTAGGAAAGACATGGTAGAAGAAATTAAATAGTATTGTTAGGTATCTATAATTACCCCAAGTCATTTTTTTCCACAGTGCAGCAATTTCAAATCTCTCACAGCACTCTCTTTGGAAAGCAGATGTTGACCATGTCAGCTGTGTGCTAAGAATGCATTTTCATGAGTTGCGTTTCTTGGAGTTTGCAAAGTGGTGGTGGTGGAGGGGGGAAGCTCCTGGAAAATTCCACCCATGCAGGCAGAGAGCAAGCAGTGCAGAGACCCACTGGGTTCCTCAGGGCACCAGGGGCTTCTCAGCCCTCTCTCTCTTCATGGCACAAACTGGACCCCCTCCTCTCAAGCAAAGGAAATTTCTTCTACATTCCTGCACGTAGGAGGGCCGGCAGGGCTGCTGGGGGAAGGGCATATCTGGCAGAGGGAGGACTTCTCCCAAATGAGGCTGTGCCGCTCACCCTCCAGAGCAATACACAGACAGAGGTGCAATAATGAAAATAAAAAAGTTGGTGGATGTCTCTGCTGTCATTTCCCCTCCACCTCCCTCCCATCTGGTCTGTCCCATCCCACAGTTGACCACTACAGCAACCAGGCTCCCAATATGTCCATCAGACTACTGTTCTGCATCTTCTAAAGGAACCCACTGTTTCCTGATATTAAATCTAAATGCACTTTTGCTCTACCCCTTGCCTTCCCATTACTCTTTAATTACACTCACTTGGATTGTCCTAAAGAAGTTCTTCCTTTTCTTATTGATTATTCCCTTCAAACACTTGCAGAAAATTATCATACTCCCTAGCTGGCAAAAATATATAGTTGGGAAAAATCTACCCTCAGTAACTAGGCAAGGGTCCAGTAAGACACAGGCGAGCCAGAGAAAACTGGTTTTAACTAGAGTTCAAGTAGCACTGCACAATAAACTCTGGGAATCATCATCATGGCTAGGCTTCGC
>VZRE01000452.1:0-43948 GCA_013396775.1 Cephalopterus ornatus
CTTCGTTCGCGAAGCCCAGCCATGATGACTGATTGAGAGTTGCTCCTGCCACACCCCTGTGCTGCTCCACTACCCAAAGCAGCACTGTCTGGGCTGGCAGGATAAAGGAGGTCCTGCTCTAGGTTGGGCAGGGGCTGAGCCAGTGGCTCTGGCACCACGGAGCCCACTCCCACCTTGCGGACCCCCATGTCATGCTACACAACTGGCAGCCACCACCATGGCCCCTTCTCCTCATGCTGGAATGGGCACAGAGGGAGACTGCTGATGGAACAACCATGGGTACACCTGGGCCAGCCAGGTGAGTCTCTGGGAACAGGCACATTCACACCCAAGGAGGAGGTTGACTGGTTGGTCATCACTGGGAATGAGGACTGACTACAGTCAGTAGTTTTTTCTTCCCATTTGTAAAAATAAAAAGAAGGTTCTGAGCTCCCTGCTGTAAACTGTACAAATGTAGACTGCATGCATCCAAGCCCATGGCTCTGAATGTCAGCAGATGTCTCTGGAGCTGCTGCTGGTGCAGCATCAGAGGTCAGGGAGCCTCCAGCCCCCAGAGTTGCACAATCTGTGCTTTCCCAGCTCAGCCTGCTCCCAGCACAGCTCAGGAAGGTGACATGCTGTGGCCCATGGAGCTGGCAGGAGCAATGTGGCATCCAGGGGGCTCAGCAGGCAGGACCCTCAGGCGTGCAGCTGGATACAGTCCCAAAGGCAGCCAAGCAGTGAGCTGGAGCTAACAGGGTCTTTGGGAGCCAGGAGCCTTGGGAAGGAGCCCCTCAGCCATCCAGGGAGCTGTTGCCAGCCCTGTGTCTTCTGGAGACACCCAGGGCAGTTCTGTCCATGTGGGAATAACTCCCCAGCCGCACCTCTGGCTGTTGGTGGCATGTGGTAGGTTCTGCCCTGGGGAGTCCTGACTTCAGCTGGCTCTGCTCAAGTGCTGGGACTCAGGAATAAAACCTAAACCAGCTGGGGAGTACTGGGGACAAGGGCAGCAGAGTGAAGCACAGTGTGAAGCTGGTCCTGCTGCCACCAGTGACACAGAGGAGCCCAGTGGGGACCTGACCCTGCCCCATCCTGCCAGCAGTGTGGACACTGCCCATTCAGCAATGGGTGTGGGGGAGATACAAGGCACAACCAATATTTGTGAGAACACCTTTGATGAATGAAGCTGTTCATTATCTATGATGAGTCAAGCTGTTGGTGACAGGGCAGTGTCACTGACTTCCACACCACAGTCCCTGGCTGGTGTCCAGCAGCAGGCTGGCCTTAGGGGCTATGGGGGTGTGCCAATGGCTTTTAGTCTCAGAAAGCCTCTCAAGGATCCCTGATTTTCCAGATGTGTGTCTGGGTCTGCAGCGGCACAGACCCCAGAGCCAGGGCAGACATGTCCTGCTGCCTGCCAGCACATGCTGGGTGGGAAGGCTGGTCCCTGAGACAGCAGAGCCAGGACCCCTGCCAGCCCTGCTAGTCCCCCGCTGTGCCTTCTCCTTGGGTAGAATGATGGGGACAGGGAAAAGCACTGTTGACTGCCTCATGGCAAGCCAGTGAGTGTGTCTTTGTCTTCTGTGGTTCTTCTGGTACCCAAGGACCTGACCTGCTGCAGCTCACACACGTGGGCTCAACACCTCCTCCCTGCACTGGCCCTTGTGTGCTACTGCTGGGAGTTAATGGGGTGCTGCAGTCCCAGGTAAAACTCTGTACAAGGTGTGATGTGACTCACAAAGCCTTCTCCACTCAGGGAGCATGTCATGGTGCCGGCTTCAGGTGACTAGCTGTCTCCTTCCAGGATGCTGAAATCTCAAATTCAGTGTGGTATGGCTTGGGTTGGAGGGACCTTAAAGGCCATCTTGTTCCACTCCCTGCCACGGGCGGGAACATCTTCCACCAAACCAAGTTGCTTCAAGCCCAGGGATGGGGCAGGCACAGCTTCTCTGGGCAACCTGTGCCAGGACCTCACCACCCAAGTCGCAGGCATAAGATGTCTGTAAAACCATGCACCCCTGTGAGCCTGACAGATCGATTTTCTGAGGCTGAAGTTCAAAGAACAGCTCCAGCTTCCAGAAAGTTGGACACATCATAATAAAGTAGCCAGAGGTGAGCAGGAATAGCCAGGAGAACATATGAAGAAGCTGAAGGAGAACTGGGTATTACACATCTGGAAGGGAGCCTTCATTTCTGGTCCACAAGCAGCAGGGTCAGTGGAGCTCTACAGGGAGCTCAGCACCACTGATTTGGACTTGTTACACCTGGTGATGAAGCAAACCAGAGATTATGAGGAGAGGCTGATCCCCAGGACTTGAGTTATCAACTGTGGGAAAATTTGTGGCAAAAGCCCCAGCAGCTCAAACCCACACCCTCAGCAGAGCATTAGGTCTGAGGGGCTGTTCCCATTTCTGTGGTCCCTCTGTGCCATGTAGGTGGCACAGTGAGTACCACCCCCAGGGGGACAGTGGTGCAGTGGTGGTGGGGTCAGGATGGGGATTCCTGGTAGTCTGTGGTGGCACAACAACACTATCTGCCACACCAGCACAGACCCCATGGCACAGCAGGATGCCAGAGGTCCCAGTGCAGGGGTCAGGCTGAGCAGTGCTCCAAGGCAGAGCAGGGTTAGGAGGGCAGGATCAGTGCAAGGATGCAGGATCAGTGCAGTGCTGTGAGCACAGGGAGAACATTCCCTGTACATTCCCAATGGGAGGTCCTGCAATCCCAGAGGATAGGTTGGCAGCATCGGAATGAGGGTCCAAGCCTTGGCAGGGTGGAGGGAGGAGGGAGCAGGGCTCACGAGATGCACTGGTGTGTCAGGGAGCTTAAGCTTCATATGCTTTGGTCACATCTGTGGGCTAGTAAATGGCTGCTGAGGGACTGAATAAAGCTGCGTGTCCAGGGAGCTCTGCCCCTCTTCTCCCATGCCAAGCAGCACACAACACTCTGTGCCAAGTCATCACTGCTGAGTCCCCCCTCCCCTTCACAACTCCCTCCCCAACCACAGATTAAATGATGGCAGAAGAAATATCAGTTCATCCAGGTGACGCATCTCAGCCAGAAAGCTGTCACCTGGGGCCTGACTGTCCTCTGGAATTCCAAACTTGCTTCCCAGTCTGGAGAGCTGCTGGAGCTTCCTCTGGGAAACAACCCTCCTGTCTGTGCTGTTCCTCTCTAGTGGCTGGGCATCTTAACAGGGATCCAGGAACATTTGGTGCTAGAAAAGTATTTTCTACAGGAAGAGACTTTTATAAGAAAATTAAGAGTAAGGGTTATTGAGCACTGGAAATGACACAAACCTGCTCTGTGCATTCCTGTACAAAGCAGGGCACAGAGAGCCCCAAGAGGCTGCTCAGTGCCAGGGGAGGTGCTGCCCATCATCCCCAGCCCTGGTACTAGCTGACCTGCTCTCATCCTGCTCCTCCTCCTGACTCCCAATAGACCCAGGGATCCCGTGCTGCAAAGGCAGAAGCAGACCCTGATGCCATCCCCGCCTGCTGCCTGTGCTCTTTGGGATATTGGTTCCTTCTCAAATGAGGCCAAGGGATCACGTGCATCACTCACCTACCTGCTAACCATGGTGGTGCTGGTGGGTGACAATGAGGGACGCCAGGAGCAGGACAAGCCCTGGCCTTTCCCCACATGGCTCTTCGAACTGGGCCATGTCCCCAGCCCTGGCAGGGAGAAGGGGATGGGTGGGTGATGTGAGGCTGGCTGGGCACAGGGACAAGAGCCATTGCTGACGCTGGGGAGGGCATCATGACCTACATTAGCCCAGCTCCCTGAGTCACACACAACATAGCCTGGAGGTGCCAGACTTTGTCTGCAGGAAGCAAAATTCCCTGCCTGGGTCACTTGCCTGTGCTGGAGAGGCTAGAGGCAGAGTTGGGGCTGATGGAGAGACTGGGGCTTACAGCAGGGACAGGGATGATGGCAGTGCTGGGGATGATGACAGGGACAGAGATGATGATAGGGACAGGGATGATGGCAGGGACAGGGAATATGGCAGTGCTAGAAATGATGACAGAGCCAAACTGGTGACAGGGGCAAGGCTCATGGCAGTGACCCCAGAGAACTTCTTTCCTGGGTCCATGTGCCCTTCTGGGGCAATAAGGGGCCCCACGGGTGCCAGCAAGCATGGCCTCATGGAGGGTTCCAGCACTGTGCCAGGTCCCTGTGGAGAGGCCTAGGAGTGTGTACGCTGCTTGGATTGGGACAACTGAGCATGTCTGTGTCAGCTCCAGAAAAGTACCATCTACAGGGGCCCTAATGACAAGCCAGGTACCAATCAGGTGATGTAGTCACTGTCTTGATTGTCAACAGCAAATTAAACCCTGGGGTTCCTCAGGGATTATCTTCCGAAATCAGAAGAGCTCTTGGGATTCAGAGACTCTGTTGTTACTTGGAGAGATGGGAAGGTGTTTCCTCCTGCCTCTTCTGGTGCACCACAGGCACAAGAGCAGCATCACCCTCAGTGTCCTGTCCCGAGGAGATGCTGCTGCAGAGGCAGGCATGGCTCTGTCTTCGAGAGGCCAGAATGCACACCCTGCTCTCAGACTGGGCAATTGGTCAACTCCAGGACAGGCCTCAAGGGATGCTTGAGGGATGCCGAGACTCAAGGCACGTTTCAGAGGATGCTGAGCCCCTTCAGCTCCCTATGAAGGCAGAGGCTTGGTATGCACTAGAGCTCCAAGCAGAGGGTAGGCAGCTGCTGCCCGCTACTGAACCCTGCAGAGACCTCAAAGCATGGGAGGGTTTAATGTATGAACTACGGTTTCAGTAGCTCCTGGGTCATGGTGACACCAAGCCCAGAGGGAGCTGTGTTCGCCCAGGTCCCAGCTTGCTACATTAAATATGGCACCGGTGTCTCTCTGGGGTGGAGGACTCTGAGCAGGGACTGTGCAGGCTCAGGCCAGTGCTGAGCCCATGGCAGCATCACACCAGCCGTGCAGAGCTGGACTCAGAGGGATGCAGTGCTCTCTCTCCAGGAATCATGTTTGTGGACTTCCACTGGGCTCAACTCCCCCAGCCCTGTCACTTCACTGCCTCCACTTCCAACATCAGCATCTTCAGAAAACCCTCCACCTGATTGGGGTCACAGAGGCCTCTAGCCAAGGCCCTTGGAGCTGGGGGTGCTGGAAGCCACTGCTGGGGAGGCAGGAGGAGGCAAAGGAGGTGAGTGACTGCACGTCCTTGCCCCTCACCCTCTTCCACACTCCTTCTTGTTTCCAACTGCCTTTGGCCATGCATGACACTGACAGCTGTTCTTGGATAACTCCAGATGGCTGGCAAGCTCAGGCAGCTGCCAGCGCAGACATCCTGGCTCTGCTCAAGTCGTTCTCTTTCCCCTGGTTCTGCTCTCCACCCCCCCCTAGGTAGAGAAGACCAGGCAGCTCTGGTGAGCAAAAAACTATTTCATACTCTTGGTGGAAAAATAATGCTTCCAAACTTGCCTTCTAAAGGGTCAGGCAGCGTTTTCAGAGTGGGATGCAGTGGTGGGAATGAGGGGGCAACAGCATGGCCTGTCCCATGTCCTGCAGGTGAAGCATGCACGTCCTCAGGTGGTGTGAAGAGGGTGGCTCTGTACTTGCTCATCATGCAGAGGATTTGTTCCTTGTGGTTTTACTGATCAGTCACTGCTGACTGTGTTTCCACAGAGGACCTGCATTAACAAGTGCCACAGTGTTTGCCTGTGTGTCCCACCAGACCCCAGTGGGCCATGAGGGTGTTCAGCAGGAGTCCAGACTGCAGGAGGTCTGGAAAGAGCAGATCATCATGTCCTGCTGCCCCTTTGGAAGTCCTCAGAAGCACTTTGAGATCTGTAGATCACAAGAGGAAAGTGAAAAGGAAGAAAGGACAGCCAGGATGACTCCTGCTGAATAGAAAAGGGCTGAAGCATCCCTGCAGTGTGCATGTCCTTTCACCTTTGCTCTGTTGTTCCATCCTCAGGCACAAACCCCTCTGCTGGCCTTCTGAGGGTGAATTCTGGCCCACTGTGCCAGCTCCAGCTCAGGACTCCTTCTCTCAGCCTGGCTGGGCACTGGCTGTCAGTGGGAGTCCTGCACCAGCAGCACCACCTCCTTGTCTCGTCATAGCCTGTGCATGTGATGCTCTGGCTTCTGGTGCCTACGCACATGGAGCTGTTTGGAGGTTGGCTGTCAATCTTGCTCTCTGGCAGATGCCAACTGGCAGGCACGGATACCCAGGACTGCTGGGAGCATACACATCAGTGCTGCAGCTTCCACCCTCCCGGCCCCTCCAGCCCCCAGCAGGCACTGGCCCTGGGACAGGGCAGACCCAAAAGTCAGATGAGAGGCTGGACCTGGGTATGGGGCTATGAATTTGCCCTCCCAAGTCTATCATGTGGTTCTTGCAGAATCCTGAATGGGGGACTTACAGCAAAACCCTTGCAAAGCAAGGGTGGAGTGTCCTGCCGCCTGTGAGAGCTGGGAAAGAAAGATCCTCAATAATGGAATGTGGAGAGATAGCCATGTCAGCTCCCACAGGGACATGGTGTCTCTAATCATCTCCATGTGTGCAGAGAGGCAAGGGGGACATGGTCAGAAGCCATTTCTAGCTGGTCTCTATAGCATCCTGATGTTGTCCTGACTCCAGAGGTGTTTCTGATGATGTTAGCTCACCCTGCCTTGGCAGCACATTGCACTTCCAGCCAGCAGCATAAGCTGCTCTGATGATAAATGGTTCCAAAGGCAGGACTATGTAGGGCTCAATGTATTCTCATCTTACATTAACACATTGCTTCAGATGCCAAGCAGCAGCTTTCCTGGTGTGCTCACAGGTCTGTTGTGCCAGACCTGTGTCCCAGCTGCAGCTCAGACACTCTTGAGTTGTACTCGTTCAGGTGCACACTCACAAACCCCCAACCAACCCCCATTAATGGTGTTCTCAGGCTCCCCTGCGCCAAGTGTTATTTCTGACTGTTCAGAGTGTGTGTGGGCTGTAATGCTGTGGGCTGAAGGTCCCAGGGTTCTGGTTGAGATAAGGAACTGCTTCCCACCATTGTGGCCAGTTCCTCACTGGGCACACACCCAGCGACACAGCCAGCACTGCAGCACAGTGGGGGCAGGAGGGGAGATAGAGACAGCAGGTACAGGCCATCCTTCTCCCGAGTCTCACAGCTCAGAGAAAAACCCTCCATGAGTCTCCTTGGAATCCACCTCCCAGACCCTTGGTCTCTCCAGGATCTGACTCTGAGCACTGCCTGATACACTCACTTTGTGCAGCAGTCCTGTTACTCTGCACATCTCATTGGAGAGTTTCTGCTGCTGAATCCCCATGGTGGGGAGCGGCAGAGGGGTGAATGTTCGGCCATGGTGGTTTAGGGTTTTTCAGGTCTGAGGTTTGTAGTTTAGGGTGGTTTAGGTGTGTCTGATGGTCAGATGTGTCCAACACCACCTTGTTTCCTCTGTAAACTCTCTGTTTATTCACGTCATCCTTATGCAGCTACCTCTGAAGGACAGGAACACATCAGGGGAAGTGCGAGAGGAGGGTGTTTTTAGGTGACTATCCCTCTCACTTGAGGTGTTATGCTTCTCTACAGTGTAAATACATGTCAACACACCAACACCACAGCCACCCTGTCTTTGAAAGGTGTTTGTCACCCATCGTGACCCCTTAGCAAATAATCTGTTGTCAAATAACAGCACAAGATAAATTGATGTCTGTGGATGCCTGAGCTGAGCCCACCATGCTCCTTACATGGGAATGGATCAGGAATGACAAGGTAGCCTTGGAAGCATGTGTTGTGTCATCCCTGTTACACTCCCAGCTCTGAGCACAGAACACACAGCCTCAGGCTTCTGCTTGCCAGACACAGAACAGTGATCACGTTAGTCCCTAATGAGCCCAGGCCCCACTGTGCCAGCCAGCCAGAAATCCATATTCAAAGACTCTTCCGGTCCTGAGTGGCTTATGAGCTCTCCTGGTAAGCCAGGCAGAGGAAATAGGATAAGCCTTGCTTTACTGATGAGGAATTGAGGCACCAAAAGGTTTAAGTGACTTAAGAGGGATTTGGAGAGAAGCATCTCTAGAGCCCAGGTGCAGAAGCATCCATGGAAGAAGGCGTGACCTCTCAGTGTCCACCTCAGCAAAAACACCAGGTGTCACAAACAGGAGGTGCCAGCCTTGGACGAGCATTCATTTGCCAGCTCTGCTCTATAGCCCCCAGCTCCTCTGTGTGCCCCCATCTCCTCTGCGTGCCTCCAGCTCCTTGATGTGCTGCCAGCTCCTCCGTGTGCCCCCAAATCCTCCATGTGCTCCCAAATTCTCCATGTGCCACCAGTTCCTCTGTGCCACAAGGCTGGTGGGGTGCAGGCAGCCTCTGGGACAGTGCCAGGCAGGAACCTGTGCCCCTCCTGCTCTGCTCAGCTGCCCCCTCCCTGAGCAGGTGCGCGGAGACACACAGACTGGCACATGGGGCACTGGCAGCGCTGATGCCAAAGTTAAGAAAGCAACTGACCTGCTGGCATGAGTGGATTCAGGCACACAGCCCACCTGCCCCACACCAGCTCCAGAGCCCACTGGCATGTGCAAGGAGAGCTCTGGAGAGGGAGTCGGCAGATCCCAGGGAGCCTGCTCATCAGGGACTTTGTCATCCTGTGTGTCCCCAGTCTTCTGCTGACACCTGAGGACCCCAGGGGTCTTCTCAAGGGGTTTGTCTCCTGCTCCTTTGCTCCCCCTTCTCTTGGGCACTTGTGGTGGCTCTGGATTGTTGTCACAGCCTGGGGAATTGTGTCAGCACGTGCCCAGTGCATGTGTGTGAGTGTCAGCACATGTGTGCAGGCATGTGCACGCAGGGACAGGGGGGAGGCAATCCTGTAACCCAGATAACCGGCATCAGCTCTTCCCAGCACTGCTCCTGGGAGGGACTGGCCTTTGGGAGAGGCCAGAGGAGTGGGCAGAGTGCCTGGGGGCAGGGGGCTGTGGTGGGTTTAAGAGGGGGGCTGAGCTGGAGGAGGGCTGTGATGTCAGGCACTGCCCAGCTCGCAGCTGGCTGGGTCCAGGCAGTGCCCCCAGCAGGAGCTGTGCACCAGCAGCAAGAACCCATCCTTGGGGACGTCCAGATCAGGGCTGACCCACCTACCTTGTCTATGGCTCCCTTTATCTTCAGTAGTGGGAGGCTCACCTAGAAAGAGTGGGGTCCCCCGGCACAGCTGAGAGCCTGTGTCCTCCCAGGGACCGTGAGGGCACCCGTGGTGGTCCTGGCCTCCTCCATCCTTCCTGACACAGATCAGCCACGACCCCAGGTTTCCCGTGCTCTGTGGGATGTTAGGAGGGGTTCTGCAGAGGGGCCCAGAGGTGGTTTTGGAAACACCTCATGTCACCAGACCCAGGAGAGCAGGACAGTCAGTGCTGGGTGCTCAGGTGTCACATTTGACTTTCTAGAAAGCCAGAGAAAGAGGAATTTGTAAACACCACATGCTGAGGTTTATTTGCTTCCTTCTGATTTTCCAAGCTGTTTGGCACACCGTCGGAATACTGTGATCAGGAGGCCAGAGTTTTGCTGATTAAACACAGGGGAACAGGCTGGGTGTTGCCACAATTCCAGAAGCTGGGGCGTGGAGACCCCCCACCGAGTGTGAGCCAAGAGGTTCAGGCGCTGGTCTCTGCTGAGGGGATTTGGGAAGGAATAAACTGATTAGTGAGCTCTGAGCTGGGGGAAAAGTTTTGGCAATTTCCTGTGGAAGCACGAAGTGACACTGCAGCATGCAGAGTCTTGGCTGGAGAGGGGCTCCTGGCTAGGGTGAGGGTGTGTGAGGTATGCTTGGGCCCCCTCAGAGGGGCTCCTGGCTGGGCTCAGGGTGTGTGTGGGGGGGGGACATTGTGCCCCTGCCCAGAGTAGTTTCTGGATGGGCTCAGGGAGTATGTGGGTGATGCTGGTTCCCCCCCAAGAGGGGCTCCTGCAGACTTGGGTCCTTGTATCTGAATTGCTGTGTGGCAGAACAGCCCCTCATTGCTTCATCTCCTTCCAGTTGGGGGGAGCCTCCCAGGCTGGAGGGCTCTCAAGGCCTTACAGGCTCAGGTCATGGGCCAGATGCTCCCTCAGCTGTGGAGCTTGGCTTTGCAGACCAGCATTTGCAAGCAAAAAAATGTTTTTTTGCTGGTGTTTTTTTCCTTTCCTATTTCTGAAGGCCATAAGGAAGGGACTTTAGCGACAGGGAAAGGAGGACCAGAGGAGTTGCTAAGAGCAGGTGTGTCAGTAGTGTATGTTGTGGCTGTGAATCCTGGTTCTGAGACAGTGTTGGGGGGATTTGAGACACATCTGCTATAAATTCTTGGTAAATGGGCTTTGGTTGTTTATAACCTCCTTGTCTTGTGAGGAGTCTGTGTCTTGGGTTTGTCTTGGTCCATGGGTGCTGTCCCTGCCCTTTCTGGAGTCAGGGCTGTTTCAGATCACTCCTTCCTGTCTGGAGCTGTTCCATGCTCAGGGCCTCACGTAACACCTACCTGATCTCCTGTCTCGGGGAGGGCATTGTCAGGTCTGTAGGCAGCTGTTTCATGCCAGTAGCTTGCTCAGGAGCAGCTGTGCTATGTCCAAGGAAGGAGACTGTAGCAGTGCTGTCTGGTATGGCAGAGCCTGAGCCCCCAGACACTGGGATGGATTTGCCTGAGTAGAAGAGCTGGTTCCATAGGGAGCTCCTGAGGCCCTGGGAGCTGGGGATGGGCACAGGATGCTCACAGGCACCCAGGACAGCAGCAGTGCCAGGGAGCCCTTCTTCCACCAGCCCCAAGTATGGCCCTCAGACACATTGCAGCACTGAGAGTCATTCTGCCGGGACTGTCCCTGAGCACCCAGAGAAGAGAATCTCACTCAGCTCCTGCGACAGGTTGGGGAGCAGGGGTTACATATATTTCCCGTGATTTATGGCACTGCGTGTGGTGAGACAGCCACATCCTTCCTGCATCCCACACCCTGTCCTCCCACATTCAGCTCAGCCAGATCTCCTTCGCCCAGTGGTAACCTGTGTTCAGGCTGCTGGGTGCCTACCAGTGCCTGGCATCAGCCTGCCCTGGCTGCCCAGGGTGTTGTTCCCACTGGCTTGTGGCTCTGGCAGGGTTTAACCCCGGGGAGCTGGTGCTGCTGATGGGGCTGTGATGCTCATGCAGATAGTCAGCAGTGGAGCTGCGCCGGCCCCACTCAGATGTCTGCAGGGCACAGAGCCTGGCACAGCTGCCCGCCTCTCCTGTCCACTTTGTGTCTCAGAGACGAGGAAATACGTGACCCAGAAGGAGATGTGTAAAGCTCAAGGGTAAGCATGTCAGCTATGGTCCCTTTGGAGGATTTGTGACATTGGCAGCCCACAGTGACAGCCTTCCCATGGGAGCTGCTTCGGCTGCAGCAGGTGGGTGGCTGTACTGTAATTCCCAAACCGGAGCAGGGTGCTGCCTGGGGCCACCTGGGCACCCCACAGCTCGAGAGCATGAGGCTGCCGTGCTGGGACGGGGGACCAGTACTCATCCCAGGGTGGGATGTTCCCAAAGCACAAAGAAGTCCACAGTGTCCACAGCAAAGGCTGCTGGTGTCCCTGGATATATTTTAGGAGAAGAGGAAATGGCCTCAAGTTGTGCCAGGGGAGGTTTAGGTTGGATATTAGGGAAAATTTCTTCACTGAAAGGGTTGTCATTGGGACAGGCTACCCAAGAGAGTGGTGGAATCACCATCCTTGGAGGTGTTCAAAGGATGTGTGGATGTTGCACTTGGGGACATGGTTTACTGGTGGACCTGGCAGTGCTGGATTAATGGTTGGACTCCATGACGTCACAGGGCTTTTCCAACCCTAACGATTTTATGATTCTGTGATTCTGTCCCCTCTCCAGGTCACTCTCCCGGTGTAGGTAGCTCACAGATCCTTTTCAGCTGCAGAACCTCAGCCTCACAAATTTGATCTCAGCTCTGCTTCACCATGAACTGCAGACACACAGCACTATCCAGTGTTGGTGGACCCCATAGCTGCATGTTGGGATCAGCATTCCAGTAGATATTTTTTCTTGTTTCTTGCTATATAACAGACTGAAGAAGAGTTTTCTGGAGCCCTGGGCTGAGGTGAATTACTCAAATGGACAGAGGCAGTGAGGGAGCTGAGAAGCTGCACACCTGGCTGCAGCCCTGCAGAGCCTGTCAGGGTGTGCTGCTGTGCCTCAGTTTCCCCCTCTGTGATGAGGGGACGGCTGCTGCCACATGGGCACCCAGAGCAGGGGCTGAGCTGAGCAGAGTATATCACAGAGTGGTTTGTATGGGAAGGGATATTAAAGACCATGCAGTTCCACCACCCTGCCCTGGGCAGGGACACTTCCCACCTTGAAGCAGTCCAGGTTGCTTCAAGTCCCATTCTACCTGGCCTTGAACACTTCCAGGGATAGGGCAGCCACAGCTTCTCTGGGCAAGTTGTGTGGCAAGTAAATGGGTGATTTTAGCACCCAGAGTCCTCATGAAGGCCTCTGAACCACACTGGGAAATGCATTTATTTTCCTGCATCCCCATTCCAGATGGAACACAGCTGGTGTGGGAACAGAGGGGAGCACCAGCTCTGCTCCTACTGCAGAAACCCTGTCCCAGGGCTGAGCCTTGCTCCGGGAGACACAGAGGGGCTCCAGGGAACACACAGGGACTACCATGGTTTTGGATGGCAGCTGTGGCCAGTGGCTGCTGGACATGGGTGTGCTTCAGATTGGGAAATGGCAAGAATGGGTTTAAACTGCTAAAAGATGTCCTGTTACATAGAAAGGAGAGCCCACAGCTCCCTCAGAAGGACCTCAGGTACCTGGAACCTGTTTGTTCGCAGTCAGTATCTGATGTCCTTATAGTTGGGTTTTACTTTGCAAATAGTCAGGATTTCATGTTTCATCCCTCTGCTTTGGTGAGGAACTTGAAGGGCTCATCATTACCACCCGTGACCCAGCTGCCTGAGCAAAGGGCTGTCCTGCTACCCCTACACAGCTCACCCTTCCCTTTCCCCTCATAGTATCCCCTGGGACTCTCCTGTGTTGCACCAGATCAGTAACATTGTGGGGGAAAAAAATAGCAAAACTGAACATTCTGGGGGAGTTCCCAGCAGCTCTCCCTGTCCTGGAACACTACAAGGGAAGCCGAAGCAGAGGTTCCCTGTCTGAGCAGGACAAGTCCAGCATGTTGGACAGCATGGCTGGAATTTCCAGCTGGAGAATTCCCACCAGCTGTACCCCAGCCCTACCTCCATCTCCCTATAAATCAAGTCACTGCGCTCAGCTGTGTCTGGGCTGGGGAGTATGTGTTGTAGCTGGTGATGTTAATTAAGAGGTAACGGGACTGATGGAGATTTATTTTCAGGCTGCCTGCTAGGAACTGGTTATACACAACTGGGAAATGGAAAATTGACCTCCTGCTCCTTTCCTGTCTTCTCCACAGCAACAGTTAATTATTGTGGCAGGCAGTGGGAGCCAGGGGATGGGCTCCTCTAGCGGCAGTCCCCTGAGCAGGCCTGGGAGCAGCTTTACAGCCTGGCTCTGGAGCCTAGTCCTCATCTCTTCCCATCCCAGATCCTGATCCAGGCAATCTGCCCCTTCCTTGTGTTTTTCCAACTCCCAGCCGGTGCAGCCTCAGGGAGGGAGGGGCTGATCGTGGATGTGGAGATATTTAAGCCTGGAAAAGGATGGGATGTGGTCAGCAGCAGGGAGTAGTGGGCAGGCCGATTGGGCAGCTCTGGGCTCACCTCTGGTCTCAGGGTGTGTGACACTACATTCCTGGGAACTGCTTGCCCTGCGGGGACCATGGGAGCTGGCACTGGGCACAGCAACGTGAATTAGTCCCTGATGTGTTTTCCTCCATCTGGCCATGTGCACAGCCTTGTTCTCCATCCCTTCACTGTGCAGCAGCCTGGAGCCACTGGCTCCTACCTGCCTGGATCCAATGGGACTATGCTGGGCCACCCTGAGGAACTCTCCTGGGCTGGGTGGGTTGGGAGTTCCTGGACTATGACCCCCCCCCATTCTCTGTTTGCAAGGAGACAGATGATGCCAGAGGGGTCCAGGCTCAGAGAGAAGCTGCAGCTGCCTGGAAAAGCATGGAAAGGCTTTCCAGCCTGCTTGGCTCTGTGCAGGCTCCAGGCTCCATCTGTGCCCTGCCTCAGCCAGCAGCAGAGAGGGGGGTGAACAGGCAGCACTTCACTTTTGGGTACCTTTAACCCTTGAGTTCCAGGTGACCTGCAAACACAGCCCACAGCCCCCCGGGTAGTGCCAAAGCCCAGCACAGCAGTCACCCATAATGCTTTTATAATCTCTTTCTTGGACATGACTGTTCCCCCAGGAAAGGGAGGGGGAGGCATGATTAATTTTCATTAGCCTTGTAAATATAAGCTTGTTTCCGCTAGTCTTGCCCTGTAATTAGAGTGCCTGCAGAAGGAAGCTGGGATTTGCTGGTGACTCATGGGAAGCTGGGCCAGCCTGGACATCCCACCCTGGGCAGGAAAAGGGAAGAGTCTGGGACCTTTCAGAGATACAGAGCTTCCCTCGCTCCAGAGGGGAAAGGAGCAAGGAGCAGTGGTCCTCTGAGGGCAGAGGGCAAAGGCCCCTGGGAAGAGGGAGAAGCCCAGCCAGAGAGAGAGAAAGCCCACCAAAAGGAAGTGTACGCTGACATTATTCAAAGGAAAATGAAAACAAACCTTGTGGCCCAATAGCTGGATGTTGATGTACAGATGTAGGATCATCTAAGTAGGAGTTCAGCAACATAGAGATGAGATAGGGAAGGAGCACCTTGGTATTTGCTTTTAATCTGGGGCTGAGTGACCTACAACCACCAGTGCCTAGGCACGCAGCTGTGTCCAGAACACCAGGGAAGTACCTGCACAATAAACAGGCCTCTACAGCTGAGGACACCTCTGTGTCTGTGAGAGGGGCCTCATGGGCTGGGAACTGAGAAGCAGAGCCTGCCCCAACACAGAGAACAGCTGCTTCGGTAACTCTCTTCCCTAACATGAGGACAAAGCATCCAGAAAGGGATCAAGGAGGAATTCTTTTGCACAGGCCAAATTCACCTGTGAAACTCGCTGCCCTGAGATATCAGAATCACAAAGCTATGGAAGTTTCAAAGGAGAAATTAAAAAGGCTGACAGGGATGTGGATAAGGAGGATGTCCCTGCCCACAAGAGGGGAAAGCCAGTCTTTAGGTCCTCTGGAAAACACAATGTAAAGGATACCACCAGCCTGGGGCACCTCCAGGAATGCCTCCATCTCAGCAGTAAAGGTCTTCCCCTGCTGGGTGCGGGCCAAGGATGAGCAGGACCTGTGCTATGCTCTGCACGTGCACCCAGTCCTACAGCCTCCCCAGGAGGAGCCTCCTGCTGAAAAACTAACACAGAGCCCTGTCAGGGAACAATGTTTACCCAACCTAGCAGATGCAGCAAAAACCCTTCTTGAAAGAGCTGCTTGCTAAGGAAAAAACAATTGGCACACTAATTAAAAGTGACTGATTAAAGGACTGAAAGGGAATTACTCATCATAATCATTAAATGCAGCACTTTCAGAGCTCTCTTTGCTATCAGAGCGCCAGCAACCTCTGCTCCACCGCAGCAACACGGCTGCTCAGCAGTGACAGGAGCGTGGAGCAGCCCCGACTGGCACAGCAAGGCCTCTCCTCAAGCACAGCCCTGCAGCCACCAGCACAACCCTGTGGCCACCAGCCCAACCCCATGGCCACCAGCCCTGCTCATCCCAAGGAGCTGCTATGAATTGATCCACCGCAAGACAGTGACAGTCAGTGTGACAGTAGGCAGAGCAGAGCAACACAGCAACACAACACAGCTCAGCACCGCTCAGCGGGGTCTGCCCTTACCTTGATCTGCCACAGACAGCTTCTTCATGTGCTTCATCCTTTCCATCCCTCGCCAAGATGCAGCCGTGATCAGCACAGAGCAGCGACCCAGGGAGATCCAGGTGTTCCTGCCTGTGGGTGATGCAAGTTATCCCAGGTGACATGCCAGGAGCTTTGTAACACAGAGGGTTGCTGGAGCCAGGAAAGGGACAAAGGCCAAGAGCTTCTCATCGGGACTACACAAGTGTGGGACTTTCTGACGAGTAGTAGTGTGGGAGACCTGGTTTAGGGAATTTTTGCTGAGATTTTAGGTGGCCATGTCAGGTTGTGCACAGCCCCAGTGAGAGATGTTGCTCTTTATCCCTTGTCAGCCTGAGCAGACAGTCAGTGTTAGGGAGGGGTAGCAAGGAGCAGTGGCATGGACAGATCCTTCAGGTGTTCCTGCCACTGGGGAGCAGGTTGGCTCTCAGTATGGTCAGGACATGGCACTTAGCAGCCCACCCCACTCCAGGCCCAGGCAGGAGCAGAATCCTGGGTTCCCTGGGCGAGGAGAGCAGTGAGAACAGCCTGTGCTGAGCCGCAGGCTGGGGACAGGCTGAGCAGCACAGGAGGTGGCTCCAAGCCAGTGCTTCTGGCCTTCTCTTTATTCCACAGCCACATTCCAGCTTTGACTGGCTAACCCACCTCTGCAATCCAACCCTATGTGCTGTGGCTTTGCTAATCAGCCAAGGGTTAGAATAAGAGCCAGAAGAGACAGTGAGAGTGAGCCAGTCCATGTTAAGTCCATGTATTCCCAAGCAGAATGTGGCAGCAACTGTAGGACTGGAAATATGCTTTTCTTTGGCTTTGGGTCAATGTGCCTCCATCCTTTTCCACAGTCACTCAGATTGGATATTAGGGAAAATTTCTTAGCAGAAGGGGTGGTCAGGCACTGGAACAGACTGCCCAGAGTAGTGGTGAAGTCACCATCCTTGGAAATGTTCAAAAAACGTATGGATATGGCACTTGTGGACATGGTTTGTGGTAGGCTTGGCAGTGCTGGGTTAACGATTGAACTTGATGATCTTAAAGGGCTTTTCCAACTTTAATGATTGCATGATTCTATGAACATCTACCCAGATACTGAGCTGACAGAAATGGACCCTCTTTTGTAGTAAGACACTGTCAGTGCCACACACAGACCCTGCTTCTACTGCCATGTCCTGCACTGACCAAGGCAGGGTCTCACTTTAACCATCGTTCTGTACAGATGTGTCCAACTGTTGAGCCACCATGTTCCTCGTGTCCATCTTGGGGTTCCTCTTAGTTGACAGTGATGTGGCATTTGGGTCAGTCTTTACATCTCTGGGAGTCATGGTGGACTCAGTCTCTTGCCGACTCTAGCTTCCATAAATCTTAGGCAGGATAAGTGCAATGTTGTCCTTGTGTTCAGGGCACCTTCCTGTCAGGAAAGCAGGAAGAGGAACAGCCCCTGCTGTGTGCTGTAACCTTGTTTCCCAGCTCCCACGACCCAAACAACTCCTCTGCTGCCAAGGCATCTCTCCAGAAACTTCCTGGGCTCCAGGAGAGGAGTGCCTTCCTCACAGCTCATCAGGACTATATCCTTCACTTTCCATTACTGAGCTGCAGCCATCTCTGAGGTGGCAATAGCAAGGATCAGGAATGCCACACCAGTCATTTCGAGGTCTTCTCCAGCCACATCTCAAGGCCACAAGAATCACACAGGCTACAGCAGAGCAGGCTGTGGCCCTCCTCTCCTAGACCAAGGCTTGGAGGGACAATAATCACGAACTGATTCTCCAGTGAGGCTTTGCTGCAGAGCAGTTGAGACCTCAGTTCACCAAAACAGTCTTGAATCACATGGGGAAGGGTCATCAGTTCACCAGCAGGACAACTCTGTGCAAGCAACAACATGGGAGTGGGCATACCACCCTGGATGGACCCTTGGCTGCTTCCTCCATCATTCTGTGCCTTCATTGCTTGGAACCTCGGGGATCCCAGCTCCCCACTGCTCCCCATTCCCTTGCTCTGCAGTCCACTTGCCTGAGCTTACAGCACCTCTCATGGCCTTCCATGCATTGTCTTCAATCCCACCCCATCATGCAGCATCTATGAGCATCCCATCCATGAGAATGGGAGGAAGAGGGAGATGCTGGAGGGAGAAGGAGGGATGATGGAGGTGAATGAGTAGTCAGTAACATAATGTAGTTGTGCTGGTGGCACAATTGTTCATTTGCATTTCCTTGGGGCGTTGATGCTGATATTCATTAAAAGTAATTATGGTGCCACTTCCTCAGTGCAAGAGCAGCATGCAAAGGGAAAAGCAGTGTTACACGCCAACATGCTTCCTCCAGAGCTTCAATGGCATTGTTTAGTGTGAGGAACCTGCTGGGTGAGAGGAGGCCTGGCACCCAGACATTCTCCTCCTCCCACACATCAGATGTGCCAAGGGGTGCCTGAATTGGCAGTGTTCTTGGATGGCTGGGGTACCCTGAGAGTGCTGGTGAGAGGCATGGATGTGATGAGTGATGTCAGCACTGAACAGATACTTCCATCCCAGTAGCTACTGGTGGTGATACAGGATGCTGGGCGCTTGTGGTGGATATCTGTGCACCCAGGAGGGATGCTGAGAGCATTCCCAGCAGATGCTGATGGCTTCTATGATGGACATGAGTGACTCTAGTGGTACCTAGTGCTACCCTCCATCACAGCATTAGAGCAGGACAGCGATAGCAGGTGACAGCGATCAGTTGTGCTGATGCTCTGGGTGGCTGTGCTGGTGGCTATCACAGGCTCTACACATCTGAATCACTGGCTCAGACCTAGCACAGCTCACTAATAGCTGGAATTCACCTTTCCCATGGAGAGAGCTGTGAAATAGCTGGATGGTGTCAGTGCAGTGGCTGCTGATGGCTTGTCTGTGGGACCCGGACGTGTCACACATAGTCCCATCACAGTCACGCAGTGCTGCATCCACACAATGCTGGGAGCAGTGGGCTGTTGGCAGCGACCTGCCACCTCACTGACATCCTTGAGCTCAGGAATGTCTGGGTTTGGGTTGGGGAGTTGTTCCTTGCCTTCAAGAGCTGATGTCTCCACAACAGAGGCCTCTCGGATTAGGAGGGGGCACATGAGCTGCACTTTTTGGATCAGCATATGTCTCTGCTTTCATGGCCCTGGCCCAGACCCAGCAGCAGGAAACACAAGAAACAGGTGTTTTGGTGTAGAAGACAGATGAGCTCTGGGATAGATGTGACTGCCCTGCCTCATGTTCGGCTGTCCCAGGGCATGTGCCTTTCCTTTAATCATTCTCTCTGCAGTATTGGGGTTCAAGTAGGAAGGTGATGAGGGTTTGTACCAGATTTAGGAGGGTGGTCTTCTGATTTTCCCAGGCTTTCCATTCTTCCATTTTGTTGTGATATCCACCATGAGAGCCTCTCAGTGGACAAAAAGTCCTCTTATTCTCTACTTGCACTGTACCTATCCATCTATCTAGTCTTTGCTTCCTTGGAGTACATTCTAAGGAGGGCTGTTGAGCATGTTTGAAGGAAATGAAGTGTCTCTGCCATAACCCAGGCATAAATGCACCTGGGATGTCTGTAATCCCCCCAGGCATGAGTTAACGTGGGGATAAAACCCCTATTGCTGGATGGTGGCAGGTGACAGAGAGGGATCTCATGGGCACTGCAGTGCTCATCTCTCTGTTCTGAGTACAAAGAGCTGCTGTCTCATCTCTGGCACTAGGGCACCAGTTTGGTCATCTTTTGCATCATCAGAGAGGCAGTCAAGCCCAGCACTCGGATCCAGCTTTCCTAGAAAAATTGCCAAGGTACATGTCCTTGTCCCAGTTTTCCATGCATCCTCCCAGCCAAGAAACTGAGGTTCACCTATTTTAATTTCCCCTTGAGCTCTAGGCAGGCCTTCTCAAACCCAGATGGACACCTCTATTCAATTTGGAATGAAAAAGCTGTCCTAGGAAGGCAGACTCCTCTTTTGAGTTCCCGTGCCATTCCCATCTCTTGCTTCCCAGCAGCAAGAGGCTGAGTTCCTCAGTTTGTCCCAGAACTTCACAGTGAAGAATAGAAAAGGCTCAGATATTTGTTGATGTAAATCCCAAATAGTATTTAACCTCTCTGATTAGGTAACTCAGGCTGTGTTCACTGTGTGGTGCATAGGATTTTGAGAACACTAAGAATCGCTGGGGTTTTTTCCTCTATTTATCTGACTTTTCCTACAGGGAGTATTTTTCCAGTTGTTTGCAGTGTGGCTGATGGAGGGAAGGAAGAAGCACAAGGCTTTAGCTGCAGCACAGTAGCACCTAGTGACCAGATGGGAGAGGTTTACAGGGTTTCCATTGTGAGCTGCTCGAGCAGGGGTTCAATGAGCAGCATCGGTAAGTGAGAGTCAGACAAGGTTTTGGCAGGTGCATAGCTGGAACACACCGAAGGCTGCCATCTGCCACCTCAGCCAGGTGTTTATCCCCAGGATTTTCCTTTGTGCCTCTCCAGTCTCTGGTCTCCCAGGGCTCAGCTCAAAGGGGACAGCCCAGAGGATGAGGCACAGAGGGTTCCAGGAAACCCCCTGCCCGAGGCAGTGGGTTCCTGGCATGGCCAAAGACTGCAGAGGGGGTCCTTAGGGGGTTATTCCATGGCAAAGAAAGAAGGGCAGGAAAGTCAAAGGGCACTTTCCCATGAAAGGGATCACCCCAACCATGAGACAAGGAGTCAGGGGCATTTTGGATGTTCTCCTCCCCACTTGGCTGATTTCCAGTCCATCCTCTTAGTCCCTGTGACACACAGAGGGACATGGGACTCACTTCCACATCTTCCCCCACTCTCATGGGCATTGCCTCTGCTTCCTCACACAGGGTGCTGTCTCCCGTTTGCCCTGTGCCTTTGCTAGGACTGAACTGGCACAATCTCGGTGTCAGGCAGAACTGTCCTGTGTTTACGACATCTCGAGGTTGTGGCTTGGGATGTTCATCAGGAAGATGCTTCTCTTATCTCTGTGACCTGAGGATATTTTCCCTTTTCTTTCTGCCCAGCAGGTCTTCATGAGGGACAGTCCTGGAGCCCAGAGGGACACATGGTGCACAGGATGCTGAATCTGGCCTAGTCCTCTAGCCCAGCAAGCTGTGAGAGGTACAGTATGGTCCAGGGGTGACTTTGGGACTACAGAAACAGGGACGGGAGGCACAGACCCAGCTGTGTGTTTGTGGACAAGGGCAGGAGGGAGGAGGAGACTGGGGAAGAAGAGCTGGGAGGGTGATTCAATGACAATTCTCCAACTATCTAGTAGTGAATCCTGCAACGCGCCCCTTGCAAAATAAAGTTATGAAATCTCATCCCTATTGCTATAGTAACGTCACACCTCCACGCTGACCCACTTTGAGACAAAGGAAGTGTTCCTGAGCTCCGAGCATGCGGAAGGCTGTGGATAGTCCCAGTCTGTGCTCTGAAGGAATGGCAGAGGGAGCTGCTGGCTTTTCCCTCCCGCTCCTCTTTGCCCCAGGACCCTCATGCAACAGGAGCTGCTTTGTTTAAGGCACTGAGCAAATCCGCTGCCAAAGAGCATCCCTATGCTGCATCCCAAATGCCGGGAAGGCCCTGCCTAGCATCATCTGGACCTGCCTGGCTTCATCTGGACATTTAAGGAATGGGAACATCTGTCCTGGAGCAAAGCAACATTCTTGCACATCAGCAGAGAGCTGGTGGTGCAGCAGTGACAGCCCTCATCATTTGGAGCGTGCTATAACTACTCTGCCACAAACATCAAGGGCAAGGAGATACAGAATCATAGAATCATGGAATATCCTGAGTGAGAAGGGACCCACAAGGACCATCGAGTCCAACTCCTGGCCCTGCACAGGACACCCCAAAAATCCCACCATGTGCCTCAGAGCATTGTCCAAATGCTCCTTGAGCTCTGCCAGCCTTGGGGCCATGACCACTGCCCTGAGGAGCCTGTTCAGTGACAACCACCCTCTGGGGGAAGAACCTTTTCCTAATCTCCGCCCTAACGCTCCCCTGACACAGCTCCACCTATTCCTTCGGGTCCTGTCACCAGTCACAGAGAGCAGAGATTGGTGCTGCCCCTCCACTGCCCCTCGTGAGGAAGCTGCAGACTCTGATGAAGTCTGACCTCGATCTCCCCTTCTCTAGGCTGGACCTCCTCCTCCTTCGCGTGGTCCTCGGTGCCCCCTGTCTGGGGACTGCTGCTTGCTCTGGCAGCACAGTGAGGCAGGAAGACGCGGATGGGTCTTGGGGAGGGTGGTAGCACAGAAGGCCAAGCAGAGTCTTTGCCTTCCTGTGTGTTACAAGTTTTCAGTTCAAATGTGGAGTCCCTGGGAGTCATAGCATAGGCAAGGTCAAGGGTAGCTGTGGTGAGGGCTTTGCTCCGTAGGGGTCTTTGCAAATATTCCCCCACCCCCCTCCAGGCACCTTGAACAGCCCTGACCAGGATAGGTCAGTTTTGGTCCAGAATGTTCTCATTAGCTGCTTTTCCACATGAGCAGGAACATGCCCCTTGTGGTCTCCAGCATGTGCCCCGAGTGCCCTGTAAGGGAGCAGAGGCTGCAGGTGGGTTTCAAAGATAATGACACATGTTTGCTGCCCTGGTCCTTCCATTCCATCCACCTCACCAGCTCTCCTGCTCTCTTCCTGAAAACTCCCTTTCTTATTTGTCTCATTTGTCTCATTTGACCTACTTAATGCTTTGCATTTCTTGCTCCAGAGCAGATCCCATGGCATGGAGAACTTTGAGAAACTTCTATTTAGGGACAGACAAATAGGTTGTGAAGTTTCTGGGGTTTTGCTCCCTTAAGAGTTGATTATATTAACAGTGACATCGGCATGGAAATAAATTCTCTGTGTCTCTCAGGAGTTCATCTGCTCCTCCAGCTTAGCCAACACCTGAAGTTAAAAATCTCTGTCATATTACAACTTTTGACTTTCACAGCATTGAACTGTGCTGTTACAAAAAAAAAAAAAAAACGCATTTAGAGTATTTAAGGAAGATAAATTATTCCTCATCTGTTTTAGGATGGCATCAGTCAGATCCCATCCCTCCTCATCACCCCAGTGTGCACCAGCAGGCAGTCCCAGCAGAGATGGCCCTTGGCCTGAAGAACAAGCAGGAGACCACAGGTGTGGGTGGCAATAGGGCAATATTCAGTGACCATGAGGCCTCAGAGCTGTGAGCAGATGCCACATTCTAAAGGCACAAGCCATTTATTCAAATGTGAGGTGAAATGTGAGGAGATCCTTCCACTGGGACACAGCAGTGCTGAGGGATCAGTGCCGCACACTCCATCGAGCTCACACACCAACCTGGCCAACACTGGGGTTTGGTCCATCTGGTGAGAGCTGCCTGGCGGGGGGTTGAGGATGGGCTGGGTGAGCCCCTGGGACACCCTCAGGCAATGGGCAGACTAGTCCTCTAAACTGATTCCCCATCTCCCAAGGAGGGATCCCTCACAGGTGAGACGTGTGGCTTGCTGGAAGCTTCTGTCTCCCCTCCATTGCTGTGCAGAGAGTGCCTGGTTCTGGGGATACTGTTACAGTGGGAACATCCATGTGACATTAACTCCTCCTCAGCAGCCCCTGGCTTCATCCCAGGATGGGCAATGCTGCTGCATCCTCTACCCTGGGATGGAGCTCCCCAGGCAGCAGTGGAAAGCATCCCAGGGAGCAGCAAGCGAGAAGGCTGGAGGAAAGTCTGTTGTGTAATGAATTGTTCTAAGCAGAAGCTGGCTATTTTTATCCCCCGCGATTAGATTCTGAACTCTGAATCATCATTAATGCAGGGCTCTGGCAGCCGGCAGCCCCCCTCACTGAACGCCTCATCAAGTGTTCCTGCTAATTCAGGGAACGTTTGACTCTGTGCATGTGGGCAGACCCACGTCACCTACACCACAGTACACAATCTTTTAAGCTTCTTGCAGCAGGGTGAGGGGAGGCATTTTTCTTCTGCGGGTTGCGAATCCTCAATTCCTTCTCCAGCCGGTTGTTAGCGTGCTGCTGGTTTCTATATATAAAAGCCACCTCTGTGTTTGCAGCCAGCTTGGATGGCTGGGCCAGGGTTTACGTGGGAGACTGTGTTATGTGGAGCTCTGGAAAAGCTGATTGGCAGAGGGGAGGACTAGATGACTCTAAAGGGTGTCTGCAGCCCCGTGAGTCAGGGGTGTCTTCTGAAGGACACGTGCCCTGAGCAGTCCCATTTACACGCTGCTGCCTCTCCTGATGCTTCTCCCTGTTTCTCCTGAGCAGCACCCAAATGCCTCCTGCTCCTTCGTGGCCAGCCCTGCCTCAGGAGTACATAGAATCAGAGAACCAGAGAATTATCAAAGAGTTTGGGTTGGAAGGGACCTTAGAAACCATCTCATTCCAGCCCCCTACCATGGGCAGGGACACCTTCCACTATCCCAGGTTGCTCCAAGCCCTGTCCAACCTAGCCTTGAACAGTTCCAGAGATGGGGCAGCCTCAGTTTCTCTAGGCAACTGTGCCAGGGCCTCACCACCCTCACATTGTGATACTTCTTCCCAATATCCCATCTCACTCTGCCTTCTGGCCATGGGAAACCATTCCTCCTTGCCCTGTCACTTCAGGCCTTTGTCCAAAGTCCATCTCCAACTCTCTTGTAGCCCCTTCAGGCACTGGAAGGGGCTCTAAGGTCTCTTGGAGCCTTCTCTTCTCTGGGCTGAACACCCCCAGCTCTCCCAGCCTGTCTCCAGAGACCTCAGAGCATCTCTGTGGCCTCCTCTGGACTCGCTCCAACAGCCCAGCATCCTTCTTGTGCCCCAGATCTGGAGGCAGCACTGCAGATGGGGTCTCCCCTGTGCAGGGCAGAGGGGCAGAAACCCCCCTCAACTACTGCCCATGCTGTAGGATGAGCCCAGGATACAGTTGACTTTCACCAATCTCCCTGTCCTGTTCATACATGTCTTGTCACACATACCCTGTTCACACACACGTCCTTCCCCAACCAGCCCTGTCCAGGTGAACCCTGCTTTGGAGGCTATGAGCTCAAGAAATGTTCCCAGCCCACACAGGGGGTTATATCAATGCCTGCCAAGGAGCCTGAGGAGAGGGTCTCTGGCTTCTGCTGGCACCATCTGGACCCAGGTCTCGCTGCGTCTGGTACCAGGTGTTGTGTACAGTTGTGGTGATTTTGTGGTGCATTATGTCCTTTAGATGGGATGTGACAGTTAGGGGGATGAGAGGGCCTAGCTCTCCTGAGAGGTGGTAATTCCTCCCTCCATTTAGCGTGGATGCAGTATGTGGGCAGTGACTTTGGTGTTTCCACAGGAAATAAACTTAGAAGCTGTTGGAAAGCTCTGCTGATGGGAATAGTGGGAGATCTATGGCAGAGCTGTGAGGGCAGAGAGAAGAGGGAAGAAAGGGAAGGGGAGATGATGCTTTTTGCTGTGGTTTTGGGGAGAAAGAAGAATCAGAGTCACAGACTGGTTTGGGTTGGAGGAGACATTAAAGCTCATCCTGTTCATGATGCAGCCACAGCTTCTTTGGGCTACCTGTGCCAGGGCCTCAGCACCACTTGGAGAGCTCTTTGAGTGCCTATTTCTGTGTCAAGGCATCACTCAGCTGCAGCAGTCGTGGTTGTCAGCAGAGGAGGGCAACCAGGGAGAGGACAAAGAGTTGTTGTGTGGAAGATGTGTGCCAAGAGCAGGGGAGAAGGGAGGGAGGGCAGCAGCAGCACTGAGCCAGCCCCCACTGCTGCCTGTGGAGGGTGAGATTAGCCACCAGCCCAGTGCTCGCAGCTCTCTGGCTCTACAGGAGCATAAGCTCCCACTCTCAGAGTGCACCCCACGCTCACAGCCTGCACCCTGCAACATGCTACACACAAGGAGCAGAAATACAGATGAACATGGGGTGCTTTTGGAGCTCCCTGTGATCTGCCAGGCTTGCTGAGAGGGAGCCTCCTTGCCTGGTGATCCGCAGCACCCCCAGGACCCCTCTGCCACACATCAGGCTGGCAAACACCAGCTGACTGCAACGTGAGATCCTGGAAATGGATGGAAGTAGAGAGCAGCGAGATGTGGTGAGGCTGGCAGAGTGAGGGGCTGTATGTCCTTGCTGAGAAGGTCTGCCCTGTCCTCTGCCCTGTCTTCTCCATGCCAGGATAAGATGGTTTAAGGCCAGTGTGCAGAATTTAAGACAGTAGAAAAAGGGCAGCATCTCCTAAAACACACATTCACCCCAAAAGTTCAAATGGAGGGGGCAAAATGGACAGTGACATTGGTTTGCCCAAGTCCCTTGTCAGGTAGAGCCCCAGCACAGAAGCTGATCACAGCTGTTGGTGGGGGATCCATGCCTGGAAGTGTTCAAGTCCAGGTTGGACGAGGCTTGGAGCAACCTGGTCTAGTGGAAGGTGTCCCTGCCCATGGCAGGGGTTTGGAAGGAGATGAGTGATAAGGTCCCTTCCAATCCAAATCATTCCATGATTCTCTGATATAGTTCCATCCCCTGTCCGGTGTCTGGAGCTGCTGGAGCTGAATTGGGTGCAGTCCATCCAAGCCAGCAGGCAGGCATCTCCCACACTGCTGCTGTGAACCATGTCCAAGAGGAGGCTGCCTCCAGCTGGGGTTTGGGATGCACAAAAGTGGCATAAATCAGATCAGGTCAGTTCAACTGCTTCACCTCAGAGACCTCTGAGCATCAACAAAGTCACTGGGAAGAGGAAGGGCAGCCCTGCGAAAACAGTCTGAGGGGAAGGGAAGTAATGGGGCAAGACTAGCCCCTTTCCATGGGCTCAGGGGTCCTGTCCTCACCCTGGCAGCCCCTGCTGCAACCATCTGCTAGTCAGGTCTTGTCTTGTGATGACCATGGGTGTCCCCTCTGTGATGGGGGACAGGCCACCCCCCTGCTGTGGTGCCTGGCTCAGGGCAGGGGGACACACTGAGGGCACTGGGCAGCTGCTCTGGGAGACAGACCTTGCCCAGTCTGTGAGCTGAAGGATCATGGATTTGAGATTTAGTTTCAAGCTTTTTCATCCATCCAAATTAAAATGATGGCGGGGAAGAAGCTAATTGGACTTTTCTGTGACCCCACATCTCAAGAAAGTGTCATGGATTGCAGAGAGTAATTGAAATATAAGAAAACAGTTTAATCCATCTTAAAGGGAGATCAGCTGACAGAGGAGGCAGCAAACAGCATGGTGGGCACCAGGAGCTGGGGGGGAGGAGGCCCAGCCCTGCCCCAACACATGCCCAGCAGCAGACATGTCCCTGAACAGCAAGGAAAGGGATTCCAGAGCTGGAAGGACAGGCAGGAGGATCAGGACCTGTAGCAGCCCAGCAGGAGTTCACAGGAGGAGAAAGGAGCAATGAACTCCCTGCCATATAGAAGCAAGTGTCCACCCTTGGCAAGGGCTCACCAGCCTGGGAGAGAAGGAGCTCCCTGCCCTCCCCTGCTCTCATATTCCCATCCTTTTTGCTCCTGCTCTTCCGGAAGCTTTTCTTTCCCTCCTTTCCCACTCATCCCCAGCCCCTCAGTCTTTCCTCCCTGCCCCTCTGCCTCTCGAGGACCTGAAGGCAGCCGGACCCCTGGCCCCACTCATCCTCCCCCACACGTCAGGCCTTCATTGCATGGCACTGATTTACATTTCTTTCATTTCATTTTGCTATTTCCTCCCACTATCCCAGATTGCTCCAAGCCCAGTCCAACCTGGCATTGAACACTTCCAGGGATGGGGCAGCCACAGCTTCTCTGGGTAACCTATGCCAGAGCCTCACCACCCTCACAGGGAAGAATTTCTTCCTAATATCTAATCTAAATCTCTGCTCTTTTAGTTTTAGTTCCCCCTCTCTGGCTCTGTTAAAAGTCACTCTTCCTCTCAAACTAAACCAAAAAGGAACTAAGAAACTAAGCTAAAAGGAAATAAGAGTTAATTTATGATTTCATGTAGGTTTTAATTATGGAAAATCAACTCACTGATTGACAACTCAACTCATATAAATGGTCATTGATTCTCTTTAAGCAGCCCCAAAAGGTTCGTCATTTTTTCCTATATAACCCAATGCAGATGAGGATCCCTCTGAGCCAAGCAGGATGGGGTAAGACCACTGGGAAGACCTTCAGTGAGGATCTCCCCTGCCTCCCCTTCCTCTGTCCAGCTGTCCCTCTGCCACCCTGCAGGGATCCTGTACCTGACAAATGGGCCAGAGGTGTCCAACCCCAGCCCCGTGCTGTGGCAGAGGGGACAGTATCAGGGACAGACGGGCAGGCTTGGAGGGTGACACAACTCCCCAGGAGTCATGCAACACAGCAGGAATCATCATCTGAGCAGGAAACAGCTTCTCAGATCAGGCACTGAGTGCTCAGAAACACCTCTGCTCTCACAGAGCTACTGACACGCTGTGCTCCGGGGTAAAACATGCCACATGCCTGGCACTGGCTGAGAGGAGGCATTTGCCATCATGTCGTATTAGCGCAGCTGCATGAGCACAGGCTGCCAGCCCTGAGATCCCAGCACCACAGAAACACCGTGCAGAGGATGAGGTGCTCGGCTCGGGGCTGCCTGGGCTCAGTGAGGATTGGTGCAGTGTCTGAGAGCAGGTTTTTCTCCAGCCCCTTGAGCAAACGGGACAGAGCAGGGATCTGCTGGCAGTATCCTGCCAGCTTTTGTCACACTGCTGGGGAGGGGACTCTGTTAAATAACCGCATGCAACATCACAACACCAGCAGCGCTGTTAAGCAGCCTGTGGTTGAGCACTGAGGCACAGAGGTACTGCAACTGCAGAGAGAGAGTGAATCCTGCCCCTCCTCCTCTGCTCTGCCCTGTTTTCCACAGTGCCTGGTCTCATGCCCCTTCTCCTCCCCTCCTGCCATGTCAGCTCTCTCCTATCCTGCTTCTCTCCTTTGTTCCATAACCACAGTGTCATTTGCTTTCAGAGCTGGCACAGCCCCCACAGGATGCCCCCTGGGCTGCCAGAGGGGTTCCCGGCTGGCTCTCAGCATCTGTCCTCTTCCTCCAGGTACAGGGAAGTCTGCGGGGAAGCAGGGCCAGTGCTCCTGCGAGGGGTCTGCCACACCGTCCCTGAGTGATGGTCTAGGAAGCACTGGGACCATGAAGGGCTTAGGAGATAACAGAAGCCGCCACCTCTCTGATAACCTGGATTCCCCTCAAGACTCTCTTTATGCCCCCCAGGACAGGAACCCTTATCTCCTCAGCCCCACCGACTCCTTCACCATGGATCCCCGATTCCCAGCCCAGAACACGCTCCATGGTGACTGTCTCCTTCCACTCAACAACCAGATCTCCAACAGCAGCACTTTCCCCCGCATTCATTACAACTCCCACTTTGAGGTCCCAGATGACAACCCTTTTCCAAGCCATGCCCAAGCCACAAAGATCAACCGCCTGCCTGCAAACCTCCTTGATCAGTTTGAGAAGCAGCTGCCCATCCACAGGGATGGCTTCAGCACCCTTCAGTTCCAGCGGAGCGACGCGAAGCACCGGAGCGAGAGCCCTGGGCGCATCCGGCACCTTGTCCACTCTGTGCAGAAGCTCTTTGCCAAGTCCCAGTCTCTGGAGGGCCCCACCAAGGGCAATGTGAATGGGAAAAAGGGGGCAGATGATGCCAAGCAAAACCGGAGGAGCAAGAGCAAGGACCGAGCAAAGACCTCTGAGCCCAAGCGCAGGACCAGGTCCAACATCTCCGGCTGGTGGAGCTCAGATGACAACCTGGACAGCGATACCTGCAGCTACCGCAACCCCATGGGGCTTATGACGCTGGGCCGGCAGCCTGACCACAGCCAGCCAAAGTACTTCATGCATGCCTACAACACCATCAGTGAGCACATGCTGAAATCCTCCAAGAGCAATAACGACCTCAAAGTCCCCCCTTGCACCAATATCCCCATCAACAACGACTCCAACTACATCAAGCGGGGCTCCTGGTCCACGCTGACGCTCAGCCATGCCCGGGAGGTGTGCCAGAAGGCCTCCGCCACCATTGACAAAGCCTTGCTCAAGTCCAAGTCCTGCCACCAGGACTTGGCCTACCACTACCTGCAGGTGGGTGCCGGGGTGGGGCATGGCATGCTCCATGCAGGGAGCGCACGGGAGTTCAGGGGACATCCTCTCGCTGGGCACCCTATTGCCTGTGTAACCTTATCAAACATCTCCAGACGGTTCAGCTGCCACCTAAGGTCACATTGCCAGGAGAGGCCCGGGAGGGGCCCCAGGAATAGACCTCCACTCCTTCTGCGGGGACACTGGTGCACATGGGGTCCATCTCCCACAGCTGCATCATTGTCCCAGCACTCCCCAGCCCCTGTGCTGGACCATGACAGCATGGGGAGGAGGGGATTTTCCCTGCCACACCCTCTGCTGTGATCCCCATTTGCTGCAGACCCCACACATGCCCCCCCCACCTGGCCAGACCCTGAAGATGCTGGGGAGAACACTCCTGGGGAGGTGGGTATGTAGCTGCCCACATATCGTTGTTCCCAGTGGGTGCCCATGCAGCTGGACATGGTGAGGGGCCATGTCTCCAGCCTCACTTGGACACAGCTCCCCAAGCTCCAGCCCCTCTCCATTGGGGAGCCCCACTCCACCACCCCGTGGGCTGAAGATCCCCAGCAATAACTAACACTTACCCCTTATATCCATGCATCACAAGGATATGCCGGCGTGCCCAGTAAGCCCTACTCTGCCCAGCTTCCCTGGAGTGCTGGTAGGACTGACAGCTGCCTCACTTGCCCACGTGGAGCAGGGCTGAGGGCAGCGGGGCAATGCCAGCCCCCAGCTTGCATGGCCGTGGCCTGCATGGCTAATGCTGGTTTGAAACCCCATCACCAACAGCTCCAGGTCACTGTGGCAGATTCCAAAAGCAGCACTTGAACAACATGAACCTGACTGTGCCCTAGAGAGAGGAATGAAGACAAATAAGCCAGGCCTGGATGGGGGGAGGAGGGGACCAATCTGTGTATGTAAATCTCCAGCAGCAACCCTTTAATGCAGAGGTGCCATGGGCTCCCCTGGTTGTGCCCAGCAAGCTTACAAGCTTTAAAGAGCAGTGAGTTATTGAAGCACACTCTGTTTCCAGTACTGTTCTGGCCATGGCTGCAAATCAAATTTCCAGGGGACTGAACTCATCAGGAACATCATCAGGAAAAATGGTCTTGGCCTGGTTTCTTTTTCTTTGCCCCCCTCCTTCCAGTTAAGTGTTTGAGGTCAAAGAGCTGCAGCTGAACTCTCCACAGGCCCGGTTCCTCTTTGCCTGCAGCGCAGAGCCTGTCAGGCAGCTCCAACAGCCCCTCGCCTCTTGGGGTCTGGCCCCGGCTGGGGATGTGAGGCTGCCCTGGCCATCATTCCCCCCCATATAATGAGCCTCCATTTCTCGACAGCCTGACGCAGGGCTGTGGGCACAGCTGGGTGGCACGAGCCCAGCCAGCAGCTGGGCAGCCCCATCACTCGGCTGGGAGGACACGGGTGCCCCGCTGCAGCCGAGCGAGCCCCCACGGAAGTGGGACCAGCCCCCCAGCCCCGGGCCGACCGACGCAGGCAGCGCCCAGGTAGGGATCTTGTATTGAGGGGAAGCTTTTGCCCAGCTCCCTCCCACCCTGGCCCTGACCCTCCTGGGACCATCAAACAGGGGCACTAGCCTGTGCCACCAGACTTGGAGTGGGTAGGGAGCAGCCAACAGCTGTGGCTGCCATGGCTGGAGGGGCACTGGGGGACACCAGGGTGCAACCAATATCCCGAGTGCCCGGGGCAGCCCGTGCAGCCAACAACATCTCACCAGCAAAGCCAAGACCCCCGGCACCCAGAAAACAATGTTTTGTGCCCCTGCAAGCTGACAGGTCACAGGTGCTCAGGCTAATCTTGTACCCATGTGAGCCACAGAGATCAGGGCACAGGGCTCAGGAACCTCATGGTAGCATGGGGTGATTATATCCAGACCCCTTCTCAGCACGGGAAAGGGACTACACTGGTAATGGAGAAATCATCTCTGCAGTTGTGGGTGGGAAACATCCTTTCACAAGGCCACGCTCCACCTCGGGACAGGACAAGCCCTCTCCCTACATGTGCCACAGGGAGGAACCGCAGGGATTTGCCTACCCAGTGCCTGGTGAGCACAGGGGCCCTACCCTGCCGTGGATGGAGCTGCTGCCAGGCAGAAATGGCTGGTGGGTCCCAGAGGTAAAGGGACATGAGAGAGGGCAGAAGGAGAGGCATGAGGACAAACAGGACACCGCAGCCTCTAGGTTGGGCAAGCCCCTCAGGCTATTCACCTCTTCTGCCCCATTTGCAGACTCTAGGTAGTCTTGGGCTTCACTGGGGACTACTGGGGGTTCATGTGATGTTTCCAGGCCCATCCCCGTACCCAGATGTTAGAGTTGGTAATCACTCAGCTTTAGGTCCAGCCCTGTCCCATCGTCATCAGGGCTTTCTCGAGATCAGTCCCCGAGGTGACACAGATCCATCCTTAGAGCAGAGTCCCCAAGGAGGGAGGCTGTGTTCTCCATGCCCTGTTCCCCATCCCCATGGGCCCCACATGCAGCTGGCAGCACAAGGAAAGAGGCTGAGGGGTCAGAATCCCTGTGGCTAGGAAGCTCCTTGGAGTGGGAGATGACCCAGGCAGTGGTGAGCAGGAGCTGTGGATACCAGGACCATACCGAAGGGATGTGCAGTGTGGGGGCTGCCAGGGGACAGTCACCATTAACCTCATGAATCACCTAGATTAGCCTCCCCAACCCCACTTACAGTGCCCTGCCAGAAGGACAGCCGGGGCCCAAGGGCTCCAGTTTTCTTTCTCAAGGACGTGGCTGAGCCCACGGCTGACCCCGAGGGACGCGGCCCTGGAGGGAGCAGCAGTGTGCCCACGTCAGTGGAGCCTGTGCATGGCATGTGCATCCCTGCCTGCTGCGTCCGGCCTCACAAGAGCTTGGCAGGGCATTCCTACGTGGTGCATGTCCATGTGTGTTGGGGCTGAGCTGCATGTCAGAGCTGGCACATGTGTGAATGGAAACACTGTTTGCTCTGCAAGTTTCTTCCTCCAGACCTCCCCAAAACTGTTGGAGCGGTAAAGCTTCTGCACCCCTGTCCAGAGCCCACAAGAGGAGCCTTCCCCTCCCCTCCACTCCCGTCTCTGTTGGGGGATGCCCATGTGACCCCTTCCCTTTTTCCTCCATGCTCTGCTCATGGCAGGAGAGCAGCAGAGCCAGACAGTGCTGCTGGTTTGTGACATTCAGCATTGTGGCAGCAGTGAACCCCAGTTCCAGGGATGGACACATGCCTGAATCCCACATGCACTGCATGGCACCACATGGACCATGACTGGGCAGAAGGAACCACATCCTGCAGAGTAGAAGACCACCTCTGCTGCCTACTCCTCACCTCCATGCAGCCTCAGGGCAGGTGTATCCCCAAGCCCCCACAAATGCTCTTGTCCTGGGGGTCCTCTTATATCCACTCCCTCCACACCAACCAGAACACCATGGTCAGAACCAAACCCACACCTGGGAGAGCAGCAAGAAGGGCAGCAGAGTCCCACTGCCAGCGAGGAGCCTTCAGAGCTGCTCTGGGCCAGGCCTGGGTGCCCTCGGGTCTACTTAGTTTTGTCCGTGACACATGGGCTGTGCTCAGAGCCCAGAGTCTCACCTGCCAGGAATGCTGCTGCCATCAAGGGGCCTCACTGACCACTGTCAAGGTCTGTCCTTGACCACAGGAGCTGCTCTGGGCTCATCAACCCCTATCGCAGAGCTTCAGACTGTGGGACAGGCTTCTCACATCCTCAGGGGCCTGACAGTGCAGAGAAGCACCCCAAAAGACCCTGAAGAGCACCCCAAGTACCTGTACTGCTTTTGAAGGTCCCCAATGGCACCTGCTTGTCTTTTCATGTGTGACACTTATGAAACCTTTGTCCTGCACACTGTCCCACAGGAGCAAGAGCTCCCTGTGGACTCTGTACGCGGGCAGAGTTGGGACACAATCTAGACTGAGGTAGTGGATTCAGAAGGTGTCCTGCCAAGCATCTTCCTTCCCCTTGACTGCTGAACTGGAATGTGGAGCCTCCTGAGAGCTGTGTCTTGCTGTCTTGCCGAAGTGAAAAGCAGAGGAGAGGCAGGGAAAGGAGAAATAAGGCAGCTCAGTGAGGACCAGTGGGCTGTCACAATGCCACAGGGAGGCTGTCCCTAGGAGAGGGATAAGGTCTGTACGGGGCAGGCAGTGTTGGGGGCTCCCTGGCTCACAGGCTGCACCAGCAGGGACACACTGAAACTCTTTTGTGCGGCTTTGCCAAGAGCCAAGAGGGCCAGAGGCCAGGAAGCAAATGCACCAGCCCTGGCAGAACTGAGCAGCCCCCAGCCCCTGCCCTCGAGTAGTGGCACTAGAGCAGCCGCAACAGCCTGAGGTCTTAACGCTCCCACTGTCCTGGGCTGAGCCCATCACCCCTCACTGCCCCACACCATCCAGCATTTGCCCCTGCACAGAGCACGGCTGTGCAGTCCCTGGTCTGTTGAACAACCTGGCTGCTGGCAGACTCTGCCCTCCTCCACCTGGCCTGTCCCCTTCCCAGCCCTGCCTGCCCGCGCCCCAGTCCCGTGCTAGTCTGAGACCCCCGCAGGCAGGAGCTGCAGCTCACCCCAAGGAAAAGGCAAGCAGCAAAATGCAGGCTCCAGTCAGACCTGACACCAAGTTGATAGGTATAAAAGTGCTTTCTCGGGGCCCTTGTCTCCTTTAGGAACAGAGCCAGAAATCCCAGTGACCTGTTGGGATCCCTCCCAATGCAGGACTTAGCTGGAGCCAGTGCAGTCCTCCTGGCCAGCCTCAAGGCCACCAGTATGGACAGAGGCTGGGGCAGAGGCAGTGCTCACACCCAGCAAGGAAAGGACTCTAGGCTCTTACACTTTTGGAACCTGATGGAAACATCCACAGCCCCTGAGCTGGACAGTTATGCAAGCAACAAGCCTGGGAGCTATGGCCAAGCACAAAGATTGCAGGAGGCAGGGTGGAAAGAGATGGGAAAACCCACACCAGCAGCAAGTGGGGCCAGGGAGGCCTGGCCAGGTGTGGGTCTCACGTGGAAGACTCACTCCCCATTAGTCCCCACCTGGATGTCACACACCTGCATCAGCCCTGACTCTGTGTTCCATGACCCCCAGTAATGCAGGTACTGAGTCATGGGCACACTCCTGACAGGAGCCCCATCACCCACAGGCTGTTTGGGCTTTGTTCCACACCTTGCCTTCTCCTGGACACACAGAGGAGGCAGCAGGATGGCAGGACACAGGCTGAGCCCCTGCTCCTTTGGGCAGAAGAGAGCCCTTGGGCTGTTGTGTGTGGACTGAGCCTGGACACAGTCCAGGCCCTCTCAGGACCACGAGCCCGAGGATCTAAACCTCACCTGAAGATGCTGCTCCCCAACAGCATCAGACAGACCTTCAGACTGGCTCAGGCTTCCACAGAACATACCTGCTGTGAACAGGGTTGGGAAAAGGCACCACGCAGCGTCTAACAGCTCTGGCTCATCGCAGCTGCAGCACAGCTCTGCATCCCCAGAGCACTGTATGAACACCGGCCGCTTAATCCCACGGCTCCCTGGGGATCTGGGCAGATCCAGCAGCTCCATCCAGCATAGCCAATGTGGATGCTCCTCAGCAGCATGAGCTGTGCTCAGCACAAGACCCATTGCTGCTGCCCATGGCACCCACCCACCTGCTGCTCCCCAAAGCAGACTGGGTGGCCTCAGGCCACCTTGGGGTTGCCATGGCATGGACATTGCTGCACCCTCACATCTGTCCTTGCTTCTCCCTGGTTGCATCTCTCAAGGGGTGGACAAAGGCCAGCTGTAATCTGAGTGAGCCACGAAGCCTAGGCTTGCTCCTGGCAACTCAAGCTTCCCCGTCTTTCTCCTTACCTGTACCACACCATGCGTGGCTCTTGACCTGGGCAGTTCTGGGCACCTTGGCTCTGCCTCCAGCCCCCCACTCAAGCCCTTTGCAGGATGGGCAGGTGGGGTATTGGCTACTGTGGTTGCTCAGTGCTTCAAGCCTCCAGTGGGACCATCAGCTCACCCATCTCTAGTGAGGGAACAAGAGACCACGTCTGCCTTAAATTAATTGTGGAGTTGCCATCTTAGTAGAGTTGGAAGTGATTCTCTTGCCAAAGGGGCTGCTCATCTTTGTGCAGAGAGGCCAGCACAAGGTCTGTGTGCCTGAGCTGCTCCAGAGAGACTTGTGAGAGCCTGACCCTGATTTGGCTTCAGAAATGAATTTCAGCCACTCAGAGTCACATTCAACTGAGAAATCTAAAAGGGTGTTAGATCCCGTCTGGGCTCTGACTCACAAGTTCTGCTCTACAACAGCACTTTTATGTTCAATGACACAGTCTGTGTGATGAACACCCATGTCTACTCCTGTCCCAAAGCCCCACACAGGCCTGGTGAGACTCCCTCCTCCCTTCCCATTATGTCTGGCATTGTGCAGCTTGTATTGGCTGTGTGAGCATGTCTGGGGTGGAGGTGGTCTGCAGCAGCAGGGGGAATGGCTGTGATGTGCTGAAACAGAAGCCACCAAACCCAGGGCTGCCTGGCATGAAGTGGTAATGGAGGGTTGTAAAGGAGTTGTGTTGCCCATTTCCACTGCACTCCAGTGGAAGGTCCAGCAATCCCCCCAAGTCCCCATGATCCCATTGGTCCTAGAAGTGCCATCCCTCACACCTGCTAATGCTCTCCTTCCGCTTGTAGGTGCCTCAGGGGGAGTGGAACAACACGCTATCCAAGGACAAGGACAGCGAGATCCCGTGCCGGCGCATGCGGAGCGGGAGTTACATCAAAGCCATGGGGGATGATGATAGTGAAGACTCAGAAAACAGCCCCAAACCATCCCCAAAAACTGCAGCTCGGAGGCAGAGTTACCTCAAGGCCACCCAACAGTCCCTGAGTGAGCAGAGCACCACACAAAGGTAACACTGGAGCTCCTCTGAGAGCTCTGAATGGGTCCCAGGGCCACCCCTGGAGCAGCCCTTGGGGTCTGGCCAGCAGCAGCATCCCACAGAGGCCCCAAGGGGGGATCAGAGCCCAGCAGGTCTCCTGCACCCCAGGTCGAGCTGCTCACAGGGCAGAGACATGAAGAGAAAAGTGGGACAGGAGGAGATGTGGCAAAGGAATGGAGAGAGCTCCCCATCCTGGTGACTCCAGATAACCCTGGCATTCAGAGCTGCTCCAGGTCCCTGTCTGCTAAGTGATGGGGAGAGCACTCTTCTGATTGGAGCTGTGGGGATTTCCTCTCCAAGCATCTTCTCCTCTGGGGGAGTACAGAGATCCAACCCCATGATGCCATTTGGACATGGAAGCTGCTGACCCAGCATGGCTCAGGACACTTGGCACACAGCCCAAGGCCCACTGGGACTGTGACAGCTGCTTTACTCCACAGGTGTCTCAAGGACCCTGTGACCAGCCAGAAAGTTGGCACACTGGTCTGGGTGACATCCTGAGGCCAGGAGAGAAGAGCTGAGAGGTTAGGCACCAGGTGTTGAGGGAGGAAGACCCACAGTGGTTTGAGCCAGCCACACAGGAGAGCCAGGGGAACACAGCAGACGCTTTGCTGGGCCAGAAGGTGGTCCTGCAGGACAGGAGGTGTGTGACCTATGACTGGTGGTGATGCTGTGCTGTGTCCTCATCAGCTGCTCCACTTCCCAGGACAAGGCACCTGGGGACTATCAGTGTTTTGGATGCTGAGTGGTATGGAGAGGCAGGAGGAAGCAGGAGCCATCGCAGATGAACTCCTGAGGCTCAGCAGGCAGAGGGAAGCTGGGTGCAGGCAGTGTGGGGACCCCTCATGAAGGCTTCAGGCTGAGATCAGATGCTGCTTTCTGCCGAGAGATGATAACAAAATCAACTGTGGGGAGCCCTAGAAATGCCTGTTCTGGATCCATCCCTACTCCCAGCCTTCACATCCACCTAAGAGGAGCAGAGAGGGGTCATGGGGTCTCTGGTGCGAAATACCTACGTAGAGAGGCTGGGATTCCTCATTGCCCATCCAGACCATGTTCATCGGAATCTGAGCTGCCTTGAGCGCTGGGCTCAGCCGGAGCATGGGACAGTGCTGGGGAAGGTCTGGGGAGCGCAGGAGGTCGGGGCCGCAAGGATGCGGCTGTGGGGAGCGGGGGGCCCCAAGGGGCTCCGGTCAGGGTTCGTCGCGGCTGGAGCTCTGCCGGGAACAGGACCCTGCGGGGCGAAGGGGGCTCTACAGCGGGGCCCTGCCTGGGACGGAGCCGGAGCCGGACGGAGCTGGGGTCGGGGCCGGAGCCGGGGCTGGAGCGGAGCCGGGGCCGAGGCCGGGGCTGGAGCCGGGGCCTGGGGCCGGAACTGGGGCCGGGGCTGGAGAGGAGCGCGGCCGCCACCTGGTGCCCGGCCCTCGCCGCCCGCCGGGGAGCCCCGGGCTCCACCAGCCGGGGGACACCGGGATGTGGCTGGGACGGAGGGGGCACAGGAACAGCCAGAGCTAGGGCAAGGCACAAAGCAAGGAGCTACGATCCGTCGCTCTGCGAGGGCCTCTGCCTCTCCAAGGACTGTTGGCCGCTCTCTGTGACTCAGTTTCCCTGCGGGCAGGCTGCGAGGGCAGGGCAGGGTGAAGGCCAGTGTGATGGCACACAGAGGGGATGCTGCCCACTCCAGGACACCACTGGCTTACGATGTGAGCTCAAAGACAAAAGATTATCAGCATGAGGGAAACCTGTCAGCGAATAGCACAAGGCTTGGGGCTTCACATGGCCTTTTGGACGCTCAGTGGGTCCCCAGGGGCTGGGTGTCTCCTCCGTCTTCCCCAGCAGAAGGGATGGCTCCTGCTCTCATCCCACCCCAGGATGGAGACTCCAGAGGTGCTGTGGGAGGCCCAGGTGCTGCACAGGGCTCTGCCCTGCCCTCAGTTCTGCTGTCCCCCAGGCAAGTGACAGAAGACCTCTGCACCCACAGCCATGACAGATGTGGAGGAAGCAGCACTACAGGGGCCTCTGTCAGGACCAGAGGCCCTTCTAGGAAATTCCAGCGGGAAAATCCCCATAGCTCTCCCGGGTTAGCATGGCTGACCACGTCCTACACCGTGTCCACCCAGTCAGTGACAAGGACCCTTCACACATGGTCTCGTGGTGGAAGAGATGAACAGGGGAGTCCATCCTTCCCACATGCCTCTTCTTCCTCCTGCATCCCTCCATATGCCTCCAGCCCCTATGTGCCTGGATTTGAGCTGAGACTATAGCTGAAGTCTGCGTTGGGTTGGGCTCAGTGACAGCCCTGTTCTCCTCCTGCACAGAGGCTGATGCCAAGCCCCAGAGTCTGCAGCAAAGATGCTCTGGAAATACTGCCCCCCTGCTCCTGCAGCACTGTCATTCCAGGCTGGCTCCCCTTGGACTTCTTCCAGATAATTTTTGGGGTTCCTCTACACAAATTTTTATACATCTATATATCTATGTATCTATTTAGATATGTGTGTGTGTATCTTGCATATGTTTCCAGTTGCAAAATCCACAAAACACCATTTAAAAGTCATTTCTCACCCCACCTCTCACTCCCTTCCCACCAGTCCAGGCAGTGCTGTGACTCTGAAGGCTGTGCTCCTTGGAGTTCAGCTGGACTAACCTGGCATCTGAAGTGCATTCCTGGGGTCAGTGGGACCTGAAATCTTGTCCCCTCTCCTTCTGCTGCACGCAACAACCCTTTACCTGTGTGCCAGGCTATTCCAGGGGCTGGCAAGGTGAGGTAGTGCTTCCTTCTGCTCCAGGGACCAAGCAGTGGACATGATACCCGGCATCGCCTCCGTGTTGCACAGTGCCTGTGCCTGGCAGAGTGGCCATGGGCAGGGGTGTTCTGGCCATGGGTAGGGGTGGTCTGGCTCTGCTCCAGCTGAGCCCCAGCACTGCCCCTACTGTGGGGTCACCCCTCACATCCTCCTTCTCTGCTGGCAGGAGCCTGGACCGCCTGGACTCTGTCGAGATCCTCCTACCTCCGAAGTTCCCAACCTGGGAGGAAGAATACAACCAGATCTCTGACGGCGTTAATGAGTCCAGCTGCATCAACCAGGTGAGGTGCTGAAGTGCTGACCAGCTCTGCCAGCACAGCCTGGCAAGAGAGAAGGCCAGCTCAGGGCAGAGGGAGCATCATCTTCTTCCCCCTTCAAAACAAGGCACTGGATGCACTCCAGCAACTGCAAAGGCTGTTCCCTGGCAGCTTTACCAAAGTGTCAAGGCCAGCTCCTTGATCATGATTCATATTAGATCTCCTTCTTCCAGCTTTGCCTCCTCTCACACTGCTGGTGCAGCCAAAGTTGTTCTGCCACAGGTATGGTAGCCCGGAGTGGTGCTCCACAGCACTGGGTCAAGCTCAGGGCTGCTCCAGGCGCAGGGTCCCACCATGTCACTCCCTAGAAGCCACCTGCAAGGCTGTTCAACCCTGCTGCAAACTCCTCATGCCCAGTGGGTGGGTACAAAGCCTGGGCCAACCTCACCTGCTTGTGTCCAGCCTGGGACACTGCAGCACTGGGTCACTAGGGACAGTCACACTGCTCAGCTCCGAACCTCATCCCTCATGCAGCAGACTGGACCCAAGAACAAGGTGCTTTTAATTCATGAGGCTGAACTCCCAGCTAGCTGGGGATGTCTCTCTTGGATATTCCTGGGCCCCATGGGATTGGCAAAGCCAAGGATGCCTGTGAGGTGCCAGTAGTGGGTGGCAAATCCCTTGTCACAGGGTGGATTCATGCCCTGCCCCCAGTGTCTGGAATGCAGTTGGTGCAAACTGCATTTAACTCCCTACACAATGGTCTTGGGATTACTCTGGAGCTCTTCCTGGCTCAGGTGGCTCTAAGACAGCTGCCTCACAGGCCAGGAGATAACTCATGCCAGGACAAGCCTTTGCAGAGGTCCCATGTGCTTATCTCAGCCCTTTCACTGTGCGGGTGAAGGTCCTGGGGCAGAAATGGTTCCACAGGCTTCACCCGCTATCACCCTGGGCCTCTGTCATGCCCCATCTCTGTTCATGCATGTCTGCTGGGAACACGTGCCCACATGGGCCTGCCCTGTCTGTGTGCAGTGATCACAGGTGGCAGCACAAGGAGGGGTTACAGCAGTGGGGTGGGCACCAGGAACCCAGGGATGAGCGGGGCTGAGCAGTGTGTGTCCTGCCAGTGTTCCCCCTCAGGTGTGTGGGTCTCTTGAGTCCTCTGGCCCAGCCCAGCCCCTCTGGCCCCATGGCTGGTATCTCCTGCTGTCCCAGAGCAGTTGGAGCCCCTGGAGGAGGGCCTGGGAGGAGCACAGGGCATTGCTGGGCAAACCTGTTCCCTGTGGTCAGTCTCGTCCCTTGTGCAGCAGCAGCAATTGCTGGGTGTCTCAGTGCACAGAGGGCATCAGGACCATTGTGTCCTTGTCCTTTGCATGTCAGTCCATGCCTGAAGCCAGGTCTCTACAGAAGACAATGGGTCTATGTTCTATCCATGTCTAGAGCTTCTGTTTCTGCAGCTGAGTGCCGCACCCCACGGAGTCATCAGAAGGGTCTTGGAGCTGAATGGTCTGAGAAGCCCATGATGTGCCAGGAGCTGCCCAGGGAGCCACCCCAGAGACAGAGTGGTGGCACTGGGATGCTGGGGGCACATCAACTGCCACAGCACCTGCTCAGACGTGGTGCTGCTGCCATCACACGCACTCTGCCACTGTCCTCCAAATCCCAGAGAGTTCAGCTCCAGCTGGTTGGGATTGAGAGACCTCCTACAAACTGCATGCCTGTTGATCCAGGATGGAGCTGGTTCAGCTACTAGTGTCAGTGCCAGAGGCAGTTCCACCCCTGCCTTCACCTTTGTGTGACCTCCAACACCTTTCTTGTGTGTCCAGCCAGACCCCAGTGTCCTCCCACACAGAAGTATCCCCTGCTCTGACAAACAAGTCCCCTCTGCTTGGTTTTGTCTCCACTCGGCTCCACCTTGCAGACCTCTGTCAGATGGGGATTCACCAGTTGTGCATGTCAGCATTCCCCTGTCACACCAAGGTGGCCAGAGAGAGCCAGCTGGTGACCCCAACACTGCCAAGCCCCACTGTGCAGACAAGCCAGACTATCCCCCAGAGCCAAGCCTCTTCCCTCAGGTATACTTTGAACCTGGGTCATCTTGGGCATGAGCAGGGTAGGTCATGCAGGGCAGAGCCCAGAGAGTGGATGTGCTCTGCAGACTAGGGAAGTAGAGGAAGAGGAAGTGGCATTCCTCCCCACAGGCAGCGCATTGTCTCTCAGGGGTCTGTCCACATGCCAAGTGTGTGCCGTAGCTTTGCTGTGGCGGGAAGGCAGTACAGCTTCTGTGTGGCTTCTGGCTTGGGGTCAGCAGAGACAGCAGTGAGGTGACCAGTCCAGCCCTATGAGGGTGAAGGACAGTTTCCTTGACATGGAGCACGCATGGAGCACGCTGGCTGTGTGGGCTGCAGAGGCCCATCACTGCTTCTGGCCATGCTGAGGGCTTCCCAGCGGTGCTCAATGGGAGCCACACCAGCCTTGTCCAGCTGTCCATGTGTGCCAAGGGGTGTCCCAGCACTGTGTGTCCGCAGTGTCCCCTGTGTATATACATGGATATATGGTGCATACAGCAGGCTGAAGATGTCAGCAGCTTCTCCTGTGGTTGAGATGTTCTGTGGAGCTTTGCTGTGCTGTGTCCATGCCACTGTTTGAGGGGCCTGTGCGACATCTCACTTGGCAACTTATGAGCTCTGAAGTTTGTACTGAAGTGTCAGCACTGGTGGCCCCAGGGGACGGGCCATCCTCTCCCCTTGTCCTCAGTCCCTGTGCAGTGATTGTCTGTGTGAAGGGCTCCCCTGTTCTTGGCCTTTAACCTTCTCCAACTCTTTCTTCCAGATGTTTGGACCCCCCTCACTTATCCCTCAGATATTTACCCATGGAGAGCAGGTATTGTCCCGCTGGCGTTTCCCTCATCCTTCCTCACGGAGCTTTCTCGGGTCAGTGGGGACACCCATGGCAGGGTGTGAGGCAGCCTTTGGGGTCAGCCCATGCCCAGGCCAGCAGCAGGAAGAAGAGGGAAAGAGGAGGAGAAGGAGGCAGCAGGCACTGCAGGGCAGATGGAAAGCTTGGTCCCGGGCCCGGCAGGGGCTTAGGGACTGTCGGTTTTAGAGGGAAGCAGATGAACTTCTTCAGCCAAATCTCATGGAGCTCAGATGCCACAGCTGGGCAGGAACAATGACGTTGAGTGTCAGAAGAAAGAAAGGGCCAGGAGAGATAGAAGTGGGCAACAGGACCAAGTCTCAGCATCTCTCACCTGTATTTCAGAATGGTCTGCTCTGGTCTGGCTCTGGTTTGATCTGGCTGAGCTTCTGCCAAATCCAAGTTTGACCAGCTACTGCCATGGGAAAGCAGGGCAGGGCTGGGGGCACTGGGGATGGAGGTGGGGGCAGTGGAAGAACTGCCCCTGCCCAGCCTATTGCAGCCCTCTCCTGGCCCTCACTGCAGATGAGGCTGGGATGGGTTCTGAGGTACCAGCCCAGGCAGCCTGTCCCTAGGCAAGGGTGGGGACTATCCCCCAGCCCACACCTCCCCCTTTCTCTCTCCCCGTCTCCCTCCATCAGGAGCTTACCTGCCTTGGTGGGCTCTCGCTGAGGCTGGGATCTCCCACCTCTGCTGGGACAGAGGGACCTGGCAGAGGCTGGACTAGGATTTTAGCCTCACATGCTCTCAGCCTTACCATCAGGGGCTGGGGGATGTTTCACAGGCACTGCTGTGGTAAGTCTCTCCTACTCCACAAGCAGGGGCCCTCTCGCCTCCAAAGAGAGGATGCCTCTTGCCTCTTGCAGCAGAGAGCCCGGACACCTTGCACCCCAGCAGCACCAACCACTGCACCTCTCGCGTCACCTGCCATGAGCAGGACCACGCAGGAGTGGCAGCAGGGCGAGGAGCAGGAGGGAGGGGAAGGGCGGCCCCCAGGTAGGGGCTGACTGGGGCTGCCCCTCTTCCCGTGCAGGCACCCGAGCCGGAGCTGGGGGAGCAGTACGAGGCGGTCTGCGACTCGACCTACAGCGAAGCCGAGTCGGCGGCTGCGGAGGTGCTGGACCTGCCTCTGCCGAGCTACTTCCGATCCCGGAGCCACAGCTACCTCCGCGCCCTCCCGGCAGGCTGCTCCCAGGAGGAGGACACGGGCTCCGTCCGCTCCATCTCC
>VZRE01000452.1:60398-81771 GCA_013396775.1 Cephalopterus ornatus
GTGAGAGGAAACGGCCTCGGGGTGTGCCAGGGGAGGGAGGTTTAGGTTGGACATGAGGAGGAGTTTCTTCACAGAAAGGGTGATCAGACACTGGAATGGCCTTCCCAGGGAGGTGGTGGAATCACCGTCTCTGAAAGTGTTTAAGGAAAGACTGGACTGCCGTGATTTGGTTGACAGGGTGGTGTTTGGTCATAGGTTGGGCTCGATCTCAGAGGCCTTTCCAGCCTAATTGTGTGATAACAGCCCCTTGTACAAAGGGAATGGAAGTGCTGCCTGTCCTTTCCCCTGTCCAGGCTGTGCTCAGCCCGTCCCACAGCAGTGACTGCCCCGGTGACACCGTCCTGCTGTGTCCCAGCACACACGCGGCACACCTCCCCTTAGCTCACTGACAGAGCAAAGCAGAGCCCAGGATAATGATGCTGTCCCAAATCAAAGGACAGAACTGGGCCAGCCATCGCAGCTGCTGCACTGGTGGCAGCGGTAACTTTGAAGCACTGTCTGCTTTCTTCTGGCACTATTTGTGTGCTTACCTTTGATTTACTTTTTTTCAGCAGCTCTGAATATCTTTGGTGTTGGCAGAGGCAGCTCTAAAAATAACTTTAGAAGCTGGTTATTTCTGCCTCTGCCTGGTTCCCTTCCTTTCTGTAGCTAATGGCTTTTTCTACTGCAGTAAGGCCTGGTTCATACAGAAAATCATGTTTTCTGCTCTGTTCTAGTTCTTGCTCTGTTAGCAAACATGCTCTGGTTGCGGGTGATGGTGTGTTTAGGCAGCAGGTGCATGTGATTGCATGTAGGCAGGCTCCAGTGGAGAGGAGAACTTGATATGAGGGGAGATGAAAAGTAATCTCACAGATCCAGGCTGTGCTCAGAGTTCTGTAGAGCTGGAAATACAGCTAATGATGTCATTGGGTTTCCAGTCTAGAAGGACTTTTGTACTTACTCGTGGTTTGGGGGATTTGGGTTCACCTGGCAAGTTAAAAGCAAGGTTTCTGTTGTTGGAACAATGTCTTTTCTGTAACAGCTTCTCTTATTTCTGTTAATTACTATGGTTGCAACTACAAAAGAGCCTTCTTGTTCTAATTGGCCTCCTCCTGTTTCAGTTCAGTTGTGTTGCTGTGCCGCCATGGAGACAGTCATGATGTCACAAGCTGTGGCATCACTGAAAAGTGGCTAGGAGGCAGTTGTTCATACTCCCCCTCACTCCACCCACCCCAGTAATCAAAAGCTGGAAGCAGAAAATAGAGCAGTACAATAGGTTTCAGTGAAGATTCAAAGCTGTTAAATGAGCCTGAATTACAGCTGTGATTTTAAGGCTATTACTACACTACCAATAATGGAAAAGATGTAGTATACCCACCTTCTCAAAACTGTCTTCATCACAATGCGTGTTGTTGAGCTCACTTACATAAATAAATGGAAGGAAGCCCCAAATCTCCAGTGATTGCTGTGCTGCATCACTTGAGCCCTGTTGGCAAACACTTGCTATGCTAAAAACCCAAGTATCCACTGAATAGAATCCCATGCACAGTGCTGGGCTTGGTGCTGCCTGGGCTGGGGAACAGGTACAGTGAGGTGAATTTGCCAGCTCTGACATCAGCTGGAAAAGCTGATGAATCACCAGGGTGGCACTTGGAAAAATTTTTTGGGGTCTCTTGCCTTTCCAGCCCTTCTGAGACAGCTGTTTCCACTGTGGGAATAATTAAGCACCCAGTGGGATTAGCTGGGCTGCTGAGAGCTAACACTCTTTGTGTGAGCTCAGTGGAGATGGTGATGTAGCAGAGAATTGGGCTTATTTCATGGCTTAATTCTTCTCCTTGACAAAATGATGGGAACTTCCTATTTGCTGAAATGCCATGACTTGTCACCAAAGGACTATGAGGATGTGTTGTGTTCAGCTGTGTGTCTTTTCCATGCATTTGTCTTCAGCTTTATCGATTTTTTTTTTTTTGTAAGGGATCTGATTGAGAGCACAGCACAGTGATCTTCTGTCTTGAGCTGTAACAGTCTACTCAAATATTAACTAACCTCCTCCTGATTAATGGGAGGCAGGATGGTGTCAGTGCCTGGCTGAGCAAGCAGGTAATGTTCTCTGGTTATTTGTCTTTTTTTTTTTTTTTGACAAAGCCTCTTTTGATAAGTGGCTTTGTCACACCTGTCATAGAAGCATGTTATCTGTAACTATTCTGTTTGTAATATTTGATGTTAGGGAAGGGACATGCAGATTTCCCCTGTATGTGTGGTGTCTCTGGGTGAGACTGGGGTACTCTCACAGTACTGGGTGCTGGTCCCCTTTGCTCAGCAGGGACACCATGCAGGGCACCTGCACAGTTTGGCTTGGACTGCTCTGAGTCACCATCTCTCAGGGCTGGCACTTGCTTGGCAAGCACAGCAGTATATCCTCTCTCTTGTCTCTGTTTCAAGCAACCTTGTATTTAGACAAAAAGGACAAAACTTCATGTAATGTGTGGACTGAAACAAGTTGACTTTTTCAGTGTGAGAAAAATTTTTGGATGCTTTCCTGAAAGGATCAAAACTGTTTTCCAGCTATTCTGCTGGAATTTATCTTCTGAACTGCTGAGTCTTTAAGATGAAAGGGTAGAACAGTTCATAGCATGAGGACAAAGTTTTTTTCACCTTGTCTCTTCCTTTGGAATGTTTGATATGTGTTCTGTTTAGGGGAAGAATGTGACTGAAAGGCCAATTGCATTTGAATAATTTGAATTTTTAGTGCTGCTGTTCTTAAAATAGTATCTTTAGCCAACAGCAGCTTAACCCTGCTTTTTAACCAATATTAGTTTAAAACCACGGAGGATAGAAATTGTTTTCAGTCTCTCCTGTCCCTGGTCTCATCTGTCCTGGTGGCCATGAGGTCCGTTGAGCAGCCCATTCCAAGGCTACTTGACTGACTTTCAGCACTAGTTACTGTAGAGGAGAAAATGAGTGCACGAAGGTCTGAGATTGACATCATTTACAACTGCAGTGCGCAGACAGATGCTGGTCAGGAAAGGAGCTAAAAGCTCATCGACAAACTGTGCATGGTTTGTAAGTTTAGCTATATTTTAGCGTGTTTTCCATTTTCAGTGTGTGTAGAAACTACCTCATCTATGGGAAGGGGGAGATGAAGTTTCCCTTAACACAGCAAAACAGCTAATTCCCAAGTATTTGGAGATTTCCATTAAAGGCTATGAATAGATTGCTTCCTGGAAGGAAACTAGTTCTGTCCTTAGTCATGGGCTTCTCTAAACAATTAGCCCTATCAAGTTCCTTTAATACATGAGCCATGTTGCTGTGAAGTGGTTTATTCTTTCAGGATAAGACTCTGTGGAGTTCCTTATCTCCCAAATTTGTGCCCTAGGAGGTTAACTGGGGAGAATTCTGTGGATGAGTCTGTGATCAGATGGCCTCAGTTGCTCTGTTCTTAGGCCAGTGATGACTTTTGGCAGTGCCATCAGATAACCTGACCACTACCCCATGTCCACTGCTGGACTCTGAATAACACAGTATGTCCTGCAAGTCTGTCAGCAGGTGCTGTGTAGACTGCTTTTGTACCTGTCTTTCAAAAATATGAAGAATGTAACTGAATTAATGGTCCTGTGTGGGGGAGCCTGGAAGCTCTTGTGCTTTCCCTGTTGCTTCTGGCAGGTATCTGGTGCAGGTGAGAAGTGGTGTTATCCAGCTCTGGAATGAGCTAGATGGGAGAAGCTCTGAGTGGTATTGCATTTTCCATGGTTGCTGCTACAAAGCCAAAGGAAAATGAGGTCAATGTTGTGCTGCTTTGGGGAGCAGGAGATAGGAGAGGCAGAGACCCTGTCCTCTGGCACAGCTGTGCAAGTGCCAGTGCACCAGCTTTCCTGCCTCCTAGTCTGCAGCCTTTTACTTGCTTGCGTTGACCACCTTAGATTGCAATGCAGGTGTTTTAACCTTGTGATGTTCTTTTCCCCTCTGCCAAACCCCTTCCCTCAGTACCTGCAGGTTTCTTGAACCCCTCAGGTGGGCTCAGCTGGCCTCTGAAAAAGGAAAAGAAGGAAAAGCTGAGGTGCTAACCAAGATAGGGTGAGTGTTTGAGGATTGGAACAGAAACATAAAACCTAATATTCTGCAAATTAATGTGGTGGTCTGATGAGTTCTCTGAAATTCAGACTGGTAATTCAAGCAAGTTTTAAAAAAAACTGTCTTTGTAGAAGGTGGTCACCTATCCACCTAGGATGGTATGGAGTGGAGTGAATGGGCACTGACAATTTTTGTAGAATAATTCTGCAAAATATATTTGAGAGGAAAGTGGCATTTCTGCCTGAAAGATAAATTGAAAATTGCTGCAAGTCTGTCTGGACGTTTTTCCAGCACTGAAGTTTCGGGCGTTCTTGCAGCAGAAGCTGGATCAGGATTGTGACACTGAGTGCTTGTTCAGATTGTAAGTCAGCAGATTGCCTGCTACAAGCCAGGACCTGGAGAGAAAATCACATTGTTGTTGTTGTGTGTGATCTCTGATAAAGGCTGTGAAACCAGAGCTGCCTGATCCTGTTGCAGCCATGGCTGTGTGTACTTGTACACAGGTAACAGCTCCTGCAAGCTTCACCCAGAGGTGGAGGTTAACAAATACAGGTTTGTGCTCAAAGCACACATATAGAGAAGAGATGCTGCAGAGCTTGCAAGTGCTCTTAAGCAGATGACTACAGGTGAAGTTGCTTAATGTGTGGAAACCTTAGGTTCTCACTTGGCTAAGCTGCTGTGCTTCAGAATTACAGAGTAGGACTTTTTTTTTTTTTGTGTCTCTTCATCTCTTTGTAACTGCTGGTCGGAGAGTGGTAAAAGACAACAGAGTCGTTCCTGCTGCTTTGAAGAGAAATGCATTTGCTTGGTCTTGTCCATGCTTCTCTAATCCCTCAGCAGAAGGAAAATACCTGAGTGAACCAAGGTCTGCCTGCGCTCTTTATACTCACTCTGAGCACTGTGTGCTGATGTGGTGCCACATGTGGGGCAAGCACAGAGTGGACAAAGGTGGCACTTGGCTGCTTTCAGTCTTAAAGATCTCCTTGTCATGTGGACAGTGACACGTTTCAGGACTGTGAATCACTTCTGTGTCAGTATTTGCATATTTTAGGCAGACTTGGTGCACAGTGGGTCGTGCAATACTATGAGAAACTTTGAAGCTAGGAGGGAAGCACAGCTGGTAGTGCTGTCAGGCATCACTTGGTCTCTTCTCCTGAAAGCTGAGCTGACAATTTAACTGAGTTAAGGCTGGCTGGTGCTTAATCCTGTTTGCAGGATTGCAAGAAACTCAGGAATAGCTGGTAAGCTTGAGAGCCTGTACACCTGGCCGTAGAGGCAGTGGGAGATGTCCCTGCCCATGGCAGGGGTTGGAACTGGATGATCTTTAAGGTCCCTTCCAAACCACATCATTATGGGATTCTATGTAACCTGTATTCTGTGTAACGCTGTGTACCTAGGGGCTGTAACATAAGCCCGTGACCAGGTTTTCCAAGTCCGTTGAGGTGAATGTTTTCAGGAGGAAGCTGGTCTGTGCTGGCTTAGGAGACACCTGTGTGTGCTGTCCTGTAACATGGGCACACCTATGGTCATATATTCTGCATGTTCTCTCTGTGCGGTTGGCTTCAGGTTACCATCAGCCTTTCTTATTTGAAGGGTCAGCGGCTGCCGTTCAGTTGGCTTCTTGTACTGAGGTTCTTCAAGCCTGTCCATCTGTGCCACAGCTGATTCCTGCCAAACCTGGCCCTGCCCTTGGAATGTGGTGCTTATGGCTGCCTTGATTTGGAGTTTGCCTTATGTAATGTGTCGAGGTCCAGTGAACAGGCTTGGAAGGTTGCCAGGGAAGTCTCTCTTGCTGGGAAGCACTGACTGCAGCTCTGAACTCCATGGGCAAATCCTTTGGTTACTACTTTCCCGTATCTCTTAAGTACCCATGTGAGGAAACTTACAATTAATGGCTTTTCGGGGATTTTTGGCATGTGGTCTCCCTCCACAGTTTCTGGTTGTGCCCTCTGGTTTGCTCAGTTTGCTGCCCTGTTCCCTGGCACTTTCAGGGAACCAACATGTCAACATCTCTCTCTGCCCAAGGGCTGCATAAGCACAATGCCAGTGGGGCATGGCAGGATGGAGTCTGACTTATACCTACCACAGTCAGACTGAGAGCTTTCCAAAAACTTTAGAAGCAATTATTAGTCCATTGCAGTGCTCTTTGCACTTTACTGCTCTCACACACACCCCTGAACTATGGACTGTTCGATCCTAATGCACAGACAGTATATATTATATATGGGAAATCTAAAGCAAGTGTCAAATAGTTTCAGTGTTTTGAAACTCCTGATGTCTGATGTGCAGGAAACAAAGCCTAAGGCACATTTGTTTGTTCTGGCAGGGGTTGCTGAATTAGACCATAAAGCAGTTCTCTCCTTAGTCAGATTCTTGAGAGCAGGGGAAAGCTCAGGGGAGACCATCTCTAGCTGTAAGAAGTGCTGTTTGCTTTTCTCTGAGTGTGGTAATAGGGAGGGCTGCTGCTGCAGTCTGCCTGGATAGGCAAAGGACAGGCATCCTGGAATGTAATGGATGGAAGAGAAGGTAGTCTGGTGAGGCAAGGCTTCCAGACTGTGTTAAGATTTTCTTTAAATCTGTTTATACTTTAAGATCACTGAAGTGAGCAAAGAGAAAGTTCAGACCGGAGTCCATGAGACAATAAATTGCAGGGTGGTTTTAGTTTGGATGTGAGTACTCAGCTGCCCAATGCATTCTTGACTACTCACTGAAATAGTATGTGTGTGCACATCTGTGCCTGCAGAACTAGGCTTCAGTAGTGCATCTGTGCAGAGCTCGCTACTTATCCAAAACTCCCGAAAGAGTTTTATTGAGGCATTTGTTTCTGCACTGCCATAGCACTGAACTCTGTCCCTGAATTCTGAACAAGGAGCACTTCTGAAGCTCTCTCAAACTGAAAACTTCTGAGGGGAGACACTGCTGTGCCAGGCCTGTGTCCTGCCAGACAGCAGCTTTGGGGGGTGTTCTGTATTTCAGATCTGTGGCTGTGACACTTATGTGGCAGTGGAGCAAGTGAGCACTGTGTGACTGATTGGATATCTGTATTGGGCCACCTATTTAATCGTGGGCTTCTCTTTCAGCCTTCTCTTTGATCTCACTGATATTGATTGTGATCCTCTGTCCCTGGATCTCATCACACTATGTCAACTTGTGCGGAAGATCTACCTTTAATGTCACTGCTTGTTTTCATGTCATGCCCCGTGGTCCCCAAGTGAGCTGTATGCAGCTTTTCAAAGTGTTCCCAGTAATGATTGCTTGGTATGAAGCTGCCAGGGCAGACAGATCATACTGCAGTCAGTAGGCTGTCCTAACATAAATCCTGTCCAAGTGGTGGCCTGCTGTGTCTGGAAGGTGACTCACTGCTGTTGCTACACCCTTTCCCCATGGAGAAGGCATTCCTGCTACAGGGAGTAAGAAGCCCGGCTTCCATGAGGCTCTATAGCAGCTGAGTCAGATCTCTTATCAATTAATGTAATTAACAGTTAGCTGAGGAAATACCTCCTGTAACTGTCTTCATGGTTGTGTCTGTTAGTGACTGGAATGGGAGGGGACAGTCCTGTGGTACCCAAGGGAGATGGCACCTCACAGATTCTCCCAGGTGTATTATTGCAGCACAAGCTGCTGACGTTGCACTCCGTGGAAATTTCCTGATGGAGATGATGCAAGATGCTCTGAGTGAAATAACCCTGCGAGTGCTCTGCTGCTCCAGGCCTACTCACATTAGAGTTCCCACAGTTAGGTAACTGGCCACACATCTGTTTACAAAGCAGTATCCAAAATAACATGTTACTGTTTTGTTTCCTCTGCTGTGCTGTGTGTCATGGTTACAGCTAAAGAAATAGAACTGAATGTGTTGCTGAAAGGGGGTTGGATGATTTTTTTTCCTATGGCTGCTCTAATACAGAGTTGTTTTCACCATCTCAGGCCTTCGGCTTGTAGGTATGAAGCTTGTGTGCTGTCATCTCCTAGGCATCCTGTGTCTGCTAGATGTCTGGGACAGGAATAGAAACATCCCTGAGGATTGGATTCCTTCTTGGTGTACGTGGTGCTGGAGATACCAGCCCCGATATTTAGAGCATGGGCATTGTGTGAGAAGGGCTGTCCTGGCCACTGTGCCTCCCTGGAAGGCCACAAGAGGCTAATCCTGGTGCAGCTGGCACCTCCAGCACATGCTGTGATGCTGCTGGAGCAGGTGGAGCCCTATCCCTGCAGGCAGTGTGGGGACTCTGGGGGGATGGCTGTGGGGCAGGGAGCCCTCTGGGCCCCACGTGTTTCTGGGGGTGAACCAGCCCCCTTGGACTGGGGTTCAGGCACAGAAGAGCTGCCAGCTCTTCTCCAGCTTTGTGCCATTGGAAGGCAATAGAAATCAGACATGAAAATTAAAGGCACTTACTTGGTATTGTCCCACCCCTTCGCTTGCTGCAGGACTGTTAATTTATCTTCAAAAGCATTTGTGTTTGGTTTGGGCTTTGGAAAGGCTGTTGGGGGATAAAGGAGATTTTCCTCTCGCTGTCATAGAGTGACAGAGCTGAGAACAGTCTTTAGATATATTGAGGAGGAAAATGATCTCTGTGGCATATGCTCTAGGTCTCCATTAACCTGGGCTGCAGTGGGAGTTTCAGCACTCCCTGTTTATATCACTGTGACAGCCCTCCTCCCTGCTGTATCAGTGTCTTCCTGACAGCACATTCACAGTGTTCCTCCTGCCTGGCTGCCAGAGCTGTACAGAGGAGACCTCTGGTAGAGACATCCTGTTCCACTGACCTTCATCTTCAATCAGCATTCACTGCATCTGTCTTAAATCTTCTGACATGTCCCAGATCCATGAAACTTGACTGGGCAGTGCTTCCTCTGAAACTGTGCCTCTGGTACATTAAACAACCTGAATGTTTTCTTGGAAGTGCTTTTCAGGAAAATGTAGAAGCAGGGATTGAGCAGGTTTGTTTCCCAATGTGGTATCACGGACATCAGGAGTGACCCTGAGCACACAGGTGCACTGTCCCGTTGCAGGTGATGCTGGGACCGCTGTATGTTCTAAGGGTCTGTGCTTGGGTGTGCTCTGTGCTTCACACTGGAGTGACAACAGCAATGCAGTGTCCCTCCTGCCATGTCCCTCTCAGGCCCCATGTCTTGATGTACCTTGCCATACTCTGACTGGTGGAGGGTCCTCCTGGCAATCCTGTTGAGCAGATGGTTGGAGACCTGCTCCTTGACTGCCCCCTTGCTGTGCCCCACAAGTCCAGTGCTGCTCTGGGTCTGTGATCACAGTTGGGTTATTTTTGGCTGGTGGTTTGTGTTTCACAAGACCACTTCAGGTGAAAGTCCTTGCTGGACTAACCCTGGGTAGCTAACATGATCAGTAGGGTGGTGTAGCTGTTCTCAGCAATCTCTGAGCTTAATGTGGCAGAGACTAAGCTGGTGACTGCCCTGCAAAGCACTGCACCCAAGGATTGGCATTTTGCTGTTTCTAGGAATTTCATGCTACGGCTGCCGGTCTGAGGCTTGGACAACTGGCATGGCAGGGAGTGGCTACTTGAATGCAGTAATGTGTTACAAGCCTAAAATTGTTCCCAGGCCAAGTGTGGGGAGGTGGCCAAGTTGAGGAATAACTCCAGCCCTGGGCAGTCTTTGGAGTGTCTGCTTTGGCTGGAATTTTTGGAGAAATGTAGAGGTGGGATTTTTCACAGAGAGCTGATGGCAGCCTGCCCACCTTGGTGTATCGTGGGGGCAAGGTCAGGTTCTGACTGCCGGGAGCTGTTTGAAAACTCCAAGCTGGTTTTCTCCAAAACCGTTTTGTCCTTGGTTTGGTAAGGAGGTCTCTGCAAGGAGCAGTTTGGTTTGCTCACTCCATCCTGCCCTTGCAGGAGGAATGTGGCCTGTTTGCTTTAGAGCTGTCCTTCCCTCTGGGCTGTAACAGGGCTGGGGGAAAGGGGAAAGAGATGGATATGGACATGGTTAGCAACAGGCCAAGCACCAGCCTGCTGAACCTCTTGAGTGTGTTCTCTACAGGCTGGTAGCACAGCTCTGGGGCAGGGTTGTGACTGAAGACCTGAAGCAAAAGCTCAATAAATACCTATCAGATATACTTCAGATTAAGAGTCCAGCAGATCCTGTATTTTTGACGTGGCCCCACTGTAGTTCCTAGTTAGGCTACTTTGGAACTGACCAAAGGCTTCTGTGCTTGTTTGGAGCAGGGGCTTTGCATTCCTAAAATCTCCACTGCTCTTTGTGGTGCCTGCCATGAGATCAGGTGCCTGAGAGCCCTGCGGAATTGTTGTATGTGCTAGGAGAAGATGAGCAGGGAAAGGGAGCATTGTGGATAGGCTTATTTCAAGGCTGCTGTGGTGTGTCTTCCAGCAGGCTCTGGAGGCCCGTCTGCCTTCTGGGAGACCAAGTAAACACTGTTTTTCAGGAAGTTCAGATAGCTGTGCTTCAGCAAGGAGTGGCTTCTTCCAAAAACACCTTTGGTAAACTGTCTTTTGCAGGAATACCTTCAGAACACTCTGACTGGATCATTCTCATTCCCTTGTTCAAACCACTCTAAATCACTCATTACGTGCTTCCTACCCTGCCATTGACGCCCTGCCAGTTAGTGTCATGAGGCGAATGAGGAAAAGCAAAAATACCAGTGCTGAAAGCTCTGCTTCATCTGGTTGGTGCTTAGCGTTTACAGGTGAAGTCCTGGGAAGAAGCTTTTTGGAATATCCTGCAGAACACCCTGAGACTTCTCAGTTTGGTGTGGATGTTGTTTACTTTGTAGTTGGAGCTACACAACAGGTAAGTTGAAAGCAGTGGAGGGAGAGAAGATCACTCATTTGGAAACAGGAATAAATATAAGAAAGATGCGAAATTAAGCCAAGAAGTCTTTTGGCACATATCTTCCAAGGCAGGAAAGTGGTCTGTTCTATGATGAGCAGGTTCCTGAAAGCAGCAGGGGGGTGCTCCGGTGACATTCAGTGCTTTTGCTGGAGGTTGGGGGTTACTGTTAAATCTCCTTGGAAGGCCATGTCACATACTGAATTCCAGGACAGAAGGGAGTAGGGCCTGAGTGCCATGGCACACAGTGGTGTGTGAACAGCATGACTAAGCCAGTGCTTTAGTGTTGTTGCCTAAAACTGAATCTGTCTGATGGATGTGGCTCTGCACTCACCTCTCCCTTGTGTCCCTTTTCTAGTTACAGTCTCAGATCCTCAGCATACCTTCATGGCAGGTTCTGCAGGCTGGAGGAACCAGGTGAGCCTGGGCAAACAGGTTCTGCACCCATGAATGCAGACTTTGCTACCCATATTTATGGCTGCAAAGTAGTGGTCTGGGCTCTGAACTTGAGAGCTTATGGGGACTCTTCAGGCCTGTGAATTAGGAATGTGATAGTTTGGAGCCTCCAGGAAAAGCAAACCAAGCTGTGAGGATGAAGACTTGATGGTGGCTGGAATCTATGTAGGTCACAGATATTGGAGCCTCAGATGTGCTTGGAGAAGGTTCTGGGTCCAGGCCTGGGATTTGTTGAGCTCTTTCATTTCAGAGCTGGAGCTGCACAGCGGCTCCTTTGTCAAATGGCCTGCTCAGTTCCCGAAGTGAAGTGTTCCAGAAAGTGCTGGGTTTGTTCCAGATACCCCCTCCCTTGCGGTATCCATTGTTCTGGGAGTACTTGTGATATTTGAAATTCTTAAAGAATCAAAGCTGGGGACTCTTGGCCTCTGGGAGAACAGTGTGAGCAGTGACACTGGGGGGACACATGGCACTGTTCCTCTGTACCTCTCCTTGGCTGGGGAGCAAAGTCAGCTGGTCTCTGTGGTATCTGTGGCTTAGTTCATGTGAGAGCATTCAGAAATCCAGTCAATGATCACAGCTGTGCTTTCCAAAGCTCCCTAGCACCCTACCCAAAAGGATTAGAAGGTTGGAATATTTGCTTAAGTGCCTGCTCTGACTTTGAGCACTTCCCTTCCTCTCCAGATCAGACCAGAATGTGGTGCAGCAGCTGAACCACTGTCAAATGTAATGCTAATGGAGAGTGAGCCGCCTGCTACAGCCTTTTCTATATTTGTTCATGTGATATTTTTTAATCTCATAACTAATGTCATGTTAAACAGTGATTTAGAATATGGAGTAGCTTTCTCTAATATGCAAAATTTGTTCTGTGCCTCAGCCAACGGAAGTATCCCAGCAATTTTGCCTTTGATTCTTCAGTATTAACATAGTGTTGCCACATCTTGGTTTGTACATACTTAAAGGAGGAAATAGCTTTAATTGAATCTGACTGTTAAAACCTCTTGATGATTGTAGCTTTGAAGATGTAAATCTCTGGTGCTGACTACCTGACAGCCAATGTCCAAGTGGAAAGAGTGTTGACTAAGGGCTGGAATTTTTGGTAGGGAGATGAGTCCAAGCCTGATGCCTTCCCATCTCCCTGGTGAAGAGGCTGAGTTCATTGCTGTCTCCTCAGCTGCTGACACATGTGCTTTCCCTGGCCCTATGGGTACAAGGTGGGGTTTGATTTCAGCTTACAAAGAATTTCTAGTCATCTGGGTGTAGGGAGGGGTTTTCATAATGTTCTGGGAAAACCACCTGTGCTGCTCCTGGTGCCATCACTGAACGCTTCCCTTGCCTAAAACAGCTGAAATATCTTCCTGTGATCAGATTACATGCATCAGATAAAATTTGGGATACAGTAACTGAAAACTGTGATGCAAATCCTGATGCTGAACGAAGTGATGGAGAAATTTAATTCTTCTTGCCTTGAGGATTTTTTGGCAGCAATGGTGGCAATCTCTGGATCTTTTAGTTAGGCTAGAGAATTGCTTGGTGTTCTTTGGGATGGAGCAATCCCGTGGGGGCGGGGGGGGAGCACTGTTTATTCTAGAGGGAATTTGGCGATGGCTGACATCAGCACAGGCCTGCTCCTGTTATCACAGCTCTGTGTTGACAAGCTGCTGGCTGCCATCAGTGTTTTCAGCACCCTCTTGGCCAGCTCTTCTGTGAACAGTGTTTAGTGGCACACTTAAAATGATGGTAACCCATCCACCCTGCTTCCAGGACTGTCCATGGGTGGGAATGTGCCAATATTGCCTCAGCAACTGGACAGTTTTTGTAACACCTTCCATGGACCACAGTAGTGTCTCTGGGCTTGGTTGCCCAAAACCTTCAAGTGTGATCCTGCTGTACAGGAGCAATTTGTGTTCCTGCATCTGTTAAAAGATCCTGGACAAAGTGGTTCCTGGTGGGCTGCAAGGATGTGTGTGAGAACTCCCAGAGTGTAACTGTGCCATTTGTACCATGCTGGACTGACACCTTCACCCTTCTTGAGAGGGCAAGACTTGGGTTATTGCACTTACATTGTGCTCAAGATTCAGCCACTGCCTGTACATTGAGAACTTATGATGTGTCTCCTTTGACACGTGAGCAGGTGCTTGGGATGACTTGATTTGGGGTTTAGCAATCAGAATATCCTAAAATAGCATGTTTGAGCTGCCGAGCTTTGACATAGACAAGAACAGGCTTGGTTTACCATGGTTTCTAAGCCATTTCTAGCCATATGGATTTTGACTGGCTGTGACTTTGAGGAGGTGTGTTAAGATTCCCTGGACTTCTGCAGTGGCAGGGAAGCAAGTTAAAAGCACCCACATATGCCATCCTCTGAGTGATGTGGCAGTGCATGAAGTGAAGTGATGGTGAAGAGAGAGGATATGTCATGAAGTGCATAATTAGCTGGTGGGGCTTACTTCTGCAGGATATTCTAGAAACTGCTAGCTTGAAGGAAAACTAGTAAGACCTGCCTAATTACACTAGCATTCTTAAACACTTCAATGCTAATACCCTCAGTGCACCTAGAAGTGGCTGTAGTAGTGGGTAAATGGAGGATTCGCAGTCATTCCTTAGGTTGGTGTCTCCTCCAAAGGCCTCCCCTGCTCTGTGCAGTTTGTTGCTTTGCAGAGTAGCAGGATAACATCCTGTCATGGGGAAGGGGGAGCAGCTTGCCATCTTTGGGTACTGGTTAATTCACATCTGGTTCACATTTATGCCCTAATCTCATGTCTGTGCTGCCATAACCCTGAGCAAACTGTGCAGAAAAGGTGACATTAAACAGGGAGAGGAGCACACTGCTGTGTGACAGGAATTCTGTGGCACCCAGTTCAGCCCATTTCTCCCTTCCCCTGTTATCCATGGTCTGGGATGTCCTGTGTGGTTCTTGCTCTGCACAAGGCCTCTCTCATACAGAGGGAGCTGAAGCTAGCCCAGACAAAAAGCTTCAGTGTGCAGTTGGCAGCCACAGAGTCTGCAGTCCCATAGCGAGGGAATCAGTGTTTCAGGACTGCCACAGTGTTTAAAAGCAAGGAGGAATGGGGCCTGCAATAAGTCCTATTCCTAAAAAATACTCTCTGGAGTGCCAATCTCTAGATAACTTCAGTTGCCTTTTCTCTCTCCTGTTCTGTTAGCTGGGTCTTGTCTCCAGTCTCCTGGCTGATGGCGCTGGAGCTGCCCTGAGCACTGTGTGGTCATGCTGCTGCAGTGACAACCTGTTCGTGGTTGAATCCAGTGTGTGGATTGTGCTAGTCCTGAGCTTTATTTGCTGCACCTGGGTAAGATGCTGCAGGCACAGTTCTCTGGAATAGGAGGATGGAGTGGATGATGCTTTGATGCATTAGCAGAAGGAGTTGTTGCTCTTATTGTGGCAGCACCTTTCAGTGCAGGCTGATACATGGTCACTAAGCTGTGGCCCTTACAGTACTTGAAGGGGTCCTCATGTCTCTTGGAGCCCTGCGAGTGGTGGGGTGCTGAGCTACTGACCCTGGGTGGGCTCTGTGAGGTGGTATGTACTCCAATCTGTCACGTCTCACTTTCTCTTACCTAGCACTGGCTGAAGCGACCTATTCCAATGGCAGGGTATGATGGAAGTGTCTGCTCTCTCTAGAAATCCTCTATGGCGTGGATGGTTCAGAACTCAGCTCCTTGTTGATGACCCTCTGGAGAGGGCTAGCTGGAGTGTGGCCCAGATGTGTAGGCAGGGTATCTGCAGAGCTTCCCTGCCTTCTCCAGGGTCAGGAAAAGCAGCAGCATAAGTTCCCAGTGACTGTTGCTGTGTGCACAGAAAGCTTCAGCCCCCCGGCATCCCCAGTCAGCTGCAGCAAGAGACCTGTTTCCTCCCCCTGTGCCTACTGTGCCTCAGGCCAGGGTCAGAGCCAGCGTGGAGCTGAGTGAAGGGGTCCTGAGGTGAGGAGGGGGCTCAGTGGGGTGTCTGTGTAGCAAAGAGGCTGCTGGGTGATGCAGTGAGTCTTGCTAGGTCTCGTGGTATGGGGACCCCTTGGCACTGTGGTACCCCCAGTTCTGCACCCCCTGCACAAAGGCCAGTGGGCAGAAATGGTGTGTCTGAGAGCAGCTTTAAAGCCCAGCTGGGCTGCTGTTGCCAAGAGCTTTCTACACTTGTAAAACCTGCTGTGTGTTTGAATGCCACTGGCACTTCTCTGATAGCGTCTGCTTACTGTTCTGTGCCTTAGGGTCTGCATGCCTGGGAGTCTGCCTGGGGAAGGGCTGGGTGTGGTCATGGAGCAGCCCAAGCTTCTGGCCTGCCTGGGTGAGCTCTTGGCTGATTTGGCACCTCTGCAGCCCTGGCTTTGCTGGTAGGGCCAGGCAGGATCTGGCAGCAGGAGGAATCCGTGGTGACTCGGTCGTGCCCAAGCTGGCAGGACAGTCTGTGTGCTGCTGGGGACTCTTCTGCTGTCGTGGCTGAATTCCTGGAGCAGGACCCTGGGCTTGCTGGAGACTGCAGGAGCATGGCTGATGGTCAGAGAAGGCTTTGTGGCCTTTAGCTGTGCTGCTTCACCTCTCTTAGTGTGTTAAGCTCCCAAAACATCACCCCTTGTTAGGGAGAGTGCTGGGCGGGGGGGGATAAGCACCACCTAAGTCCCAGCACAGAGCAAAGGAACTCTGAACTGGTGGACCAACCCTTCACTTCATCCCTCTGGAAAAAGGTGTGTGCACTAAACGGACAGTGAGCTGGCAGGTGAGAGGCAAAGGGCCCTGTCCCTGGGGTCCAGGCACCCCCCTACCCCATCAGAGCTGCAGTTCTGCTTTCTTTGGGACCATGGCATTTCTCTTCCCAGTGACTTCTTGAAGCTGGATAGTTGGTTTGGGGAACTTTGGTTCTTGTTAATGAATTAAACCCTTGGGCAGGGAGCAGCATGGAATGCTGCCACTGCCCTGTGCTAGCTGGATTGGAGACCTGCCTGAGTCCCTCAGGCAGATGGACTCTTTCTGGATGCATGGCTGGAGCAGACTGGAGTTTCTTACCACTATTGCAACTTGCTTTAAAGCTCCTGCTGACAATCACTTTGGAGAGGGTGGGGAGAAATCAGTGTCTCTTCTAAAACACAACAGCTCCAGTAATAGTTGCTGCAGATGGGTTTGGGAGTGTCCATGGTTGGCATTCCCTGTAGCATCTGCTGTGCCCCCGCTGTCAGGCTGACTGCAGCAAGCTGTGCTGAAAGGGGGGAATGACCAGATCTGTCAGAAGCCAGCAGTGTGGGGTTCTGTATTTTTAACCCCCAGCATTCTTGAGGGGGGTGTTGTCTGCTGCTTCATGCCTCTTTTAAATTTATGACCTTCTACAAGAGGCTTTTTTTTTAAAAAAACAAGCTGCCTTGTCTTCCCTGTGTAATAGTTCTCAGTGTATCATTGCTTATTACCGTTTTCCTGTGCAGGAATTCCAAACTGGAGCATCTCAATGATGCTCAAGCTTCTGGTACGTTGAAAAATCCTTGATCTCTCATGTAAAGATATCACCGTTTTCAGGTTTTCCTTCCCTGGGTAGTGTTCCTGCTCCCCCTGCCAAAGTACATGGACTGGGTCTCTAATCAGAACTTGCTGCTGAGGCTTGTGCAGCCCTGACTGACAGGACACTGCCACCTGTGCCCCCTGCCTACCCTGGGCACTCCCTGGGAGTCGCACTGCATAGTGACACTGCAGCTCTCCCTAAGGTCATCTCTGTCATGGGTGACCAGAGAACACAAATGGTTGCACAGAGTATGTTGTGATGGATTTCTGGATGAGAGCTCTACTGTTAGTCTACAAACACACGGCTGATGTTCAGAGAGAGAGCCTTTTGCTTCTTTATTTGCGTTTGACTGCAACATTTGAGAAATGCTCCTTTGAGTCTGAGGTCCTTTTCCTGCAAATTTGTCCTGTTCTTTTGTTTCAGGGATATGCAGGAGCTTGCTTACTTGGCAGTAGTTGGGCAAGTACAGGGCAGGCCCTCGTTTCCTAATACCAGATGGATAACTGGGTCCTGCCAGCAAGGCCTGTGGGATGTATAGGAGTGCTGTGACTGGGGTGGGTGCTGGGCCTGAACAGGAGCCTGGGGTGACAGATCTACCAGCTGTGTGCTTGCTGGAGCAGCACTTGCAAGTGGTTTCCCAGCTGGAAAGCAAAGACCTATTTGCACAGGTCTGTTTAGTCCTGTGTTCCTGCAAACATGGAAGGGCTTCCTGTGACAGCTTCTCTAGCTGCATTGGGGAGCTTTAAGGAAGTAGGTGTTTACTTAAAGCTAAAAAATTATTTCTTTCTGCAACGAAATGCCACATTGCTGAAATGCAGCCTGCAAACCTGGTACAGGCTGTGCCAGCAGGGAGCTGGGTGTGGGTCAGGCATGTGTGGGAGTTGGATTGTGGCTGCTCCCAGAAGAGCTTGTGTGGGAGGAATGGTTCTCCTTAAGGCATCTGCCCTCTATACTTATCTCACAAGTGAGTTGATGCTGTTCAAGGGGAAATAGCAACAGCTATTCCATAGCTGTTTGGGTCAGGAAAAGGGACAGAGGCACATCCCTGAGTGAGGGCTGCTCATCTTCCATAGCTGGTGGTAGGAACAGCTGCAGTAGTAGGAGTGACACTCCTGCCTTGGGGTGCCAGGATGTGACACCAGGCTGCTGCCCCTCAACTCTCCTTGGTCCCTACTGCAGACGCCCCTGCTCTCGGTGTGGCCTCTTTGCTGTGCCCCCTGATGCTACAGTGATGCTCTTGCTTCTGCCTGGAATCCAGCGGCTGATGTGACAGGTCCCATTGCCTGTGGGGAGGGATGAGGGCAGAGAGCCCAAGGCCTGGTTGTCTGTCCTGGAAGCAAGATAATTGTAAGGTGGGAGAAGTGACAAGCCCACAGTGTCCCAGCTGTCACTCCAGCCATGCCTAAGCACTCCTGCTCTGCCTGCTGAGCTGTGCTGGGGCTGAAAGCTGAGGATAGGTAGGGCAATAACAAGGGGAATGTTGAATATCTCCACTGACCCCCTTCAAACTACTCAGGGTGACTTGGATGCCTGGTTTACACAGGCCTGTAGTGCACATGGATGAGGGCTCTTCCCTGATGCTGCTGCCTGGGAGGAGCTCCTGGAGAATGCTCTGTCCTCTGAGTTAAGACACAGCCTGGCTTGTGAATCAGCTTCATGATAAATAAACAGCAGGTACAGTATGCAAAGCCAAGGGCTGTGGGAGCTGGTGAAGTGTTAGTGTTCCTTTGGGTTGTCTGAGAGTTCAAGGGCTCTGCCTGGCTCTGTGGGCACCATCAGCCCCCATTGAGGCAGCACATGATTTGGATAGTGATGTGGGGGAGCTGTTCACGCCAGGATGCTGCTGCTGAGGGTCAGACTGCAGCATGCATTGAGGGCTGGCAGGAGGGCCCGTGGCCCTTCCCTGGCTCCCCCCGCCTACTCAGTCAGCAGCATTTCCCCATCAGGTGCCTGTTACCTCTGTAGTATCAAGGTGAGATGTTTCTTTTTTCAAAGATCAGTGCTACTAAAGTTCATGAAGGGAAAACACTGAGGCAGAAGATATTTATAGTATTTCCAAAAACTGCCTTTCTGAACAAATGCAGGTGTTTGACTTTGCTTTCCAGGAGTAGTTTTGTTTAACCACCATAAGACTTCTTTTAAAATTTCTTTGGCACTCTAAAGACAGCCATTCTGTCAGCAAGAGATTGCATCTTCATAGGGATTTTCCATTGTGTTCAGATGGAGTTATATGGGAGACTGACTTTTTACATGGACAGATAGTGATAAGATAAAGAGAGATGGTTTTAAACTAGAAGAGGAGAGATTTAAATTAGATATTAGGAAAGAAATTCTTCCTTGTGAGGCCCTGGCAGAGGTTGCCCGGAGGAGCTGTGGCTGCCCCATCCCTGAAAGTGTCCAAGGCCAGGTTGGATGGGGCTTGGAGCAGCCTGGGATAGGGGAAGGTGTCCCTGCCCATGGCAGGGGGTGGAATGGGGTGAGCTTTAAGGTCCCTTCCAACCCAAGCCTTTATGATTTCTGACTTCAGTGATTTTCCTGTTCACTAACAAAATTTGGCTAGGTTTCTGTTCTGTGCCTCCACCTGGTATCTTAAAGGTATCTTGAGGTATCTAACATTCAATCTGCAGAATACTCAAAATAGCTTCTCTACAGACCAAATGCAGATTTGAGGAGGCCTATATGCTTTGGCCATGGCTGTAATGGCTAGAAACATGTTGTTTTATGAGAAAAATCAGGTCTGAAGGGATTGTTGTGAACCATAAAATCAATCAATATCTGTATTGTCTTCAGTAGTAATTGTAACTGAGCATCATTTTCACTTCGACTCTCTACAAGTAAAGCATTCTGCAGTTCATTAAAGCTCCAACCTTGAAGTGTTCCTTGAGCTGATGAAAATCAGAGGTCAGGCTTCTTGGAATGCAGCTGTTCCAGTTCCCTTTGCTATTGAAAACTGCCTCCAAACACAGCTTCTTCCAGCGGGGAAGATCCTGTGGCAAAGGCCAGCCCAAAGCCATGCGACTGGAATCTCACGAGGGTTATCTTATTTAAAAGGCAAATGAGCTTGTCTTGTAGGAGGGATTATTTCAGGGTATTCTGCTTTGTGAGGAACAGAGGTCACTCCTTCAGCTCTTCCCATGGAGAAGGGGGGATGGGCAGAGCAGGACAGTGATAGCAATCAGCCCTGCCCATGTTTGAGGGCAGTGGAACTTGCCTGCACAGCTGACTGTGGCTGGGTGCCTATGAGGTGATTTAACAAAAATGAGGATGGTTTGAATAGGTTCTTGAAGTTCCTGGAATGATTAGAAGTGTCACCAGGCTGTATTAAATCAGCAAGAGCAGTGGACAACTGGGCACTTCATGCAGACACACTTGAGGGCAATTATGATATTTAAATCTGAACCCATATACCTTGGCTGTGATCCTGGTGCTTCTGCCAGGTACTGAGCAAGTAACAGCCTGGTGGGGTGTGAACAGGGGCCTCTTAAGTCAGGGCTGGATTTAATAGTCTCTTATGACTCTGTGTTTAGTCTTCCAAGAAGCAAATGCCTGGCTCTCTGGAAGGACAAGAAGATCCCAGCATGCCCAGCTGTTTTTTGAGAGTCTGGAGGACTGTCCACTCTGCAGATACAGCTCCTCTGCCTGGGGCTGCATCAGTGGGGAATGCCCAAGCCCCCAAGGGCAGGTGGAAGATGCTAATTTGGAAACTCACTGCTTTCTGAAAATAATGACAGAAGGAAGGCTATAAACAAACATATCTCGCCCCCCAAATCAATCATTCGCAGCAGGTTTTCAATTCCAACAACTTGCTGAATTAAGCCTTAGAAGATCCTGTGAGCAGGAAAAGGCTAGTGCTGCAAAGCTAGAATCTTAAGCACAAGTTCCACACTTCCTTGTTGTTTTGCACCTTTTTGGGGTGTGTGCTGATGTTGCCAAGCAAACTGAGCTGATGGTTCTGCAGAAGTGTCTGCCTGCTCCACTACCCATGGGGATTGTAGTTCCACGTTACAGCACAAGCTGATGTTAAAATCAAGCAGACTGTGACCTGCATCAACTCCAAAGCAGATCTATGCTCTGATGTGCTGTAGCCCTTTGGGGGAGTAAGTCAGCAACTGGAATGCTCCTGACTGGTGCGATTTGACCCCTAAGGGAGTGCAACAGGAGATGGCGAAACCCTGTCCCTCATGCCATAAGGCAGATGGAGCAGACCAAATTGATGGGGGCAAATGGAAACAGGTCCCTGATCGGAGAGGTAAAAGAACCCTCTCTCAAACCCCATCACCACCCTTGGTGCCCTTAACGAATAGGTGTGAGGCCCTGGACCCAGAAAATCAGGCAGAGAACAGCAAAGATCTGCCTGGAGAGCCTCCTGGCTGGACCTTATCTACAAGACAGATTACAACTGCAGCTATAAGAAAAAAAGAAGGGTGGTTGTAGTCAGCGACTCCCTTCTGAGGGGAACAGAGGGCCCTATATTTCGCCCAGACCCATCCCACAGGGAGGTCTGCTGCCTTCCTGGGGCCCCAGAGTGAGAGACATTAATAGAAGACTTCCTGA
>VZRE01000453.1:0-74600 GCA_013396775.1 Cephalopterus ornatus
CCTGCTCACGGACCTGGAGAGCTGGAACTAGAGAGTATCTCCCTCAACTCTGTCAGTCATGTAGGACAGTGTTTTGCACACAGAAAGTCAGAACATGTTTTTATGTTCCTTAAGGTGTTTGACAGTGATGGATCCTACTGGCTGCAGAATACTCACAGATGACCACAGGGCAGATGGGCATCAGGAATTTGCAGAATTTTTTTTTTTTTGACTGTCAGTTATTCTGTCTGAAGATACCATTGCAAACATGTTTGCAACAGAGACTCCTATTGTTATATGGACTAAGTAGATATTTCATTCCTTACATAGGTGTTACCAGGTACAAAGATTCCCATATGTTTTTAATTAATCCTTTTTCAGTGTCTGTACAAAAAAACTACTCCTGCATCCTTTTCTTTAACTTTGTCCATAAGCCTCTTTTCCTTGCTTCCTATAGCAAGAAAATCTTTGTATGTATGCCAGATTGCTCTTTGAGATTCAAACTGAGAAATGCAGAAAGTCCCAACAGAATATGAGAGAAAACTTCCTTACTTTGAGAGTGTCAGAGCACTGGAATAGGCTGTTCAGAGAGGTTGTGGAGTTTCCTTCCCTGAAGATATTCAAAACCTGCCTGAATGCAATCCTGTACATCATGCTCTAGGTGAACCTGCAAGGGGGTTGGACTAGATGATCTCCAGAGGTCTCTTGTAACAACAAAGATTCTGTGATCATGTGTGCCATGGAGTAATTTCCTAGTCCAGACACAGGCCAGATAAATACATACATGTATGTAAATGTGAATCTCTCTATATAAGAGTAAAATGGGTTTATGAGTATAAAAGCTTTGTTTGCTTGAATCAGAGCATCAAAGAATCCCTCCTCACTTAGCATGAGCTTGTAGAAAATATCTGTTCTGATGTTGATGCCTCAGGTTTGTAATGAAATCTTACAAATTTGCACCAAACTACTTGTTCTGACGGGAAAGTGTATGTGAAAGTAGATAAATACACTGTTATAAGCAGACAGCAACATCATTATCATACAATTATTAATGTATAAAGTTGTAAATAATTTGTCTATTTTCTCATACTGCACAGCATCAAATTTTATTGAAGATAAGCAAAATGTTCAGTTTTCAGTTTTTCTTTAATAGGTACTTCATGCAGTTAATTTTTTTCTGCATTCCTTTGTGGAGATTCAAGTGTTTTATGCCTAGGAATATACATTTGATTTGAAGTGCTGTTCTAGAACTTACTGATATTCAGAGATTACTTTCATCTGCAGGGAAAAGAGGCAGAAGTGAGAAAAAAAAAAAAGGCATTACATGACAAGCTTGGAACTACAGACTGGAATTCTCTGCTGCATGACAGTGCAAAGATGATAGGATCAGTTAGAGAATTTTCATGATCCTAATGAAGAGCCAAAGAACCAGTTTGCCAAACCATACACTGACTTCAGTAGGATATCAAAGGCTTGCAAATCAGTTTAGCATCTGGACTTTAAAAATTTAATCAGTGAATTACAAATGTTGGTAAATTAGGCCCTGATCTTGCTGACCTTTAAGTTAATGAGAGTTTCACTACTGAATTACTTGGAAGTAGTAGGGTCCTTTATACTTCAAGGGATCACAGAAAACCACATGTTGCAAACAAAATCACAATTATTCTTCATCTTGTTCAAAAGACTCCTTACTTGATCAATTACCGATTAATGCATTGTTTTGGAGTGGTAACCTCTTTTGAATGCAAATAGTTAGATAGCCAAAACCTTCAGCCTCCATTTGACTCCATAAAATAACATAGCAATGAAGAAGAAAATGCCTGTGCTGGTCTTGGCTGGGATGGAGCTAAGTTTCTTCATAATAGCTGGTAAGGGGCTGATTGGGTTTTGTGCTGAAAACAGGGTTGATACTATAGGGATGTTTTCCGTTTTGCTGGGCTGCGCTTACTCAGCATCAAGGCCTCTTATGCTACCTCACCCTTCCAGTGAGGAGGCTGGTGGTACAGAAGAAGTTGGCAACACAGCCAGGACAGCTGACCTTGACTGACCCAAGCAATATCCCAGACCATATGACGTCAGGCTCATCTTATATAGCTGAGGGAAGAAGGAGAAAGAGGGGGGCATTCAGAATAATGGTTTAGCTTCCCAAGTCATGGTTACATGTGACGGAGCCCTGCTCTCCTGGAGATGGCTGAACATCTGCTTGGCCATGGGAAGTGGTGAATGAATTCCTTGTTTTGCTTTGCTTGCATGCACAGCTTTTATTTTAGCTGTTAAACTGCCTTGATCTCAACTCATCAGTTTCCTCACTTTTACTCTTCCAATTCTCTCCCCCATCCCACCAGGGGTGAGCGAGTGTGTGGCTGTGTGGTGCTTAGTTGCCAGCTGGGGTTAAACCACTATACAGTATCTGAAATAGGTTTAGGAATTATCACAGGTAGAAACTATAGAAGAAATAAGTAAAGGGAAATTAAAATAAGATATATATCTGTTCCACCTTTTCCTATAATCTTGTTTCCAACATGTTCACGTAACTTTCAGCTTCATAAAATCTTTATTCTCCAGTGGACTACATATTACAATAGATTCCAGCAACTCTCTTAGCTGTGACCCCTAGTGAAACCTCGCTTCTGCTACTGCCATTATGTAGCTAGGATTATGGGTGGCAAATAATGCAGTCTGTACACTCTTTGCTGTCTTATGCATCAATGCTGAAAGAATAGGTGTAGGTTGATCCTCCAGATCCTCAAGAGACAGCCCATCAGTTAAGAAAGCAGGTGGAGTAGGAGTTTCGGGGACTTGTTTGCCACGGCGCAAAAAACACTAAATTTGTCTCTTTCTACATGGAAAAAAAAAAAAAAACAATCAAAACTTGAATTTTAGCTGCATTGACCATCCTCTTCTGAGATGCTCTCTATATGTGCTGTTGGAGGTCACTAAGAAGCAGTTATCTTCACTGTGCTCGAACTTGAGTTTGAGACTTGCGCTTCCCAATCTGAGGCATCACTTAAGTTATCTGCAATCTGGCTCATTTCAGAAGATGTAGAATATCATCTTATCACAGTAAAGGGAGCAGGTTTACTCATAGATGTCATTTATAAGGCAGTTTTTGTGTGCAGAGAATATAGTGGGCCCTTACATTGCAACATACCCTTGACTATCTCCATTAACTGTGACTACAAAGTAGAAAACTGACACAATAAGAATAAGGGTTGACTAAATCTACAAGTTACAATAAGCCAAAGTTGGGATATAATAATTTTAGCTCTCAAAATTTTGTTGCAGCTTTAAGTAGGGACAGTTTCTCTTCTCCCTTGCAAGCCAATTATTGTTTTTCTATAATCTGAAGTAAGAGTCCTGGTTGTGGACAGGAGTTGAGATACTGCTGATTCTTTTGACATTCCCTTCAAATGGAGGATTTTTATAGAAGCCAAATCAATTGAAGCCCAGGTGAATCAGCTGTAAAAATTGCTTCATATTTTGTAATCTTTCAAATGAATGCACTGACAAATATCTGGGTTTAAAAGAAAGGAGTCAGAAATGATCTTGCATTTGTTTAGAATTGTACACAATGTGTTAGCTAAAGCAATCAATACCTAATTACTAGCCTATCTCTGAGACCACAGTCCTCTCTATTCTAATGTTTTCCAGAGAGATAAACTACTTGCTGCATGGCCTGACACATTTGTTTTGACAGCTCTGCTTCAAACATGACAGTGAATGTCATACTCTAAGAATAGCCTCCATTCTCAGAAAAACCCCATAATTCTATAGGTTTTATTATGCCACCCGCAAAAGTTTTTGTGGTGAACTTTGGCTTGTTTCGTTTCTCTTTTATTTTTGAACAGTGATTCCAAAACAGCATTTACACTAAAATACTTTAAATACTACTACCAAGCTGTTCATAAGCAGTCAATGGTTTCCAAAGCCTTTGCAGAACTGAGTTCTACCTGAGCAAAGCTAGTGATGGGATGCCGATTAATTCCATCTAGATTTTGTAAATGAATCTAGACTCACAAGTTAGTAATCTTGTTGAATTTCCTGTCCCCTCTAATATGTTCAGAGAGTGCCATCTCTAATGCAAGGACTGGAATTTAGGAGTCAAACCACAGTAGTAGGACAGGCAAGTAACTTAACTGTAACTAGCTTAAGCATGTCAGCAAAATGCAGCCAGAGTTTAATCTGTGACAAGGAATCAACGTATAAGCATAAATGAACTTGTGCACACACAGTTGTCATATAGGTGGGTAAACAGCAGTCAGGCAGCAGCAGTTTTCAGTCTAGCTCACATGTCTATTTTCCAAGACAATGCCTGAACACAAGAAATAATTTTAACGAGATACCTAGGCTGATAGTAAAACCTTTCCAAAGTTCATACCTGCTTTACTCCAAATATTATTTAGTTACTACTTTTCTCATTTTACTGTTCACATAAAAAGCAAAACAAAATGAAGCATCATAACTGGACTTCTGAAGATCAATTGTTTTTACTATATTCAGAAGATTGGACATAAAAGACTGCATGTAGCAGAACTCACCCAGCAAAATCTGCCATAACAACTCTTCCACCACCTCTGGTCACCAAAAGGAAGAAAAAATTTCAGATGTCCTTAGCTGAATCCATGAATAGCACTGTTTCACCTGTGCATGTAAAACTATGCATGTAGTTATCTGATCAACTGCACGGGCAAGTAGCTAATTTGCAACCTAATAGTTATTACTAATAGTTTATATATGAACCTTTCAACACTTCTACTTTCCTGACATAAATCATCATAGTCTGCAAGCTCTCTACTTTGAAGACAAAAATTACATAGACTTTTTGAATCCACAGTACCTCTAAAAGACGAGAACTGATGTCTAAATGTGTAAGTAACTAAACTCACATCCAGTTTTAAAAACTATCAGTATTTAAAAAAAAAAAAATATTATGTAGGTGAATCACTGCAGTTGGTTCTATGTGTTCTAAGCCAGTAGTTGTTAGACCCCAGCCATGGAGCCACAAGCTCAGGTGGGAGTTTTATTTTTAAAAATATTCAAGGCTCCAAAAGTTCACTCACCAGACTTTTGCAGAGCCTTCAGTTCTTTCATACTTTGAGTAGCCTAAAGAGAGAACACTGCACAAGTTTTCTCAGGAGATAATTTCACTGATGAAATATGGGGGAAAATAAGGATCTTGGCAAAAGTTTAAAAAAGGAAACATACAACCAAAGCAAAGCATTCCACAAAGCTATGACTTAGCACACACCAAACCACACAACAGCAAAAATCCAACCCCCCAGTTTTAAGGTACCCAAAATATTAAGAGTAAAGAAAGAAAGAAATTAAGAAAAGAAACAGTAGTAAAGAGTAAAGAAAAGAGAAGGTAAAGGAGTAAAGATAAAAAAGAAGAGAGAGAATAAGAGAAAAATAGATTATTAAATAGCTACCACCAAAGAGTCCTGCAGAAGTCCATCTCCACATAGCAGGTGGCAGGTCCCAAGAGAGAGAAAGAGGATGGAGGCCACACATGCTGGTTTTATGGGTTCTGGTCCCTGTGGTCACCCCTCCCATGTGGGATGTCTGGCACTGACCACTTCATGCCTCCAGGCAGAAGTGAGGGTGGTGTAGCCAAGCGGGGGCTGGGTTAGGAGTTCCAGGGGGTGTAGTATGGGTTGGTCCCTTTGATTGACAGCTGCTCTGGCCATGGGGACTCCAGGGCTGCCATGTGGTATGGCCTGGCCCTTCCCCCCACTTCCAGGGTTGCCATGTGGGTATGGCCTAGCCCTTCCACTTTGGTTGGTTCCAACCCAATAATTTAATAATCCTCTGTGAGATTCGAATCCAATGTCTCACACAGCTGAACAATTAACTGAGTTAATTGTTAAACATGCTAAACATGCAACTCTAAGAACCCTGAATGACTAGATGTCATGGGAGAAACTGTAAGAATATCTGTGTGGTAAAGCATTTGAAGAGACCTAGAAAGTATGGACATATATATTTGCCAGTATACTGGTTTAAAAAACACAACCAAAGAAAATAACTAAACAACCAGGTATATGAGACATAAATGGATCAGAAGTCCCCTGAAAAAAAAAAAGAAAACCAAAAAACCAAAAATAATAACAGCAACAAGAAGAAAATAATAAGGAAATAATAGGAAAAGAATAAAAAATGAGAAAAAGGATTCTGGCATGGATCTTGGACACATTTAATATCTAATCTAGACTTCAAGGGTGTAAGAGACTGAAAAAAGTTTTGCAATGGCTCAAAACAACTCTGGGTTGAAGGGGGATGGGCAGATCAGGTTCTGCCGAGGTGGAATGGTGCTCTGCCTCCCCATAACCCTTGCCTCCTTGAGAACCTCTAGTGCAGCTGTCAGTTATTGGCACACCTGAAACATCACACCACACCCCACAGAGCCCCTAACCCAGCCCAAGAATGGCTAGCAGATCAGAAGCCCCATCAGGGGTGAGGCTGATCACAGGAGTTCAGGGACGTGAGGATGTGAATGTGACTGTGGATCAAGAGAGGAAGGGTATATATTTGCCTGCTAGTGAACTTCAGCCTGTATCACCTGGAAAGGACAAATGTATTGATGCTGTGCTACTCAAGTTTTTGTGAATGTGTTGGTGTTTATGTGGGTACCAGTTAAGATGTTTTGTTGGGTTTTTTTTTTTAGCCTGTTCTGTAAATTCTGTGTGTGTGTGTGCGTGTGCGTGCCTGTGTGTTTATATCTACTGCTGTAGATACATGCTCAGCCTTGTTACATTCTAGAGCTACAAAAAAGAACATCAGCAAACACTGGAGAGGTTTTCTCTTGTCTGCTGGATTTAGGTTCCTTCAATAGATACATATAAGAAGTATATGATAGCAGTAAGAAGGTGATCTTACCCATAATACACTTATTGTTCTCCAAATGTTGAACATGAAATGGATGCTGGTCCTTGCTACTTTGCTGTCCTTTAACAGCATCCTGCAAGGGTCTCTGAACAAGAAGGAAGTCTGTATTGTCCTCAGAAACACTACTTTCTCATGGCAATGATTTCCTTTCCATTTTTACAAGTTTTCCTTACATATATTTTCTATGAGAACTATAGAAAATATATGTATTTTCTATACTTAAGGCACCTCATTCTGTGTGTTCTTACTGGAAAGGCTGAATTCAGCCATTCAGCTATGATACTAGGCAACAGCCATAAATATATGCATTCAGTGTTCTTGCTTCCCTCTCTTCTGCACAACTCCACCAAAAAAAGACAGTGTTTTAGTCAAAGACAGTCTGTTCTTGAAGTAACTCTTCTCCTTCACATAGTAACTCAAAAGGTTGTGATCAAGTAATTTGTTTTGTCAAGAACTCAAGCTCATGTTTACATCATGGAAGAGATCCAGTTGTTTAGTCCTTCAGTATCATTCCAGACTCTGATCTTTTCTCCATTATTTACATGCACTCATTAACAGTTATTGTGCAATTTGTTTTATACAGAAAACCCCACTGTCTTGTAGGCTCCTTTACTATTTTTCTAGCCCTCCTGAAAGACTGTATAATTTAAAGCGTGAAGCTCTCTGACACTTCTATTGGAGTGTCTTAGAGATATCAAGTATCTGGAAGATACATTTATAAATGAGCAATCTTATCTACACAGAAGAAAAAATGAGATTTAAGTGTTCTGGTTTTCATCTCTGATATACTTTATTTTTCCAACTGCATTTTACCATGGTACACAATTTATTTTGTACTATATTTACTTGATTTATTCATTTTTAACAGCAATTACAAAAACTCTCTCCTCTTTGCATCTTATCATCTGATCTTCCACTCTCATATTTTCTTTAGTTCAGTTGGCAAATCAAATGAGAGGCTTTTCCTCTTACAGATACCTACAGTATTTACCTCTTTATTTTAACACAATGTTATATCAACGCTGTTATGAAATCTTTTTATCTTTTGTTTGCTGGAAACAGAATGTTTCAGAGTAGCTTGCTGTGTAATTGAATGGAAATCTCCTGTCATTCACCTCTTAAATGTGAAGTTTTTGCTATTGTTCACTTTCCATTGGATCTCCTTTGTTTGTCACAGAGTCTTTACATTATCAGTTTTAGAATAGTTTTTCCTACAAAAATCAGATGAATAAAACAAGCCAGTTTGTTTATGCTTGAATTAATATTTTCTCCTAAATCCAACTTGTAAAACTGAGTTGTATATAATTCTAAATGATTAGCAATGATTTTTTAACAGGCAAAGCTATTGCCGTGTATGCTTACAGTACTTATGAGTTGACCCCAGCCAAAAGACAATGTGGAATATTCCTTTACCCAGTTTGAGTCAAATGTCCAAGTACTCTCCATCCCAGCTTCCTCACCCCCAGCCCACTCACTGTGGGAGGAAGAGTGGGAAAAAAGAGAAAGCTTTGATGCTGTGCAAAAATTGTTGAACAATAATCAAAACTTTGGTGTGTTACTAACATTGTTAGGGTGACGAATCTAAAACACAGGACCATACAGGCTGCAATGAAGAAAGTTAACATCATGTCAACCAGACCCAGTACAATGGTCTGCATACAACTACATAGTGGTAAGACTTTAAGAATCTGAATGAGCTGTATCGCAAATAACTGTTTGTGAGCTGAAAACTGGTGGACATTCCATGTCTTCTGCCCTTCAGAAAGCTCTGAATGACCTCTGTAGTACCTGAGAAGGAAATGAAAAATTTTTTAACTGCCAAAAGAACTCATGCTTTTGAAAAGGTTCCCAAAGGTAAAAGCCCTTAGTGCTTCTTTTCTGTTTATATTTTACCCTCACAGCTGAGAGATGGAATGAGCTACCTTTGTTTCTCTCCATCATTGTGAAAGACCCCAAACCCTGAAATGTTTTCGCAGGGGCTGATAATCTCTCCTGTGGCCACTTCTCAAAAGGATACAGGATGGAAATGCCAAAAACCCTGGTTTTGGTGGAATGGATGAGTGCACTGTGGCCCTCACGTGTGCAACCAAGATTTGATTCTTATAATCTAGAAACTAAGTTTATACTTAGCCTAACAAAGCAAATGAAATTGAGTTAAGTCCTTTGTATTACCTATTGCGTCACATGTAGGATAAAAAGACAAGCTATAAATTGCAGTATTAACATTACTGAAACTACTACCAATTAAATACAAGTTGCTGTAACTTGTTTGACAGCTGGAGTATGACTTTCCTCTAGACAATGTTACACAGATACTTCAAAACACTTGTACTTTTGGTCACCTATTCTGAGACAGTAGTATCAGCTGTGGTTGAAGTATGGACTACCAGCCTCACTTGCAATATCCTGCTGGGATAATAAAATCTGCGGCCCAAAATTTGCAATGAATATGTGAAAGGCCCCAAACTGGTCAGCAATTTAAAATGGATTTACCGTGTCTTTTAAGTGAGCAATTAAAAAAAAAAAAAGTCAAATGTCTAATTTGATAACTGTTGGGTCTTAAGATGAAAAAAAGGTGATCACCCTGTTCTGGCACGTAGATCTGGATGTCCCAGTTAGCTTTCAGACAGATTATTTCGAGGACTTTTTGGTGCATCAGTCTTTACAAAATCCTTCTGTGACTGGAGGAAAGGTAACTCCTCCTATGAATCTGTCTGTAATGTGTAGCTCTTTTTGTCTGTGCTCTGCTGGTTTCAGTAGCCTTCTGTTGTCTACTGCACCACGTTGCTTGTAGATCTCTCTCTCCTTTGGAACATTTTTCAATGTTATCCTGAATTATGCCACTTGGTCATTTCCATAGAACCTAAGTTGCTCCCTGAGCAGGAGTCATTTCTCCCTCGAAGAGAGGGTTTCATAGTCTGCTTTGATAACTATGGTACAGTATAAATTGTAGGCACAAGTCTAATCAGTAACTAGCCCTGTGCTGAACCTTTATAATCCTGCATCACAGACAGAAGGACATATATTATTGCTGTTCTTAGCTGAGTTCCTATTGAAGCACACAAGATGTGCTCACTTAATTTGATCTCCTGGGAGGGCTATAACCTCCAGCAGAGAAGTGGCATTGAATATCTGAAGAAAGTAATTTCTTTAAACTCATCCGTTAGATTCAGAAGAGGAAGGCTAAGCTGTATTGGATAATGATAGCGTTAGGCATATTTCACAAAAGGTCCTGAGACTTCTCAACATCTTCACAATAAATTACTTAATAAATAGCTGAACTTTGCATGCATAGACTCTGTTTTAGGCAGGGAATGAAGTCTTGAGCCCCTATATTCCCTGATTTTCTTCAATATTGTCTTGAATGCACCCTTTCACCCTTTTTTAATTTTGCTACTATGGTAGAAACTGTTATGAGAAGGTCAACAAACAGTTGCATTTGTAACTGTGAGGGGAGTGCATGTCTAGAGATGATCTGAGAAGGGCAGTATAGGAGCAGTAGTGCCTCTGCCCAAAGATAGAGCCTGCTGTTGCTGTAACTTTTGTGCTAGCTGATTCATGGAGCAGTATTAAAGGTTATGGCAGTCAGTAAATAACCTGTCAAATTCCTACTGCTTCCCTTACCCAATTCAAAGGATTCATCAATCTCTGTATACACTTGTGCTGCACATCTGGATTGCTTATTGATGATCTGGATCATGTTCATCAGCTTCTTGCTCATTTAATGCCTCTATAATCACCTCAAGCCTGTGTAAACCCTTTCAGAACCACTGAGGTGTAAAATACCTTCCCTTTTGGTGTTCAAGGTGCCACTCTCTGCATTCTGATTATGCATTTAACAGCAGTAAGTATCCCTGACTTAAAAGACACACAAACAGAGACACAGACACAAAATAAAAGGACCCTCCTCCCCTTCCCATTCTTCTTAATTTGATTTTTTAAATGTTACTTTTATGGGAAATATATATTTTTTAAATACAATAGGCGTTTTAAACATTGTTTTTAGGAAGAGAGATAATATGACTATTATTTGCTTCTTAAATTTTTGTATGAATTGCTAACTAACAAAGCGACAACAGCAGTGCTGATTGATTTTTTTAGGCCTGCTCACAGAATATTTCCATCAAAAGCCCAACATCCAGGAGAATTTAAACAATTTTTCTGTGACAATTTAATGTAACGCCATATGGGTTATAAAAAAAAGCTACACTTTTTTGTTGTAAAAGGAAAAGTAATACCACACTGAGAGATGCCACAAACAGACAAGAGAAAAATATGTGAGTGTATTTCCTGGAGAGCACCCTTACACGAATAGCATTCATGCCATCAGCTGTTCCTCTCTGGCTTCCCCAGGATACAGTCAACCTCCAGCAGAGACTCCTATAAATCTGCAAAGGCAGAAGAGCCAAGCATTCCATGAAGTCCATTAAGAATTTCAATGTGATCAATCTGTTTTGTGCGGAGTGTGGCTGGATACACACTGGTACAAACCCCCCAAGATCTATATCTAAGTAAACTGATAGTGCTTACTTAATGTGTTTCTCTCCTCTATGCTCACTACAGGAGATTTACCTTCCTGTAAGGAAACTGCTGTTGGTGGAAGTGAAGACTTGGTAATCTTCCTTTGACTGTTGTTTCCCAGTTAACAAGAAAAAAAGTAATTACAACTGCTTCCACATTAAATGCTTATTTTTTCTTTCATTCTGCTTCAAAAGGAAATCCCAGAGCTTTGTGATGTAGACATAGATATTTATTACAAATTATTTTTTAAAAAAAGGATATGGCTGCTCAATATCCTGCTGAAACTCAGCCAGATATTGAATGCAGCAGCTATGTCTTTATTATTAAATCTGAACTTGGAATAAAAATCTATTTAAATGCAGCCTTCAGCTTTTGCAGAGATTTTTGTAGCGCCTTTTTTTTTTTTAAATCAAAATCTTACTGAAATATGAAGACTCTTCATGAAGCTGTGAATGATACATATTTATCCACTGGAATTACATCAGAACTACGTTTTTGGCTTCTGTTTAATTTGAAGAATACATTTTCGGAACTGGATCTTGATATTAGCATACAGATGGAATTGAACAGTATGTCAATACTGACTGACAAAGCAGATAGATTGCTACTTGCTTTATTTTAGATTAGTTCTAAATTTTCTCATGGAGAATATAAAAATATAGAAGAGTATTTCAATTTTTCATTTCATTTAAACTGAGAAGAAAGCAATAATTTGAGGAAAACTAATAAAAGACTATGTTAGAATATGACTGACATGTGGCTAAAACGTATTTCAGTTGTAAAGACTGTCCAGTGCTAATAAAACAACATTTACTGACTTGTTACCTTCAGGCCTCCCTTGCTCACATATAATTGATTTTAAAACTGTATCCAAAAAATAAAAGATTTCTGTGCTGTGTCTGTATGGATTTTCCCTGTGTTCTGCTGTCTTTGTTAGGAAGCATTTGAAATTAAATGACAGTATATCCCAGAGTGAATACACTAATTATTTATTTCTTATTTATTTTATTAAGAAAAAAAGAAAAGAAAAAACATCAAAACAAACAAAAAGACTTCCAAGCTCTATTGTGAAGGTAAAATTCTTTATTTGTGTACACTTCCCAATAGGTAAAAATGCAAGAGATGGAGTGAGATAATCTGGCAATCTGGGTGAAACAACTGTTAAAAGTTTTGCATTGCTGGAGACAGAAGGAGGATACGGATCTTCCTTGTTATTAGGATAAAGTATACTGATTATTTTCTTTGTTTATATGCATAAACAGCTCTTGTTCTCCGTATCACAACATGTGGAGTCAAATTCCAGAAAAGTAAATATTTCTACTTGTAATTTTGGTTTTGACTTAGTGGATAGGATTTGTCTGGTAACAACTCCAGCCTTCTTGTATCATCAATAAAGAGAAGCAGGCACTTCAGGCAGCATTCTTCTTATTCTAAGCTAAACACCACGCAGCTGCTCTGTCACTCTCCCCTAATGGGATCGGGTAGAGAATCTGAAAAGTAAAAGTGAGAAAAATGATGGGTTGGGATGTGGGTAGTTTAATAGGTAAAGCAAAAATCACACACATGAACAAAGCAAAACAAGGAATGCATTCACTGCTTCCCATGGGCAGGCAGGTGTTCAGCCATCTCCAGGAAAGCAGGGCTCTGTCACTTGCACTTGGGAAGACAAATGTCATTACTTTGAACATCCCCCCTTTCCTCTTTCTTCCTACAGCTTTATATGCTGATCATGAGGCTATATGGTCTGGGATATCCCTTTAGTCAGTTGGGATCAGCTGTCCAGGCTTTGTTCCCTCCCAGTTTCTTGTGCACTTTCTGGCTTCTTGAGTCCTTAATGCTCTTCAAGCACTGCTCAGGAATAATGAAAATATTCCTGTCTTATTAACACTGTTTCCAGAACAAATGCAAAACATAGCTCTGTACTAGCTATTATGAAGAAAATTAACTCTATCCATCCAAAACCAGTAGAAAGGGCCAAAGGAATGGCTCTATAGACCTGTGTTTCCCTCTGACCAGCCCAAATTAGGTGATTAGTTCAGAGGCAAATGACTGTACCACAGATGTCTGAAGAAGATATCACAAATCACAGCCAATATGCCACTAATACCCAATATCTCAGCCGGTACATGCCACTAAAGTCTCTCAAAAAGGAGAGGTTTAAATATGAGACTTTTTTCTTTAATGTATTTCCTACCACCCATTGGCATTTTAAAACCTGCATCACTGAAATGAACAGTAAAACTCTCATTTCTTCCTTTGGATCTCAATTTAAACCTCAATGTGTGTCATAGTTGGTATAATTACAGAAATAGCAACTGATAGATGCATAGGATTTGTTTCTGTTCTACCTCTTTCCCATCTGTGTGGATTTATCTGCACTATAAAACAGTGTAGCTCTTCAGAAGACTCAAACCCCTAGTCTGATGCATAAATTTTAACTCAGTCTTGAACTCCAAACTCAAGTGATTTATTATGTTTCCTCAAACCAAAACTGATGTAGGGTCTGCCTCTGGTTAGTGACATTTACTCAGTTCTGCAACAAAGGACAGTATGGATGGGCTTTGGCTTCCTCCATTTTGTACATTCCCCCAACACCCTCTCTGCAGATTCTGCACTCTCAAGCATATCCATGTGCGTGAGATATTCAAGAAATATATCTTATTCTTATATTGCAATGTTATTGTTTAGTGGTCTACAACACAGCTCGCACTGTATTTCAGAGTCTTCCAATTTTTCATTCAGTCTTCAGAGACCACCCATAATGAGTCTCTGCTCTGTGGTCAGAGTGAAATGTCTTTGAGTATTTAGAAATGTGAGTTACTACATAATCTGGCATACGATTGTCTTGGAAACTTCTTGTGTGGATGCATTTAGCAATGGAGAAAAACCACTAGGTTTAACACAGTGTAAGAGAAAGATAATATATATATAATTAACTCTGAGTCAGAACAGAATTAATCTCAGACAGCTTTAAGCATCTACATTTAAACTACTTGCCTTGACTCTCTTGATAGTCAGTGCAAGTGAAGAGACATAGGATGCAAATCATCTGTCCTTTTTAGGTACTTGCCTTTAGAAGAAATTAAATGAACTGTAGTGCCTTATAACTGGTTTTCTCCAATGACTGTTCAGGCAAATGGTCCAGATGTAGAAATCTGCATTGTATATGTCTGAAGTGAGGAAAGAGGCATTTTAAAAATAAGTCTGTTCTACATGCTTTAAAATTCACAGGCCTGTGGATATTTCTGCTTTCTACAAGCCATCATGGACGTGCACGCATCAGTCATGACTCAAATTCTAAGTCGCTTTAAACAAAGGTAGTTCATGAGATACAGCTTCCTTAAAATTCTGTTTTAAGCAACATGATGTTCATAAGAATGCTTTATGAATACTGTTATACTGTTAGGGATCTGATTTCTGCTGATGTTTTCTTTCAAGTAGTTCATGGCAGCAGGTACCATGAAAAATATTAGATAGATTATTTTAACTCATGGTTATAAACCAACTGTCTGCATGTTTGTGTGGGAGAATTATAATCTTTGTTTAATCATTTTTCAGATTTTAATTAAGAGGACTGTGCCTGTTGTCGTTAGTCTTGAGTTCTTCATAATCTTCACTCCCCTGAAACAGTTTTGGGTGCCTCAGAGTCTCAGAAAAGCTTAAATCCATTTTTAGAAAGCAGCTCTGAGACAAGATGAGCTAAATTGCTGCTCAGAAAGAATCAAAATGAGCATCTGCACCATGATTAATACCTTTTTGTTGTGAGCTCAAGATTTCAAGGCTTGCCCATGTATAATAAACTGGCATCACAGTTCAAAAAAGATTGCTGTTGCTATTGAGCTCAAGTAACCATTATTAGCAATAACAGAGCTTCAGTTATATGTTTGGGAGCTGTTGGGAAATGATCCTTATGTGCATTAGTGATATTCTTCTTTTGAAGAGACTCCTCTTGTAAGCTTTGCGTTCAGATCTGTCTGCCCAGGGCTTGATCCAGTTGAGTCTTGAAAATGCCCAAGGGAGGGCAGGCGAACACAACTTCTTTTGGCAGAGGACTCCCCTCATGATAAAAATGTTCCTACTTATATCTACTTATGATGAAAACGTTTCTACTTATATCTACTTGTATCCAGTCCTTCCTTCTTCCTTCCTTCCCTTTTCTCTTTCTCCTCCTCTCTCTCTTTTCCTCTTTCTCTCTCTCTCTCCTTTTCTCTCTTTCTTTCTTTTCCCTTTTTTACTTCTCTGCAGTTGTTGCTGTGTCATCCTTTAGGGGCACAGAAGCCTCTTTTTCCCTTCCCACTTCCTGCCACCAGAGGGACTGCTACATATTGTTAAGTCACAGAAATACCAAACACTTCAGAGACATGATTTATGGCAATAGCTACTTTGGTTGATGGATTCTGATCCCCCAGCAGAAATCTGGCATCAATCATGTGCCTGAATTCCTCTCTGCTGCTAGATGATTTAGTATTCCATGTCCTGTGCTCTACAACTTCCATTTGGAACTCAACAATTTTGCTGTCACTTTAGAAGTGTAGCAATAATTTCCACTCTGCTTTAGATTCCAAGGTGATGGCAAGTCACTGTTTTTAGGACACACTACAAAGGGGTCCATTAGAACTATTAGAATAGGGAAGACACTCCATTAATTATGCTTTGGATAGTCATATATACTCTCCCTCCCCACCCCTCCCCTTACAGACAAAACAGAATTTCTGTACAATTTCAGATATATGTGTTCTGTTTAACGTTTTGCAATTTGTGAATAAAATCTTTTGTGATGGTATAGAGTTTTTGAATTTCAGAATTATTGCTGAACTTTTTACGGACAACATTTCCACATTAAAATGAAGACATAAAAGCTTTAAAAGATTTACTAAATCACCTAAATACTTGAAATCTTAGGCATAGAGGTATCCAAATATTTTACCATTATGTTCATATTATATGAATTCTGAAGATGCTAAGTAGACTTCCATCTAATATTAGTATTATACTAATAAAGTTAATTAACCAGTTAATTAAATGTTGTAATAAACTTTAAGCAAGTTAATATAAAGAACTGAGTGAAAAGGATGTGAAAGATGTGAAAGAAAACAGAAGTTAAGAAAAAAATACCCCACCAGGCTCCAAATAAATGTCTTGCAAACTTAAGTATTAGCAAAATTAATTGTTCAAATATCTCTGTGAAATGATCATGTAGATACAGAGAATTAAGCATGAAGTGGCTTTAATCATGGTCAAAGAACACATGTTGGTGGTCCACACGGGAAGTGGTCAGGCTTTATGAGACTGAGTTCAACAATTTACAAAACCACTTTACTGTCTGTAACTCTCAGAATGCACAAATAATAAATTCCATCCTGACAATAATATAATTCGTCCAAATCACTTTTAATATTGTGACTATTGCAAAAAATACATTAATATTCCTTTTCTGTCAAGAGAAATGTCTTACACTTCAGACCCTGAACCAAGCTAGGATTACTGAGATAGCCGCTGGATTCTTGGCATAAGGCAGTGCTCAGATAGGGAACCAGATTTCTTTAAGTGGATGGTTGGCCACCATTCAGATGGAAATAAAAGTCTCAGTTTCAATGACCATTGCACTGGCAACTTCAGCTGGATTGTCTTAGATTCACAGAACCACTGCGTTACCGAATTCTTGTATCCTGTGATCCCACCTAACCTCTCTAGGTCATGCAGAATCCTTTCCTGGTATTATCTTAAAATTCATAGAAAATATCTCCTAACCATCTAAATTACATACTGTCTCACCTGATTATTTTTGTATCTGCAGAAAGATCTTTGATTATTTACAAGTATCTTGTCTATGAAAAATATGTTCAACTAGTCAGCAGGAAACAGGTTGAAAAGAATCGCCAAATTAATCTACACTCTGAAGAAGCCTGGTAGAAGACTTCAGGGCAGTCCAGAGTTCCCACTTGGGGTCTACAGCACTGATTAATCAAATACTATGCTGGGAAGGTGACTAGGAGTTCTATCCATCTTTCAAGGCAGTCTTTTGTCTCAAACCTATTCACTGTCTCATTGTCTCTGTTAGCGCTGTAACTGTAGAAGAGACTTTTTTCACACTAATTACTCATAAATTAAGTTTGATAGCCGTTGCCACAGGACTAACTTTCTTGCAGTGTGTAAACTGATCTCTTGGGCTGGAGTCAGAAGTCTGAGTTTTCTGTTGTACCTGCTGGGAGTAATTTGAAGGGATACACAAATAATTTAAAAAAAAATACAACCTCCCTCCCGACATAGCCACCAAGTTTTTCCTCTTTGGTAGGCATGTTATTTGTCTATTTCTGTCTGTTCTGTCAATATAAAATGTCTTTTGATGTGAGACTGTGTCATGCTTTGAACAGATGTATCTACGACATTATCCCCACTACATATTGAAACATCTTCAACAGTAGGGAAATGAGACTGCCAAAGTAAGGCCCTTAGATCTCCCATATAGTCTGCAAGAAAGTGTTGTGTGTCTCTAAAAAAGAATTCAGAATGTTTTCATAAGGTAAAAATCTTCTGCCTTACAGCAGGTATATTTGAACTTGGGAAAACTTACTGAAACTCATGGATTTAAGGTTGTTCTATGCTCATTGGATCTAGTGTTAGCCAGATGGATTTTCTCCAGACAGAAAATCACTCTTGTAAAGAAGCTCTTGAGTGACAGCGTACAATAATTTAGTTCAGTGATTTTAATTTGTGGTTCAGAAACTGCTGAAGGCATGTAGTGGCTCCTAAAAAGTACAAAAAGAAATTATTAAGAAAAGCAATATTATTGTCAGTAGTTAAAATTCATAGTGCAAGAGTCTGCACCTGCAAGAGAATGGTTTCAGAATCTGTAAATTGCAAAAGTTAGATTATTTGTCGATCGATGGGGACATTAACTAAGAAAACAGAAGACTTGGGTTCTGCACTTACTTCAGGACATTGTACCTATAATTCTTATATCCTGGACATCAGCTCTGGCTGTTAACTACTTATGGAATAAGCAGGAAAACTGATTCTCTTCTGTTTCTGTTCAAAATGTGCCATTCTACAGCCAGGAATGAAAAGATCAAGAAACCAGAAGAAAAAGTAGCACAAATGATAAGACTCTGTCATAGAGATTTTAAGATTAAGAAGTCTCAAAACTATTGAGTGGTTTTATATCAGTAAGACACTGAATAAAAGATGGGAAAAGTTGATATAGCATATATTTCATTAGTGCCTCTAAACAGCATTATGCACTTTAAAATAGTACAGAATTTCTAAAGCATTCCAACCCATATAAAGGAAAGAAATCAAAGCATTATATGTTACACATTAAATTATTTTGGACTAATAAAAATGGTATAATATTATGATATGCTGTATTTCTTCCAGACTTGCAAGAATCAATTAGAAAACTTGAACTCCTGTTAGCACCATTTTATACTTCTTTTCAGGGAATCTTGAGATGGGTGACACAAGAGAAATAAATAAAAAATTATATTTCTGGGCTCATGGAATGATCCTCTACAATTGGTAGATTGCTTTTTTACTACAGAAAGAAAACCCTATATCTCTATCTCAGTGATTTATCTTGTGGTTGTATGTTTGCTGGCTCACTAAAGTACCGCCTGTAATGCAATGTCTTCTATGAAAACAGTGTGTTTCACAGAACGTATTTTTGTAACATAGTCTTCACAAATATAAGTATGTTATTTAGGACATAAATATTTTTCCCTATTGATAACTCATTCATTGATTGAGGTACTGAAATCCAGTGCAATTCAATAACTTATGCTGTAAAAGATGGTATATAACACAAACATTTTAGGAGGATTGAATTCTGATTTGGAGTAGTAATAATTTGTCTTTTCAGAGCATTCTTTATCCAAAAAGATTAAATCGCTGTGTGAGGTGCTGCAACCATCTGTCCAAACTGCAGTGAGTAACTGCAGAGCTCCACATGGAGCTCTGTAAGTGGGTCCAGTGGAGGGCAGCAAGATGATTTGGGGACTGGAGCATCTCTCTGACAAGGAAAGGCTGAGGGACCTGGGCCTGTTCAGCCTTGAGAGGAGAGGACTGACAGGGGACCTCATCAGTGCCTATGAGTATCTGAAGAGAGGGCACCAAGAGGATGGACCCAGGCTCATCATGGTGGTGCCAAGCAATAGGACAAGAGTCAACAGACAGAAACTGATGCACAGGAAGTTCCACCTAAATATGAGAAAGAACTTCTTTACTGTGTGAGTTACCAAACACAGAGAGGCTATGGAGTCTCCCTCACTGGAGATATTCAAGAACTGTCTGAATGCTTCTGTTCAATGTGCTCTAGGATGACCCTGCTTGAACAGAGAGGTTGGACCAGATGACCCTCTATGGAACCTTCCAATTTTACCCATTCTGTGATTACCTACCTGTAGAATTACTTACATAGAAAAGTACTACTCAGATGTTTGAGTAGCCTCAAGAAGAAAAGTGAGATTGTCTAATACTACATACACTTATGTGTATGAGTTATATTTGAATTTTCTAATTATTTTCTTATAAAATAATAATTAAGAGCAGTTTATACTTGTAAATGCAGTGTTTTCTTGTTTTCTCCTTTACCAAAATTACAAAAAAAAAAAAAATTGTGACTTAGGATCAGACCTAGATGACTGTCTAAATAAAAATCACTGCATGAAAATTTGTTACAGAAGGATCTGTTTTATGTTAATGAAATCAGTACATAAACTCTTTATTTTCTTCCTGACACCAAAGGGAAAATATAGATGGAAGGAATTAAGGTATAATGTGGGTAGGTAGCAAACTTAATTGCAGATAAAGACACTGACTCACAAGGAACATAATGAGAATAGTCATCATTAGAATGAAGTCCTTTTTCTGCACAAAACCCCAGCAGCCTATGCAATCTGTCTCACACTGTTCTATCAGCAGAGCTCAATTTTGGCTCTGAAGATCCATCATCAGCTCAGATGGAATAAAGGTATTTCTGTGCAGTCCCTGGTCTGTCCAGTGAGATTGGTAAGGAGAGTGTCACTAAGGACTTGTTGGAATGGTAGCAATAGGGACACCTGCTTGGAGCTGAATTGACGCCTACAGCACATCTTTATCTGGAGTGTGTGCTGGAACTGAGCCAATTACCTAAAACTGAAATACTCTAATAAAGAAGCATCTGCATCAGAGTTAAAAACTATTGGCAGCCAAAAAAAGTAAGGCAACATGATGGGAAGAGAAAAACAAAAATAATAAACTGCATTCTATCATAAAAAGTTTCTTAATATGTGATGTAACCATCCATAGCTCACAAGCACAAGGGTGTAGGAGAAACTGCCACGACCAGCTTTAGCATTATTTTTTTAAGAGAGGAAAGTCTCACCTTTAAATAAATGTCTAATTTCAGTTCTACTTAGAGAACTGTCATTATGATATTACCATACAACCGAATTGCCATGGGGAATGGTATTATCCAGTTTAGTGTTCCCACTGAAAGACCCCCAAATCACACATCACTCATTCCCTCACTCTCCCCTTCCTCTTGCTTTCCCCCCTGTGGCAGTCTGGAGAGGAGAATTGGAGGCACAAGAGATAAAGATCACGGGTTGAGATAAGAACAATTTCCAAAAACAGCAATGAAATAGGAAAGCAAACAGTAACAGCAACAATATTAGTAACAGAGGGTACAATAGAGGCAAATGATTCACCATGCTACCCTGACCTGGAAGGGACCCCTTTTCCTGCCCTCAGAAAATGATGTGAGATGGTATTGAATAACCTCCGAGGCCCAGCCATTCCCCCTCCTGGCTTCTGCAAAAATTAACCCTGTCTTGGCTGAAACCACAACAAGAATTCATAGCCATACACATTTATTACAAAATTTTCTGATCCTGCTCCATTGGGTCTGTCTGAGATGGAGTTAGTTTTCCCCACAGAAGCCCTAACAGTTCCTGAATTGTTCCAGTAGCTAGAAAGGTATTGGTAATACACCGGTGTTTGGCTACTGCTGAGCAGTGCTGGTCCACCATCATTGCTGTCTCTCCAATATTCTACCTCCTCACCAGTAGGCTGGGTGAATGAAATCTTCGGAGAGGACACAACCAGGACAGCTGACCCAAACTGACCAAAGTGATATTCCATGTCTGTTCAAATACTGAAGCTAAGAAAGCTGGAGGAAGGTGAGGCATTTGTTATTTTACAGTATTTGCCTTCTGGAACAACCCCTACATGTGCTGAAGCCCATCTTCCTGAGAAGTGGCTGGAAACAGCTTGCTGAACTGAAGTAGAAAATAAAATCTTTGGGTTTTTTTTTCCCTTTGCTTGTATGCTCACAACCTTTCAGTTTTGCTTTAGTAAACTGCCTTATCTCAACTGATGATTTGTTTTCTGTCTTATTTTCTCTCCCCTGTCCAGCTGAAAATGGGAAGTGATAGAGTGACTTGGGGGCACCTGATGTCCAGCCAGGGTCAACTCACCACACCTGCCCAATAGATGTCTTATGACAGGGAAATTAACAACTGAGATCTTCATATACATATTGTGTATTAGTGTAAACTTCAAATATGAACTCATAGATAATATTTTCAAAATTTATAGTATAAAACAAGTCAAAACATGAAGAAAAAATATTATATACTTTTTTACCATTATAACCTATTTTCCTCCTTTGTTTCAAGTTCTGGGTAGTATTTTAAACATATCTACTTTTTTCTGTACATAAACTTATATAAATACAGCAGTGTGTTCTGCATCTGAGCTTATAAACTCTGAATTCTATATCTGAGTTTATAAGCTCTGAAAAGTGTGAAGCTATCCAAGTTCCAACATAATACCTCACTGATTTAGTTGTGATTTTAAGGCTAGAATTGTCTTATTTCTAACACCCTCAGAATGCAATCCGGAAGCCAGACTTACATGCAGCCTACTGGCAAGACTTCTTATGATTTTCTCATGACTATCAAGATATTGTGTTCAATTTCAATATGATTTAGAATTTTCTATTCCCCTAGTTTTAAAGGAAAATCATCTTTCTCCATCATCTTGTACATGACCCAGAATATTATCAGTGTAAAACCTGGACATCATCTGAGGCCCAGATTTAATCATCGGATGTGTTTTCTATCATTCAACATATTTTAAAAAATCACTTCAACTGTTTTTTATTATGGTTGCACTCCTCAATCTTCTTTTACAACCATAAGTATTGTCTAGCTATTTCTACATTACACTCTGCTTTGTACACTTTTGTTTTAAGATATTAAATAAAAGTTACATAATAGAATGTTAAACTGAAAGAGCCTTCAAGGTCATGGATCCCTTCTTCCTCTCATCACAGTTAAGTTAATCACTTAGCATAATGCACTTCATAATTTAATTTACCTCTGCCTTAATGGTACCTAGCTTTTGTTACATTTGTTTGTTGGGTTTCTTTTCTTTTGTTTAGGAGACTGTGTTGTTTCTTCATTTGCTTTTGTTTCTACTCCTCCTGTTAAACACTTTCTCCAAAATTCATTCCTCAACTTACACATATACTTTCTCTGTCAAGGTTACATTGATTACTCACAGCTATTCTATACCCATCTATTCTTGTGCCAGCATTGTCTGTTACCTTGATAGCTCTTTTATGTTCCTTGGGTTTCTCACTGATTTATTTATAAGCAACAATTATATTCCCTCTCATCCTTAGTTTTTTCAGCCAAAACATGCTCATTTTGTGTCCTTTTTCTTCCAAAGGTCCCAGTAATCCTTCTCTTTCTTAAAATAACTAGATAAGGTGAAGATACAGTGATTTTCCCATATTTATTAGATAGCTTGAAGGATGCATACACATGCTGGTAGAACATTTTGTTAATGGTAGACAAGCACTGGGACCTTGAACGACTGGATAATCCAATTATATTTATTTGCTGATGGACCAAGTAATGCAATAAAAATAGTTGTGTAATATAGGAGGTGGTCAGCTGGTATCATAACATGGTAAATCATGACAATACTATGCTCCTAACTGTTGCAGTTCTAATTTTCTGCAATGAACATTCGCTATATATGAAACTTCTAATAGTTACCAGACACGTAAGTATTTTGTGAATTTAATGACTGTATATGTTTATTTCATGCAATGGAATTAAATAAAATCCTTCTAGAAAATCATAGTAGTTGTGTAATAGCTCTGATAACTAAAAAACTACTATGGAATTATTTCTCTGACCATACTTCTATGCTGACAGGTAACTATTATGAGCAAGTAAATGATATATTACTTTAAGTTTTCCTGAAAGTCTTTGAATATATTTCTTTTACCAGGGACAGTTGCAATTTAATAGTGCATTAAAATACCATGTGGTGTGCCATTTGTCATGTAGTATTTTTATACAATATAAGCTATAATTTCCTGTTTGAACCCTAATTAATCTAACAACCACCTCATTAACTTTTAGGAAAGCCTCACTCTAAGTTAAGGTTAATTATTTAGCACTTTTGGCATCATTGCTACGCTACCTACATATGTGCTTATTTTTGTCTATTTATAAGATCCACTTAGAAGTGAAAATTAATTAATGAGTAACGAAAGTTTTGTATACCAGAAGGTGATATTAAGTATGATTTTTTTTTAAGAAGAAGAAAAAGAAGAGGCAGAGCTATGGCAAAGAGGATTTATTTGTCCCTACATAAATAGCCTCAGTGTAACTTTACCTATTCCCCTCAGTCTTTCTCAGACGTATAAAGAACAGATACTGTTAAGAGGCAGTCACCTTCTAGTACACTCATCTGACACATTGAATAAATTATGCGCTCTCTGGAACTTGCAAAATGATAGCTTGTAAGATCAGATGTAGATAGCTACAGTGTAGATATCTACAGAGTCTAAAGTAAGGAAAGATGAATCCCATCTAAGTTGTGTTTATCCTCACCATATTACATAAATCATATGTATATTCATACACACAACTATATAATTATGTTTATTTGATAGGCTTAATTACCTCTGCAGCTGGTCAAATATTACAGAAAAAAAGTATTTTTTTGTCAGTAAATGCTACCACTTTAAAACAGAAACTTTGAGTAATACTACTGATAATTTATTTGGAACCCTTCCTTCCTTCCTTCCTGCCTTGCTTCCTTCCTCCGTTCCTCCTTCCCTCCCTCCGTCGCTTCTTCTTTCTTTCCCCCTACTTTCCTTCTTCCCTTCCTGCCTGCCTGCCTGCCCTCCTTCCATCTCCTCAGTTACTCAGTTTTAAAAAATGTTTGATTGTATTGACTAACTTTATTTTTTCTTATTTTGACTTCTCATAGGTATAGAAATTTATTTTTATAGATTTTTTTTAATGTAATGAAAAAATTCCTTCCATAGCATAAGAAACATTTTAAAAAGGTTAGCATCCATTAAACATTAACTAAAGATGCATTTTTTTATCTTAAGACGCAGGGTTTCTTTTGTTATATTTGTTTGCTTTTGTTTTGGTTTGGTTTGGGTTGGGGTTTTTTGAGTTGTAAAAAGAAAGTAACTAATTTTTAGCTCATAAAACTATCAGTGAAATAGTATTTGCTAGCCCTAGTGTTTTTGCTACTATATGATGTGTTCTATGTCACTCAGTTTCTTCATCTAAAGGCAAAACTAAATCTACTTGGATACAGTGCTTATTTGTATGTGAAATTTAAAACCTTGGTCTCTGAACCATAATGATTCCTTTGCCCACTCACAGGCTGATGGAACTTACAAAGCATGCCTTTTTATGGCTGTTTTAACAATTCTGCCTAGCTCTTAAAAATTAATAAAATCATGTGGATGTTCAGTATATATATTGTGACTTAGTCAGCAAAAGCGGGGCAGGCATTGTAGCTCTGCCTCTCTTTCAAATCTGAACCATCTATCAAGTTGGCTCATGATTGATTTTCTCTAAAACTTTCTGCATTGCAGTGCTGTGGCAGCACTCTGTTTTTACAGTGCCTCTTTTTTTTTCTTGTGCTCCAGCTGGACTCAGAGTGCAATTCAGCAGCTGGTGCAAATTGTCATTCCTCTCCTTGATGGACAGGATGATGAGAACAGACATTGAGGATTTGTCCTTCAGACTCTGCCTCAGTATCTGTGGCTCAAATTTGCCATTCTAAAATACTAAAACATAATAATCCACGTTTCTCCATTTCCCCACTCATATATTGACCACTGATTGAGGGTACTTTTAGACAACTCACTCCTCTTTTCTTCTCTTTTCTAATTCTCAAGCTCCTATTAAAACACGGTATTTCCAGGATGCATTTTAATATTTTCTAGATGATTTGAAACTGTCAGATACCTGTTCGTTTGGGTTTTTTTTCACACTGGATAAAACTGTTTTAATATTAATTAAGAAAAAGTCTTCTTGCTGTTTTGTAGTTTGTTTGCTTTTTATCTTCTTTATGTAACACAAATTCCACCAATATTGATGCAAAATCCACAGTATTGTATAGTTATTATCACAATGAAAACTGAGTATATTCATGGCTGGAGGACACCTGAAGCACTCAGAACAAATCACTTGATATTCGTGGGGTTTTGTGATGTAAATTATAATATGTACAACTGCCTAAATTGGATATACAATATTCCAGTCTCTCATTCCATTTGATGTTACAAGTAAGAAAATCCTCCCTTAGATGTTGTAAGGTATATGGACCATCTGTGTGTGACTGGCAGATTTGACACAGAACCTAGGGAACCCTGTCTCTTCTGAAACACCAATCGGAACTTGGGCAGAAGGTCCTGGAAGCAAATGTAAACCTCAACTACTTGTCTCTATGAGGTATCTGTACATGTCTGCAAGACTTCTGGGCAGAGAATTTTCAGGATACAGGGAAAGAGTTTCAATGTACCACTATAGTTGGTACCTAAATCCTATTACCGATAATTTAGGTGGACTGAATCTTACATGCAGTTATTTGGTGCAATTTAATTATTTAGGAAATGGTAATTAATCTGGTTAAGTGACATGTATGGAACTGTGCAGACTTCAGGTCAATATACATTATACTACCTTTAATCAAGCAATGTTTTTCATTCTGGGAATATTCTGGGAAAATCCTAGTTCTGCTGAATTCAATATAATCTTGTTATTAACTTAAAGAAGATTGAAAGAAATAACTTCAGGAGCATACTCTTCCTCTCTGCCTTTCTTTCACAGAAAGATATACGCCTTTGTAGATATGGGCCCACGACAAAAATCACACTAAAACATGTTTTACATTTAGGCATATAGAGACATAAACATTAAAGATCAATACAAAAGTAAGAATTCATATTCACAACTACCATGAACCTTGCAATTCGTTTCATTCTCCAATTTGAGTCCTTGCCATCATTTTGTGAGCAGAAACAACCATTTCCAGTCCTTCAATCCAATTTTTCCCACTATCAATTTGAAATATTTCCTTCCCTCCAAGATGTAGACAGGGTATCTATTTGGTTGTCTATATTATCAACAATTTATGTACAATCTGTACAATATGATGTACAGATGTACATCACAAGAGCAGACAGATGGCAGAAGCAAAGAAATTCAAGTTCTGCAATTAAATTTGTAGCTTTTAACAACAAAACATTGAATGTTTTACCATTGTGGAGTTAATCAATTTCTTAATAAGTAGTGACAAAAATTTGTAATACCAGAAGCATAGAAATTACCTCCTAGCAGTATCCTGTGATATATTTTTATCCTAAACAATTTTAATTTGTGGAGGTTTTGCAAAGAGAATATCAAAGGAGCATCATCTAATGGTTTTCAGAGCCACAGGACTTTGAATAAAAAGCAAATTCTCCTATATGCTACTTGACACTGCAATCTAATATACAGAATGCCAGCTTTCTGTTAGAACAAAACAATGACATATTCTTTGTAATAAGTCAAGTTCAGTACAGTTATATGCAGCTTCATCCAGTTTCTGAGTCTGCAGGAAGCTGTGATTAGGAACTTGTCTGGTTAGCTAATGGAAAAAAAAATTAAAAGACCAGAGATGGATATAAAACCAAAATCAATCAATACCTGAGGTACATGTGATAATACAGGCAAAGATTTAAATAATTGTCATGTTCCAGGACTGATTAAAACCCCCAAAGTTCCATAGCTGATTTCTACCCACCAGAAGTATCCCTGCCCATGTGGGGCAGAGCAGACCCCTTTCAGGAGCTGTGAGCTGCCACACTCCAGAGAGTGGGTTGACACTGAAGGGTGCAACATAGGGGTAACTTCACCTTAGGGTGGTTATATATCCTCAGGGAAGATTGCTCAACAGCATGTGCATTGTTGGGTACTAGTCAATGTCATGTTGCTAATAAATCAGTAAATTACTTTGATGGTTATTTTATTCAAGCCGTTTAGTTTTTTCCCCTGGAACAGCGTCACCCTTTATCTCTGTGCAGTGATAAATAGGAATTGACAGTGGCATTGATTCTACATTACTGCTATGGAAAATTCCACGTTATGTAAACTGTCAAAAAAGTTTCTTAAACTGATCAAATTGTAAGGTTTTTTTAAATCTCAGGGAATGGATTTGCAATAGAAATCTATATCAGCTTGATTCTGAAACTCACTGCAATTTAGTGTTTGCAAGAGACAAAAAACTGGGACCAAAGCCCATGGAACAGAGAACGCAAACTATTAGATTTGTCTCCAGATGTGTGAAAGACAAGAAGATGCTCAGGAACAGTCAATTCATATTACTGAGGTAACATCATGCCTGATTGTCTTTTACAGTGGTCTATCAAGGCCATATGCATGGCAGGACAGTGGATGTGATATACCTTCAATTCTACCATATTTTCACCATCCTTACCACCAAACTCTCTTGAAAACCAAGGGTTTATGAGTTGTATCAGATGGAATGAAAATTGTCTGAACTGGCAGGCTCAAGGATTAATATTCTATGGTTTGACATCCATTTGGTGACTGGTAACAAGCAGAGTAGTCCAAAATCAAGGCCTGGGCTGATATTGTTCAATATATGGCAACGGAGATAGCAACATGCACAGCAAACCTATGGATGATAACAGATATGAATGGTATCACGTGGAGGAGAACAACCTTCTGGCCACCAGACTACTTTTCTCATAAGAGAAATCTGGTGTCAAGTTTTGGAAGTCCTGGAGATATCAGGAAGGGTATGTAGGAAATTAAAGAACATAAAGCCTAATGGAATGGTTTTGGAAGACTCTAAATGACTGAAGAGTGTTAAGAGGCTCTTTTATCCCACCCTTTGAGAATACTTGCTGGACTAAAATTTCCCCAGAAGTCATCACACGTGTTTGGTGGTTGTTTTTTTTTTTTTGGTTTTTTTTTTTTTTTTTTTTTTTTTTTTTTTTTTGGTTAGTAAGCTAATACTTATTTGGAGTGGAAGGCCGGGGAACCAAAATCCAAGAATTAATTAAAACACTAAATTTTAAGAAATAATGTCTCAATTTCCTCTCCTCCTGGGTTGCAGTAGACTCAATCCTGATTCAAATACAGAAGACTGAAGAGCACAGTCAGGGATGGCAGTGGACATAAATAACTGGGATAAAGCTAGAATGTAAAGGCTCGTGTGAGGTCAGATTTTTTTCTAATGAAAATTTCTAGGCATCCTGCTGCAGTTACACTGCAACACTTTGATCCTGTACATTACTCTCAATCCCTTTCCCCCCTTCTTCTTAGCTTTCTCCATTCTATTTTTCCTTGACCTAGTTTATATGACAACAGTCACACTAGAATCCTCCAGGACTCAAAAAGTTTTCCCCCTTCTTTTACAGCCACGAAGAGGAAGGTTCCCCAGGATGAGCTCTGTTCTCACACAGCTCTGGTTATATCTTTGGAAAGGATACTGACAATTCCCTTCCAGAAAGAGCAAACATACATAACAGCGTAACATTATATGATTTCTGCATGCAGTGTAAAAAAAATGTGCCTATTTTGCACTCTTTGTAGTATCTTATTATAATATGTAAATGTAATTCGTACTCTCTGGCTTCTCAGTGAAATATATGGAAGTACACAAAAAGCAACACTGCTATAGTAAAACAACCCACCAATTTAAACAACAGGCTCACCAAGCAGTGCAAAAATTATTTTAATCCATTCCGTGACGTTATTTTCCTTTAGGAACAAGTACTCTTCAGAAGTTGCACTGTATTTTCTGACAGAGAATTCCAGCAACTCACTGCCAATTACTGCAAATACTTTTGTTGACCTACTTGGCAAGTCGCTAGAGATCAAGCTACACTTACAGCAAACCAGCCATAAAAAAAGGTTATTCTTCTCTTATCCTTCTCCTCAAGCTCTAATTCCTCTGCTAGCTAAATTGATGTTTACTGGGGTTGCATTAGGTTTACCTGAAGCAAATCCCTTTGTTCCACTGACAATCCTCAATTGTACTTGGCTGTTCTGTCTTTTGCTCTTCCAAAGTGACTAGAAACACAAACACTTTGCAAGGACATCATCCTTCAGAGCAGACTAAAGTGCCATAAAGGAGTTTACAGTTACATTTTGTTGTCTCGTATTATTATTTAGATAATATTTTGTGTCATTTTAGCAGTAGTCTTAAAGTGACAGGATTAAAACAAATTTCTAACCCTTCCATCAGTAGAATAAAAATTAGCTATTTATTCGTCAGGGATTAAATCAGTTTGTATAAGCTCATAGTCTTTATATTTTTCTTAGAATTTGGGGATTTGCTGTGTTTGTCAGATTATTTTTTTTTTTCTGCAGTATTACAGCTGCCAAACTCTTTTTTCTGGAAAAAAAAAACAACCTAAAAATACTAAGTATTTTTGAGCACATTTTTAACAGCCAGCAAGAGTAGCCATAATATAACAAAATATTAAACAGAAGAAAAACCTACTCTTGTGCCAAATGCATTCCCTAGATCTTATTTCAGATAAAGTTTTCTATTTGGAAACTGCCTTTTTGTGAAACAAGTGAAATATCACAGACAAGAGATGTATGTTACAGTTGTTCAAACTCCTCTACAAATTTGATCTTAATTACTCATACAGCACAGATTATTTTTTCCAATTGGATGGTTGACCCAGAATAAATTAAAAAAAAACGCAAAAAACAAATGTTGGATTTAAATATATTATACATATAAATAAACTGGTAAAAGTTGCAATATATGCATGCTCTTGGAAATCAAATCAGAAAGTAAAAGCAATCATTGCAATTAAAAAAAATCTCCACCTCTAGTTTAGTTACAAGTAAAAAATATTTTTATTATTTTAAGCGCTGCTATTATTTTCATATTCCAGTGATAAATTGTACATTTGAAAATTCAGGGCTAGCAATTGAGGCTGGGAAAATATGTTAGAAAATGGAGAGATTAAGTTCGAAAAAGGAAAGATCTATTGTGATATTACCGAGAAAGTGTTTTATAAGACAAATGTTTCAGTGTTAATATCTTCTATTTGCTATCTTCACAGTAAAACAATAAACCATGGCAAATCTGAAAATCTGGGACAACCATTTCAGTCCCATTTGTAAAAAATGATACAAGAATTTAAGACTGCTTTTTCTTTGTAGGATTCAGATTTACCTCACGTACCTTTCTGTTCCTAAAGTATAGGAACTGGGGTGTGATTTTACCTTTGATTTTAACTTTAATTATATAAATACGAAGTGTGTAATATGAATTGAACTTTTGTGTTTCCTTAAAAAATCTCTGAATACCACCTCTATAAAGCCATGTGTGTCCTCCCAGATAGATAGAGATCCCACAACAAAACCTAGAATCTAAGTTAGACTAGAGAAGAGTAATCTGATTGCTTCTACCTGGATCCTTGCTGCCTTTGCTTCTCTGCACCCTAAGGAGTAAAGGAAAAACTTCACCCTTACTAAATAGCTTCTGAAGGCTTGTTAGAAATTTTGTAGTACCTAAAACAACTGTAAAGGCATAGGTCAGTGAAATGAATCCTGTTAAATATGCAATGTGTCATAAAGCTAAAAATTGATGGTTTATCCTGTGGATTGTTTCTACAACAAAAGAAAACCCACTTCTGAATGGGAATTCGTTCTGTCCTAACATGACTCAGCTGGTACAATCCAGCATTTTGTGATAGGATAAACGATTTTCTGAAAGGGCCTAGAAGTGAAGGGACTCCTGGGACTAACTTGAAGTAAGCATGTAATTTGGGCTCATTTTGTAGGCTGTGATACAGAACTATGACAAAATTGCTTTCACTTTTGATACTCTAATACAAGTCCATAACATGGTATAGGATTAAGAGTGGCTAGTTGCCTACATAAAATAAGCTGTATGTAATATTGTATGTTTTATTTTTGCAGTGCTCTTAGCAAGTCACAGTTCAAGAGACTTACCCTAGGGCGACGAGAAGGAGGGGTCGTTTTTTTCTAAGTGTGATCTTAAAGGACAAGCAAAAAAATACACTTCGTATTTACATAAAATATATGTAAGGTTTTTAAAATATTTAAGAACAGAAAAAAGATTATCTGAGAGGGAGCAGAGACTGAGTTTCCTGGGGTAGTATTCTGAGCTGAAATGCTGTTCTTGAAAGAAAAGAGAATTAGTATTCAAGACCTTTATTACTGTCTTTCTTTTAATAATATGTTTTATTCTTTCAGTGGGAATGGATGGTGACTATATAGCAATGTTTATAAATATGATTTGATGATTAAAAAAATAAAATCTACTTTATTGCATTCACTGAAAATAATTTGTAGAATACAAATGTACAAACACTGGTATTAAAAGCATTTGCTTCTCTTTTAACTGCAATTTCCGAAATCCCTTGGAATATATGAAGTCAGTTTTCTCCATTTTGCTGCAATGGAGAAACAGCCACTATTAACTTGCTACTATCTAGAACATACCTTAAAAGAAAGAAATTACTAAAATGGAGCAATTGCTAGCTTTCTGTAATATTTCTAAATTAGCTGCATATAACATAAATCTCTGCCATCGAAATTATAAAGCTATTTCTTCATTCTCAAAAGGAAAATCTTGTACGCAGTTGAAAGCTTTCTTTTCAGGCAAACTTAAAACTTTCAAAGAGAAACTTATATATTTGAAAAATGAGGTAAATATTTTTCTTGTTATAAAGAAAAGGGGAAATATTTAAATATATGCACATGATCAATTGTTTACTGAAGCCTTCGCACATGTATAATTTAGCAAAATGGCTGCATATCTCTTTTTGAGAAGAAGCAGAAAAAGATTTTTCTATTGCAAAAATCCCTTTACTTTCTCCCATCCCTGAGAGATATTGAGTCGTAATGTATTTCTTCTGTGAAAATAATCATGGCTGAATTTTGGAGGCAGGAAACATTGTTTGGAAACCTTGGTTGCTGCGTGTGTCACTTTCTTGTGACTAGTATCACAGTAGTGGTGTGTCTTCTGCAAGTATTAGCTGCTCTGAGGGGAAAACATGCATGCAGGTGTGGACTTCATAAGCGGATGTCATATTATATTTTTGCTTCCTTTGCACTCTTCAATCATACATATTATATATCATTGAATCCAAAGTTGAAAAAAGAAACCTAATATGCTGAAACTGCTGGAACACTTTGTAATCAAATGGAAAAAAACGGGAAAATTATTATATAATTACTGATAGCATAACAAAGGTGAGACATCCTTGTTCCCAAGGGATATAGAGTTTTTCATACTCTGACATAATAAAGCAGTGGAGTGGAAGTAACAAGATTCACAGATGCTAGGTAGGGTTTGAATAGCCTGGAGGCCCCCCGTGGTTGAAGATTTAGCAGCATTATCTGAATACCAGTGATTTGTGAAATGACCAAGTTAATTCTCCACTCAAGCATCTGTTTATTAAGGCAGAGCTTGATTCCTAAAGGAAGCAAGGAGTAAGGTGAGTAATTTTTTTTTCTTTTGTTCACCTTGATGATTTTATAGATATGGTATGGCAGAGATAGTAATCTCCTTTTACTGCCCATCATTTTTCTGCCTGCATCATATTGTTATTATTGCCAAATACTAATAGTAAGTTCATATGCTACTATTGTCTCAATCAATATTGATTACTACAAAAAAAGAGGCACTGAATCTGTTGGAAGAAACCCTTGATTGTTAATTATACATTCAAATTTGTACAATTTCTGAACACAGAAAGTTCAATGAAAACAAGACAAAACATAACAGGCTAAGTGTGTTTCTCTCTTAAATTGGAAAAGAGGAGAGGAGGTTGGATGAAAGCAGGAAAGAGGATGCCATTTTTTCTATCAAGTATTGCAATTTTGAATTAAAAACTCTTAAGTCATTGAAGTGAAATTATAACAAAACTGTAGACTATGCTGTATGTGTGAATCAATCAACTAATTGCAGTATATGTGATGTGTAGGCTCATCAAGGAGCCTGGGGTCCTTTCCTCAATCTCTTTCTCCACTACTAGAAAAATCAAAATAGGGGCCAAACTCAGAAATTCCGATTTGCCAAAATAGATATAATAAAACTGCTTAGAATATTGTCTCTCTTATGTACATATTATTTTGTCTAAACAAATATAGTACATAAATATATAAGCTAGCATTTTGTTCTCAAATTTGTATGTGTATGTTAAAACTTTTATTGTAAGCTATGTGAATTGATAATATATTCTGAAAAATTCAGAAACATTTTATATAATTACACAAAATCTGATGATTATAATTATAAACTATATATCCTTGAATCTCCAGGATTTCTCTACGGTTTAACATTGCTACATTGATGTGTTAACCACTGCTGCTATGGAAAAACTGTCAAATGTACCTAGTCAGACAAGATTTAAATATAATCTTTCTCTAAAAAATTATTCTTTTCTCTGTTTGTTTTGTCTTTGAGAGCATTCCATACAGCAAAATGCAGTGCATAGGCAGAGAAAACTTTTTATGTTTTCTTTTTACAAAGAAAATCATGGCTATTTTAGTTTCCAAACTCTGAAGTAAATATTTAGATCTAATTTTTCACAGGTAGATAATTAATTACCACAGATTAAATGAGTTAGTGGGGAATGAATGTAAAATTATAGCTGTGTAACATTTGGTATGCAAAATTCTGTAGGGACCTACTTTTGAATATTACATAAATGTTTTCAAATCAGGCACATTCAAATGATTTCAATTTATGATATTCTCTTAAACTTAACAGCTGCATCATTTCTGGAATGAGTCTCTCCAGGCTCATCAGTCTGAATAAAAAGTTCAGATGACCATTAATTATCTTGAATAAAAACCCAGCAGTTCCCTTTGTTACTGGACAAATCTGGTAGTGAGACAGAACAGCTATACTTGATTAATGACAAACTACAAGACACAAATAATATGTCATCATAACAAAGATATGCTTCTTGACTATCTATATTAAGTAAATCTAAAAAAAATGACTAATGCTTCTGTAGAATACATTTTAACATGTTCAATCTGGAAGACTTTGATGAAGTCTGGAGAAGGTCTTTAGTTTTCTAATGGGAATGTACTTGAAACATGCAGGATCCAGAAACATTGTGTTGTAGTCATCATAATGGTGAGAGGAACCTTCAGATCAGAGCTCAGCACTTCCTAGCTGACTGCAAGCTTCAGTACTTGAAACTCACTGAGGAGATGCAAAATTCAGGTCTTATTTCAGTGTTATGGTAATTTAGGAAAAAAAAAAGGAAGAACATTGTCTAGTTTTTTCCTAGTTTTACCTGCATTTTTGTGTCTGTGTCCATAAGCCATTCTTCAGGTATATTTAGAGCTTTCTTAACACTTGAGTGACATTCAAATTAAAAAAAAAAAATCCAAAAAGCTACACTTCTGCTTCCCATCATTAAAAGTATTTCAAGAGTGTTTTCACACTCTTAGTAGGCATTGTTCTAGGGGGTAAAGGACTTGCTTTAAAGGGTACAGGACAAATAGGGAAACTGTTCGAATTTTTTAATGTTAAGAACTCACTTCTCACTATAGTCTCCTTAACGGTTCTTGTTTTTTTACTGCATCATGCGAGTGCATGTCACTTAAAGAAGTTTATCAAAAAAAAAAAAATTGATGAAATTTAAATGAATAAAAATTACTGAAGGGTACCGCTGTAAAAAAGCTATCACTATTATGCATGATTTTAGACATGTCTGTCCAACACAAAACTTCTATAGAGGAAAACAGTCCAAACCAGTATGTGCAAAAAGCAGTCAGTGCTATATGGCCCTGGGGACAAGGTCCTGGACTGCTTTAGTTTGGTAGTATTAACATAATATATATGGTCATCTGTGTGTGAATTAGAGATTATTGGTATTGAAGGTGATTTAATCTACGTCTTTGCTGTCGGAATGCCTAAATTAACCTAATTCCTATTTCAGATGGCATTGTGGTAGCCTGAATCTAACCTCAAGTCAAAACAGGACTCATATCATGCAGCTTTTGTTAACAGAATGATCTTATGCCTTGTCCTGAAAGGCAAATCTTGTTTCATTGTAGTAAATGTTCCTCTGTGAAGGGTATCCTTTATTTGCTTTATAATGAGATAACAGTCTCTGTGCTCCCTATATTTCCTGTGAATTTGGCATATAGTAAATAGATTGTTTAGAATCAACCATATTCATTAGTTTTCAAACAGATGTTTTCTTTTAAAGTTGATTCTCAGAATCACTAGCACAAAGAATAAAATAATTATGAAACAATAATATATGATATTTCTCTATAACATCTACTAAATAATATTTCTTCCATAATAATACAAAAGAAAACAAAGAAGAGATTCAAGTCTTGTTCCCAGAATAATCCTCTACATTTAGAGGTTTGGAGTCTTTATAGTTTTCTTTTTTTTTTTCCTTTTTTTTTTTTTTTTTCTGAAAAAACAACCATTTTCTGAAAATTCAGCTCAGGGATGTTCTAAGATCAAGAAGCTACCAAAAAAAAAAAAAAAAAAGTTATCTTTTTATACACATTCACCAGAAAACACCCAAGAAAATATCTATAACTTGCATGATAAAACATACACTACACCTCTTGAAAAAGTATATTAGGAGTAAGGCTAGTGAAGCTAGTGAAACTGCTTCTTAACAAATTCAAGATTACATAAGAAATTTGAAATAGAATGGCACTCCCATCCAAAGTCTTCATAGATTTTGATTTAAACAGGCCACTCTTGTATTTGATGCATCCATTCAGTAAAGAGATTTATGATAAAATAAATGGCTTTAAAATGGTTACGTTTAGCAAAAAAAAAAAAAAAAAGTGCCCATATTTTTGTTACAAGATATACTCTACTAAGAAGACAAAATAAGAAAACTACCACAATTTTATTCTAAGGAAACACTGAAATCTATAGCAAACTGTTTAAAGAGAGCTATCCTTACCACTGGCAAGTTTATAAGTACAGAATGTTGAGTTTTCTCTTTTTCAGCAGAAGAAACACTCAGCATAACACTAAAAAATGACATTAAATATCAAAAGTAGATTGCTTGTTCATCTACATATAATTCTCTCTGGTTTTATTCTTCTTTAAGATATGATGAAACAACACACGTCTTTGTTCTCAATCAGTATAGATTTTACTGAATATTGAACTCCTGCGTTCACAGTTTGTAGCAGAACTTCTCAAACAGAAGAATATATGGTGCTTTTGAGTTGACATGAGAGGCAAGAGCATGTCTAAAAAGAGTGTGTACTATTAATTTTTTTTATTCATTTAAGCTAATGGCACGAATGTCACATAAATTCTGGACCACAGTTTTTTGAAGGTAGGTTTCTAAGTCAGCTTTGATTCTTTTGGTAGAACAGTTCATCAGGGGGTCCATCTTTTAATGAGTTTTCTATTGTTGCCCTTTTTATCTTACTAAGGTTCTTACCATTTTTAAATGTCCTTAAAACTCGTGCATTTCAGTACTATAACAGAAGCAGTTATGCGGCTGTGGTTTCCAAGGAGCCTCTTTTGCATTAATTGTCTCTTGCATTAATTTTTTTTTTATAGTCAAGCAGAGATTTTTTTTTTAAAATGTGTGACCTCTACAGTGAAATGTCTTGTTTTCAGAACCTATTCATGCAACAGTTGTCTCTCTGCCAATATTTGCATTTCAACAGCAAATTATCATCTTTGTATGTGAGTTCCCATATTAAAAAAAAAATAAAAAGAAAAGCTCTTATAACTTCTCAGATGGCTTTAAGAATTGTTAACGATTTGCAGCTATGTTGAAGTGTGAAATCCCAGTTCAAGGCCCCAAAGGCTTTACACCAGTAATTGTAACATATAGCATCTAAAGGTCAGGGTATATTTCATGAAAGTCCATCGATGACAGCTGTCATTACAACTTCACTACCAAGAAAACTGTAGTTATGAAGGCACTCATGGGGCATAGAAGGCATTTAACTACCAAATGTTTATCGCTGATGCAATTTTTACATGTTAGTTCTACTTACAAAAAGGCCACTGAGCAAGATAATTCATGAGAATGTCTGTTAATGACTGACAGCTCCTGCTCTTATTTCAGCTTAAAATTAGTCGATTTAATTATTCAAGCACTAGGGGTGATTCGTTACAAGGCAAGCAATAATAGAAACTATAAGATACATTTCTTACAGAAAGCTGATAACCTGATCAAACACCTAAACAACTTAAAAAATATTGTCATATGTAAACACAGAATTTGAAAGAAATATAGTGCTGGTTGATGCAGTTCCTGTTATGTCTGGTCAGCAATCCAACACTTACTAAAATTCTGTTCCATGTTTGATTGTAATAATAACAACAAAGATGATTCTTATAATTACTATTACTATTAAAACTAGAATTATTGCACTTTAACAGTTCATAAACAATGAGAAAGAGAGAAAAAGGCAAAAGGGATGCAATCACCAATGCAAACCTAGCTTAGATGAAAGTTTTAGAAATGTTGGGATTTTTCCACCTCACTATTTTAAGGGTGCTTACCAATGTTTCTTTCTAAATCCTCTATTGCCTTATTGCCTTAATTGCATGGATTTTAATACATAAAATGGTCTTTCTGTAATTCCACGATATGATTCTTGTCACTGCAATAATCAGCTATTATTCTTAATATTGTTATTATTTTGACTGTTGTTTTTATTATTATTTTAGATGTTAACATACTACAGTTTTGGTTCTAAATCAACATGCATACGGAATTTTCTTTTACTTCAGTTTTACTGAGCTCATAATCTCAAGAAGAGTCTGCAGTGAAAGGCCCATCTTCCCTGTCTCCTGCAGGTAACACACATAGTCTGTATTTCTTACAATAATTTTAAAAATCCTACAGTATCTTTGTATTCTTTTCCGTAGCTTTGCCTGAGTCTTTCCTCTGACTTGTAGCCTGTATTTTTTGTGTAACAAGTACTAAATAATTCTAACAACTTTGTCATGATATAATATATAGAGTAATGAGCAGAAATTTATCCTGGGCCAATTTGGTACATCCTCATACTTAAATTTCTCTGGGACCTGGCTAGATATCCTTCATTTGAGGCTTATATCTTCTCTATCACTTTTTTTTCTTTAATACACCTAGTACAATATAGCTTTCAGCAACAAAATGCTCAGCTTCTTTTCCTTTACTTTCCCACCCTTTTGCAAGACATTTATAATTTGTCACTTTCTGAACTGATTGTTTTTCTAAAAAATAATCCAGATGCACTTTTTCATCTTTCAATCCCTATACAATACTTGGTCGTCTTTGTATGATGGGTTACTATCTTAAAAATCATATTTTTCACTTAATTTTGCTACAACATCTAGTCAGTCTAGATAGGAGCCTACCTGTTAAATTTCTGAAATCTCTATAGGTGAACTAGTTATCCAGCTCCCTCTGTTCTTAGCCAAAGGGGGGAAAAAAAATTAGGGAATGAATCAGGGTGTGTATTTCTTTAGTGTGCAATGAGTTGCTCCCTCTAAAATGCATATTTTTCTCTTTTGCCTCAGGGAGCACAGATGAAGATTAATCTGCAAGTTGGGTAGTTATATTTGGTCTGGTGAAGTGCACCCTTATCTTTCACAGAGGCTAACATCACAAACTCTTTAATTTATTTTTTTCTTTTATTTTCTCTTAATACTTTTATCTCCACCTTTTCAGGAAAGAAAAACTTGTCCATGAGATTTTACTGCATGTAACAATATCTTATTTTCCCCTGTTGCTTTTGACTTCTTAAAAAAAAAAAAAAAAAAAAGACAACCCCACCCAACCCAAAACCCAGAAAAAAACTCAGACAACCACAAACAAAATGTCATCAATTTTTATCTGAATGTCATTCTCACATCTTTCTGAAAATCCACACATTTGAACAATAAATGATTTGAGATCATGGATATGAAACATGTTTGTAAAAAACATTTAAATGAAAATCATTTTAGGTTATATACCTTTCTCTTTGAATTCTCTTAGCATTGCAGATAATGATAAAACAAAGAACAAAGATAATATAGAATCTTTCCAAAAACTCCCATTATATCTGATTCTTTTTGGTACAGTTTTAACCTGGTAGTTAAAGCACAATGTGCACTTTCCTCTTCTACTCCATAGAATTTCTGCCAATAGTGGATGGCATTTTAGCAATTTAAATGCACTTGTAATCCAGGAACGTTACCTGGGTTTTGTTGGTTTCTTGATATCCTAGTCAGTTTACATTCTGAAACTTTTAGTGCAGCTTAATTCACCAGATACACCTCCCAGCACTGTAAAATTCTTCCTTCTCATGAGAAAGTACAAGATTAGTTTAAATCCATTCAATTGATGTAATTTCAGAGAATATACACCAGACTATGGGCAAATTCACAAGCCTACAGTTAGGAAGTTATGCTTCCTTTTCCTGAAGAGGATCTGCTTTTCATCTTTCACAGAATCATTAAGGTTGGAAAATACCTCCAAGACCATCAAGTCCAACCTTTGACCAACTATCACTGCCCACTAAACCATATCCCAAAGTGCCACATCTACTTATGTGCTGGTTTTGGCTGGGGTAGAGTTAATTTTCTTCACAGTGGCTGGTATGGGGCTGTGTTTTGGATTTGTACTGAACAGAGAGTTGATAATATAAAGATGTTTTTGTTATTGCTGAGCAGTGCTTACACTGAGCCAAAGCCTTTCCTGCTTTTCGTACTGACATACTGGCACAGAAGTTGTGGGCGCATGGGAGGTCAGGAGGAGACACCACCAGAAGACCCAAACTGACCAAAGGAATATTTCATATCATATGATATCACGCTTGGTATATAAAGTGGGAGAAAGAAGGATGTTTGGAGGGATGACATTTGCTGTCCCAAGTTACCATTGCAAGTGATGGGCCCTGCTCTTCTGGAGGTATCCGAACAACTGCCTACCCTTGGGAAACAGTGAATCAATTTCTTCTTCTGTTTTGCTTGAGTGTGTGGCTTTTGCTTTCCCTATTAAACTGTCTTCATCTCAACCCACAAGTTTTCTACATTTTACCCTTCCGATTCTCTCTCCAATCCTATTGCTGAGAGAGTCAGTGTGCAGCTGCATGATACTTGGCTGCTTGCTGTTTTCTGAACACTTCCAGGGATGGAAGCTCCACCACTTCCCTGGAGAGCATGTTCCAATGCTTAACTAATTGCATATATATAATTATTTTTCTTTTTTTCCCCTTTTTTTTTGAAATATATTTAAAACTGAAAATATAAATTATCCCCACTCTTCAAGCAATAATTATGTATTCTATTCCTTTTTTGTGTTTACCAATTAGCTAACTTTCTCAGTCTGCTTTGTAAATTGTAATCATTTTGATTAATAACCTCATCCTATTCAGCTAGTTTGTTTTCAACTTACTTTGGCAAAGGATTACATGATGCCTTCTTTTCCCATAGATCTTTTAAAAAAATCAATCACAGTTTGTTTATTTCTTATTATATTATTTTTATCCCTGTGGTCTGATTGCCTGAAGAAATCCCTCTGGTCATCTTCAAACATGTTTTGATATGAATATTGTTTGTCTGTGCATGTCTCAAGTTCTCTAGACTGTATCAACAGCTCATTTCAACTGTCATTAACACCTTTATGTGGTTCAGATTTTCTCTACAGCTCTATTAGTATTAATACAGTTTTCAGTTTCCTCTTCTTTATCTCATCCAGATGGTGTGACATTCAGTAAACTGTTGGACCTCCAGGCTAATTTAAGTCTACTCTGCAATTCTTGTTTTATAGCATCCCACAGATCTTGTGTCTTTCAGAGCTTACCAACTAGATAATAATAAAGCTTTTGCAAAGTTACTAGGTCCTTAATATTTATCGGTACAACAGACTTTTGGGGTACATTTCTAGACATGTTTTTTCTATTTCTAAGAGCACATATCACATTTTCAGTAACATGATCAGTGTATATTATGTGGTTTCTTTTTGTTTGTTTGGGTTTTTTTCTCAATGTTCTTTTCTTGCTTACAATCTTTATGATGATCACATGAGAGAGAAGTACTTCTAGTGTAAAAAACTTGACATTAGATGCTGGGGTTTAGCATATCTTTCTGTTTATGTCTTTTTTTTTTTAATGCTATTTGAGAGAGAAATTTTGCACTAGATAGAGAGAGGCAGTTATCAATCACTATTTGGAAACTTTCAGAATTTACATTCTTTATCAAACATACCCAAATTTTATTTTTTAGAAATAACCAGTAGTTCATCAATTAGATATTACTATCACTGTGGTAAAAAAACTTTTCATTAACTCGGGCATCACTGACTTTTAAGATTTGCTCACTTTAAGCAGAATAGAAGTAAAAGGTGCATTATCTTTCTTGGCAATAAAACTATAATAGAGTATGCCTAACTAACTTAGGGACACTTGGTTATTAATGTGCAGGTGCAATCCAAAAATAATATGCGTCTATCCACTCAGGTATCTACTCACAGCTAAGGTTACTTTTCAGCAGAGTAGGGTGTCTCATAACTGACTTAGACTAATTTTTAATTTTTTTTTTTCATTATAGGGCTGCCAGGCAGGTTCAAAGAAACAGCTCAATAAAAGTAGGCTTGAGAACTACTTTTTATATACAGATATGTACATGTATATGTGTATGCATATGTGTATGTGTATATATACTCCCTTATACAACACATTTCCTCTTATGTGTTAAAAGGAATTAAAAAAACCCAATCCAACCTTCTTACCTATAAAGTTCTTACTACCATTTGTCTGTTTGTCCAGTCATCATTCATTTACAATAAATAGCAACTTAAAGACATCAAAAATGAGCATTCTCTATGTACCAAAAAGGACAAATGTGAAACTGGAAAAGTAAACCACTTTTTTTTTAGGTTGAAAAGGACTTTTAGGATCATCCAAGTAATCTTTTAATATAAGAATATTAATATAAGAAGTGTTAAATTGAAAAAAAAGCAAGGGAAAAGAAAAAAGAAAAAACAAACAAACAAAACAACAACAAAAAAAGAAAAAGCATAGTCCTTTTACTGAAAATAGTTTTCCTTAGAATCTTATTGAGTTTGATTGAAAACCTTGTTCTGAGAATTGCCAGATAATGTATTTGGGTGGGTTGACCTTGGCTTGATGCCAGGTGCCCACCAAGGAGCTTTATCACTTCTCTTCCGAGTCAGACAGGGGAGAGAGAATAAGAGGGAAAATGACTCGTAGGTTGAGATACGGCAGTTTACCAAAGCAAAAGCAAAAGAGGAAAATAATAAGATTTATTCACTACTTCCCATTAGGAGGCAATGTCTGGCCACTTACTGGAAACCACCCGTAGTGTGGTTGCTCAGAAAGCAAATATAGTACAGAATGAATGCCCCTCCCTTCCTCCTCCTTCCCTTAGCTTTATATCTGAGCTCACATCATGTGGTATGGAATATCCCTTAGGTCAGCTTGGGTCATCTGGCCTGGTTGTGCCCCCTTCCAGGATCTTGCCCTCGATGGCGGCGAGAGGAATGTTAAGAGAAAATGCTGACGCTGTGCTCAGCACTGCTCAGCAGTAGCCAAAACACTGGTGTGTTAATACCTTTCTAGCCACCAGTGCAAAACACAGCACTGTGAGGGCTGCTGTGGGAAAATGAACTCCATTTCAGCCAGACCCAATACAGAGTCAATAACAGTTTTGGTTTTACATCTCAAAAGTGCATACCAAATAGCTATTTCAGGGTCATAATATGCATAAACCTTTCAATTAATGACATAATAGGATGTCATAAGAGTACAATCTATTCCGCTTTAAGGAACTACACAAGCATTTAAGACACAACCATATTCTGCATTCTGTAGTACAGCGGTGGGGGTGAATCATTTAGTAATGACTTCAGCATTTCTCTTGTAGAACAGTCTCTCATCATCTCTATTTTTGTCTAAAATTACTTTTAGAAGAAAACCTTTCAATGAAAAAAACCCTTTGCACAGGGTCAAACAGATACTTGCACTGTGACATAGTTTATGGGTCCGACAGTTCATTCTAACATTCCTCATTTTTCTGGACAGGACATGCTTATATCCACTCTTTCCAGATCTTCAAATCTTAGAGATTTGTTGAAGAAAGGATTCTGAGCTATAGATCATGTCTGTACCATAACAGTATATTATTTAAAAGGTCTTGCCCTTTGAGGAGACAATCTCAGTGATTGTTTGATTATGACTAAGCTCTTCCTTTCATTACAATCTCTCACTTTTATCAACAGTTAGAGCTTGTCATTCCAAATGCCTTTTAAATGTTTCCCACAAGGCAGAGCTCCCAGTAAGTTCTCCAAAATGTTCTAAAGAACTAAACTAGATTTAGGAATATGTAAAATATATTTAAGATATATAGTACAGTCTTTATGGATAAAAGTGCTTGCTTACAATCAGGTTTGTTATTTGCTTTGATATCTTTCACTAGACACTGATAATGGACTCAAAGAATTCAGAATTTATGGGCCACAAGAAAGCCAGCTCAGCAATTCTATTGAAATCACCTTGGTGTAGAGGTAATTCCATCAGGGGGATATCACAACCCATCAATTCCAGAAACCCATTGACTTAAAAGAAGAGAAAGGCTGAGCAGGTGGACTGATTAGCATTAAAAAACTGTGTAACAATGAGCATTAATTCCTTTCACTAAATAGTGAAAATTTTTGAACGAACTTGGGACTTTCACGACCCAGAAACCTGGGGTGAAGAAGGACCAACGGGATGCCACTGGATCCACAGGTGGTGACTATCTTCTATCTCTCTCTCTTCCCCTCCCCTCTCTCTTTTCTATTTCTTCATCTATCTCACATTCATTGTTAAATAAAATCTGTATTGTTGGCTTTGGCGTATGGTCTCGTTTGCACCTTAATTCGAACAGAAGCAACTCTCAATAATAGGATCTTAACAGAAAGTCAATGGGTTCTTGTATACTTGTCAGTAGTAGATATTAGCTAAGTATTTGGCTTCCCGTGTGTCGGAATAGCATATGATTTCCTTCTACAGCACAGCTTGTTAAGTATACTTCAAGTTATCTGCTTATTATTGCTGTTATGGATACTGTTGCATTCTGTGGCCCATACTGGTTTGGTTATATTATGGTAATGACAAAAAATCATCCAGACAAGTTACTGAGGTATTAGTAGGACAGTATTGTGATACATTTGAGGCAACGTGCAAGCAGGAGCAATGATGGTCATAATCAGTATTCTTGCTTAGATAAATTCATAGTTAAAATACATTTAATAATTGAATTTTAATTTTGCATGAGGTTTGAGAAATCTGTTGCTATTGATGTCTTTAAAAATACACATCGAAAGATTGTGGTTTACATAGTACAAATGTGTTTAATGTAAATAACCTATACACATATCTTAGATGCCTGAAAAAAATCAGACATTTTTAGTTTAGCTTTGTGTGTGTGTGCACTTTGTATTTTAGGTGTGATGTAAATTTTACTTCTGAATTTAACCTCAAGTAAGGAATTACTGGAAATTGCAATTTCTATTTCATATACGAAGGCATATATACAAAGATATACATATGGAGATATGCACAGACAGCAACATACTTAGAAATTAGGATCTTTGAACATTGTGTGGAGTAAAATGAAAACCAGATTGTATAGCATAACCTGGATGTCATAATACTAAAGATATGAAAAAGCTAGTACTTTATTTTGTTTGAGTTTTTTTCTTTTTTTTCAAAATATTTTTTATAAATGGTAAAGTTGCATTTCTATCAAGATTTCATACCAAAAATTTCAATTACCTCAACTTTGAAAAATTCTAAGTGAAAAAATATCATCATATGTGCCTTTTTGTATATTTTTTTGCAAGTTGCTGCGGATGTGCCTTCATTGTATTTTATAGAACCTAACACAATGCAGTCTAGGGTAAAAGTTAATGACTTTTTGTGTCACCTAAAGAAATTTAAAACTATGATCTTGCTTTTCCCTCAGGCATTTAAAGACTTTTTAATAAAAGTGGATTGCAGTTTTTCATTTTGTTATTAAAGCACCTGTAGATGGAACATCTAACTTTCTTGTGCTGCCTTGGGAATTGTGTCTGTAACACATTTCCAAAAGTTGGGTTTAATGTATTGAGCTATCTAAATTGTTTTGTAAATATCACACCAGATACTGTGTGACAAGGAGACAGGAAAAACACATATGTACATATTTTTCACTGAAAAATACTTTAGTGTCTTGACATTTATTTCTTCTGTGGGAACAATATTGAACAAATCCTTAGTTGATATTTACTCTATTCCTTATTATGGAAGTTATTTATGTTCATGGGTCAATGACTGGGTGTCAGTCAACTTAGCTCTTGCACATCTTCACTGTATTAAAAATTGACAGTTCTTTAAATGAAAGTTGTGAGGCAAATAAATCATAGGCCTTTTAATTAAAATAAGATAGAAACAGCAAGGGCTACATATTACACATAAGTGTATAAAGCTGTACTGGCGATTATGCAACATATTCTTACTGATTGTTTCCCTTACTGATAGTGATAGACTTGATTGTTGTAGTAGTTATTTTAAATATTAAAAGACTGATCATCCTTTTTTTGGGAGCATCTAGGAGAGCGCTGGAGGGGCTGGAACTCTCACACCAGACAGTAGCTTTTGATTTGATTGTTTTTCATTTGTGTAGAAAGTTCCTTCAAGGGAATGACCAGGACAAAACCATCTGAAAGGAGAGAAATATTTCACCTTAACCTGAGAAGCAATGTCTACCTCTTCAAGGAGAAAAATTTTGTAAGACATAAGCAAAAGATGGGAAAAAGTGAGAGTGATGGACTGAAATGTCAGTAATGTCTTAAACATTGCCAAAATCATAGAAAGACTCTTTGTCAAACTGCAAGGAAGCAACAGCCTGTCTGTGACCACCAAAGCCTGAGTGGAATTTGGACTGTGAAGGAGGGCTTGAGATAAGATTACTGTCTAATCATCTCAGGTCTGAGAAGAAGTAAATAAGGCTCAGGAAAAGAAGAATGTATCTGTGTTAAGAATCAGCCCTAGCTGGGCTCAGGGGGTGGTGGAGGAGAAGAATTCTGGGTGTGTGATGGTGAAATCTCTCCACACCAAACTGAAGGAGTAAACTCCCACACACATACTCTGAGAAGACCACATACACATGGGACATTCATGTGAGAGGCAGCTGAGAGGGGTCATAAACCGACAAGGACCCCCAAAGTACCCCGAAACTAATTTCTGAGGTCTTCTACCACCAGAGGACTGCACATGATCCAAGTGAAGTAACAAACCCAGAGCCAGTCACAAGAGACTGCAAAGCTTCCCATGCCCATGGGAGGTGCCTGGGCATCTCCTGAACTTATATTAATCCACGAACTCTGTGGTTTGCGGGCTCCTCACCACCGAGAAGACCAGAAGAACCGGACCAATGGGACACTGCCAGGTTACACAGAGTAGTGATGCATTTTCTGTTTTAATCTCTCTCTATCACTCTCTTTCTTCCCCCTCCACTGCCACCCCTTTTTTCCTATTTCTTTCTCTCTCTCTATCTCAAATTTGCCATTAAATAAAGCCCATGCTACTGACTTTGTCATCTGATCTCATTTTCACCTTAATTTGGGTAGAGACATTTCTAATAATTTTAATATCTGGATCATAACAGGGAGTCACAGCACTGAACCAGGGAGCATACTCCTTATATAGAGGTCAAACATCTCCAGTTAGTAAAAAGGGGCATAAACAGAAGCTTTCTAGGGAATAGGGAGGTCTGTGCAGAGCTTGCAACTACTCAGCCATCCTCTGAGATGTTTGGAACTCAGTCTGGAAAAGAGAAACCACATTGCATGACACAGTGGGCACAGCTAGACTCTTCAAGTTTTCATTCTCTGAGAAGCTGAATATCTTAGTTTATAATCTAATAAAAAGTGACTCCTTGACTCTTAGGCCTCTTGATCTTCATTGAGAAAAAATACTTTAAGGCAGAACCATGTCAAAGCTCTGCCTGCTTAAGTTTTCTCCAACAGATCCTTTTCTTGATGCCTCTGAGACCAGAGCTTGTGATCATCCCAGATGTCTTCAGGCTATAATAGTAATTTCTTCCAATTCTTCCACAGTTTCTCCTGCTAAGCAGTTTAGAAATCTTAACTGTTAGGGGAGAAAACCTGCTAGTTTACTGTTTAACTTTTCAGGAGGTATAAACAGAGCCCATTAATGATTGACAGCAGCTCTTGGTGTTCAACAATATGTGGAGCTTTGAATCTATGGATACCCAATCAATCAAAATTAGGTTTTCATCAGCTTTTTGGACCAGTAATCTTTAACAAATTAAATTTCAGTGCTGAAATAAGAAACCTATTGTACAGGAAATGTTGTCACAATATTTACAGAAAGAATTCTATGATAAGACTTTCGCTGAGAGCTAGAATAAAAAAAAAAATATTATATGATCTTTCTTCAGGTCATAATTTTTGTTAGTCTAGCAAGCCTAAAATGTTAACAAAAATATAACTAAAATCAAAAGCATAATACTGATGGTTGGGTTAACTAAGACAAGGTAACACAAGGAAAAAAAAAAGTAATTTTCAGAAGCAAATTAAGATATAAACTTTAAGTATATGAGTAATTGAACTGATGACTTTTTCCCTAACAAAATTCACATTTTCTTGTTCCTTTTGCTTGGGGGCACCTTGCAAGGCAAGTAGCTTTGGTTTTTTCAGTATATTTAATTATTAATATGTCATCATTTTAAATGAATAAATCTTTTTTTGGTTTTTTTAACCAAATACCGTCTTATTGGTAATATGTTTGGGAGTTACACAAATAAGTTTCTAATGGTGTGATCATGCTCTTGTAAGATATTTCAATAAAGAGATTTTGGAGTCAGACAGTATCTCAGTTTTCACTTCAAATCTGTGCTCCATGTGCAAATGCGGATGAGCCCTGATGCCCCACTGCCAGTGCCCTACTCTAGGCCTACTTAGGCTAACCCACACCTGTACCTTAGTGTTGAACAACACATCTTTTCTCATAACTCATTCATCCACAGTGTAAACCCTAAACTCTTGGGTTTTGCTGGTATTTGCAACCGTGAAGAATTTTTTCTGAAGATATACACAAGTTTGAATGTTGTATTATTAGCTTACTGAAATGAAGGTGCTGTTGATGGGGAAAGCTTTGAAAGCTAAGATGATTTCATTGTCTTGCCTATACACATACATATCTGGAGCACTTTCACATATCACAATAAAGGCAGCAATAAAACAAGATTGGAAAAAATGTTACTCTTACTATGCTTTAATTTGTCTCCTCATGCTGGCACCATAATACAAAAATGTCTTTTTATTTTTTGGCTGTGCTACAGGTCTGCTAGACAACTTTGGTCAAGTCAGTTTTCTTCCTTGGCTCCTGTTCACCTAGCCAATGCAGATAATGATCCTGACCTCTTTTATAAAATGCTTTGAGATCCTTGGGTGAAAAGTTCTCCCTAAAAGCATAGTAGTTTTATTATTATATCCATTATATAGTTACACTATTCAAGGTCAATAGACTTATATAGCTGAACAAAAATGAGATCATATGACTATCAGTACAATGCGGTAATTGCACTCAAAAGTACCCAATTGAATGTTTAGTCCAAATGAATCCATATTTAGTATGGCTTCATATATTGTTGTTGAAAATTTGATGCACTGAATCTTGAACTTCCTTTGATTGCAATTCTGCAGTGAGACTTTCTCAAACTTTTTAATTTATTGGTTGCTGCCCCCAAGGGATTAATACGGATTGGATAAGAAAAGAATGACATCAACTGCATATAATGAAATTCTATCCAGGATGTCCAATATCTTTACACCTTCAGCTCTGTTATTGTATTGGATTCTTTGACTCATCTTTCCCAGAATTATGGTAAAAAGGGAGGGCAAAAAGGGGCACCATTGCCTTTTGCTGCTAGAGAAAGTAAAGACTTCTGAGTGGTATCCATTATTCCTTACCTTAGGCTCCAATACAATGTCTTTAGTTAAGAAAGTTTTAGACTATTATGTGAGACTCCCAAAACTTTCATCAAATAGATTCCTTTCAGCCAATCAAATGGTCCTTCAACATACAATACTAATAAATACATACCTCTTCTTGTTATTTCTATTTTGCAATGATCTCTAAGCTGAAATTTGTGCATTTTTCCAACCGCTATCATGGTACCTTACAGTTATATCCTCATTGATTCTTCACTCTTCCAGTTGCTGTCATTGCTCTACTATTCCAAATACATACTGTCTATTGTCCTACTTTAGAAAGCTAATTTCTTTGGTATTGGACAAGATCCAGGAAAGCTCTCAAGTAAAAACTTCAAGATAGGTCAGCAGCTGCCTAGTGCCAGGTTGATGTCCTGAACTGTTTAGTCCTTGGGATTGAGTTTCCAAACAGCTGCTTCCATTCAACTTGAACATGTGGTTCAGGCATGACCCTGTAAGAAAGAGGTAAGGTAACTGAGCCGATGTTCTTAGTCTAAGTTCTAAAGGCATCTTCTTCACATCCTGTCTATAATTTTCCACTACATATGAAATATTTACCTTTTAAATATTTCCTTTAAAAAAGAATATATTAAGATCTCTTTTTAAATCATGGAGTTTTATTATTTTCTATTTGTTAGATTTGGGGTTTATTTTACATTTCTGTCTTCTGGACCACAAGCATGAAATAAAGGTGAGAAGCTGTTCAAACTTATAAACAATTAGAAATAAGGTGAATCAATAATGAAGATTAGTGTAATACTTTACAAACTGTACAACAATTGCAAGGATGTTGTTTTGGTCCACTATCTCAGTGCCAGGCTGTTTGAAAGGTTCTGCTGGTTTTGGCTGCAGTACAGTTAATTTTCTTCGCAATGGCTAGTATGGGGCTACGTTTTGGATTTGTGAACACAGGCTTGATAATATAAGGATGTTTTTGTTATTGTTGTGCAGTGCTTACACAGACCCATGGCCTTTTATACTTCTTATACTTTCCCACCAGCAAGGGGCCTGAAGGTTTACAGGAAGCTGGGAGGAGAGACAGCCAGACAAGTGACTCAAAATGACTAAAGGGTTATTCCATACTATATGACATCATGCTTAGTATATAAAGTGAGGGGAAGAAGAGGGGAGAGGGGGATCATTTGGACTGATATCATTTGTCTGCCCAAGTAACCATTACACGTGATGGAGCCCTGCTTTCCTGTAGATGGCTGAACACTGTCTGCCCATGGGAAGCAGTGAACTACTTCCTTATTTTGCTTTTCTTGTATGTGTGGCTTTTGCTTTCCTTATTAAACTGTTTTTATCTCAATCCATGAGTTTTACAGCTTTTACCATTTTGATTATGTCCCCAATCCTGCTGATAAGGAAGTGAGTGAGTGTGGGCCTTGGTTGTTTTCTGGGGTTAAACCACCAAAAAGGTGAAGTTGGTTTACAGTGAATAAATGGATTTTGTGTGCTTTATTAAAATGAAAACGAACATGGTTTTCCGTGATGTTACTGGCAATTGTAAGTGCAAAATTAAATGACTACATAATTGTTGGCTTTGCAAATGAATCATTTTAGCAGTCTGTAATACTTTCTGTTTATTCTGCTGCTGGAGATTACGTAGTTTATTTTAAATATAAGCGGTTTTTGAGAAAACTAGGCTTTGGTCAGTTTATATGCAAAAAGTCATAGTAGTGCCTGATAGATTAAGAGCCCAAGCCATCAACTCATGCTCATACTCAGAAGAGCTGTTCTCAGCTACTCTTTGGATTCCAATAAATTACTTGTTTCAGCAGTCTGTACTAGAATTAAGGCCTTGTAAAATACTAGGGGAAAAGAACACCCAAAACAAACCCAAAATGAAAATTCACCTTAATCCCATTTTATTGTCTTTATTTTATGATTCTTCAGTGTCTTTTTTCTCTTACAGGTTTGCTTCCAAGGATACTCTTCCAACAAGTAGAGGTGAAGAGTTTTGCATTGCTATGAACTAAGAAGTTGGACTCTAGGTGGGTAGTGGAAAGAGTAGAAAAAAAATGCTCCTGGTGAATATCCAGGTAACTGCATTAACTGCTAGGTGAGAATCCATCAGCTATTATTTTGCTCATAATTCTACTGCAATGGCAAATCAGAAGCAACCTGATCCAAAATTGCAAAATATAGACTTGGAAGAAAAGATCAAAAAGAAACGAACAAACTCCTCTACTTTTCCAGTTCAAACAGCAGAGAAACAGATTGCTAGGGAAGGGAGAACATACTTTGACTTTTCTGCTTGTGAATTATACTCCTGTATCATTTAGTGAATAATTAGCTCTGCAATCTTTTACTGTTCTTCAAGAGTATAATTTGCCATTTATCAAACAAATTGTATTGAATTGTGTACCTCTGTTTTAAAGATTTCAGATGCTGGGTTAAACTGCTACATACTTTGATTATCAAAGAGGATTCTTTCATTTTCTTTCGTTATTTTAATTACAAGTCTTGTGTTCAAATAATTCACTTTTCAAAGGCTTATTCAAGTGTCTCATCACTTGATTTCAATGTGCAATATTTCACCAATACTATGAATTAAATGCAGGCAGAACTGTGAGTATTGTTATCGTAACAGTTGGAGAAAAACATGTTATAATCACAAGATCTGTTTTCTAGCAGCTTTAGCAATCTATCCATCTCTCTATCAGTTAGTGGTTTTTAGTTACATGTTGCTTTGAGAAATAAGTGTTTAGTTCTTACCAAGAACTGACTTGTATGTGAAGAATTGCTAAAGCCTTAATTATCAAGAAACTCACAAGCCGTTTCACTAGCTATCATCCGTGTGTGCAGCCATGCTATTATGGTGGCAGAGATATTGGAAGCACATACACACAAAAGTTAGTGCTGGAAGCTCTGCTTTGCACATCTCTTTAGGAAGGTGTAATTGTAGCCTCAAGAAATTGCCCACACTACTGAAAAAAGTAACAATTGTAGTAGTATGACGGGTGAAGTAACAGCTCTTTTTGTGGCTCCTGGGAGAGCTCCCACTGAAAAGGCACTTTCACTACTCATTCAATAAGTGTACTCTGTGATTCCCTTACTTTTGAATTTCACAGTTTCATTGGAAGGAAGGAAGTAGGGCAGTGCCATTTCCTCAAAGATCTTTGTTGGCACCAAACTGGGAAAGTGTTTCTGAACTCCTTTGCTTGACTTCTGTCTGCAGCTTTCTGTAAGTGATTATACTCTCCTCATGCTATTTGTCCTCTTTTTTTTTTTTCTTTTTTTTTGGTAAACCATCCACATTAGGGCCTTTAGAGTGCCACTGCAGAAAGAGAAATCTCAAATATCTTTGGATATCCAACACAGGACCCTTCAAAGGGACCTGATAATCGGAAGAGTTAGGGACATCGTCTTTGAAGACTTAGTGACTCTAAAAAAATTTTATTAAAAGTGTAAATTCAGATGCTACATTTCCTAAAACAATGAAGCACCACTGTTTTCTTTCTTATTAAGTGCTGCAGAAGACCAATAGAATGCATGAACCTATTCAATTTTCAGAAAGAAGACCACAGGAACTCTACGTATTTCTAATACTTCTGTCACACACAGTTCATTGCCCCTGTACTCATCACTGGGGAGGCTGTACCTCAAATTCTGTGTTCAGTTTTAGGACACTCATGACAGGAGGGACATTAAGGCACTTGAGTGTGTCCAGAAACGGAGCTGGTGAGCGGGCTGGACCACAAGTCTTATGAGGATCAGATGAGGAAGCTGGGGGTGTTCAGACTGGAGGAAAGGAGGCTCAGGGTGGGACCTTATTGTTCCCTATGACTACGTGAAAGGAGCTTGTAGCAAAGTGGGGGTTGGTTTCTTCTTTCAGGTAACAGGTTGACAGGAAATGACCTCAAGCTGCAGAAGGGAAGCTTTAAATTAGATATTAAGAAAAAATTCTTCAGTGAAAGGCTTGTCAAGTATTGGAATACACTGCCCAGGGAAGTGTTTGAGTCACAATCTGTGAGGGACTGAAAAAAAGTTATTAAAGTTATTACTGGCTCGAAATAACTCTGTGTGTAAGGGAAGGGGGTAGATCGGTTTCTGCCAAGGTGGAATGGCGCTCTGCTGCCAAGGTGCAAAGGTGCTCTGCCACATACTCTGCCTCCTTAAGAGCCACTGGTGCAGCTGTCAGTCACTGGCACACCAGGAGCATGGCCCCACACACCCCCTGGAGCCCCTAACCCAGCCCCAGAGTGGCTGACACACTGGAAATACCTCCTGATGGGGTGAGGAGTGGCCACAGGAGTCCAGAACAAATAAAACCAATGGCATAAGGCCTATTATCCTAGGATTTGTGGTAGCTGGATCTACTCTGGGTCTAAGGTGATAGATACAATTCTCTCTTTCTCTCTCTCTCTTTCTTTACTTCTTCTTCTCTTAATTTACTTTTCTTGATATTTGATAACTTAATCCTGGATGGATTGGAATCTGCTAAGTCAATGCCTTTTTAAATGCTTTATGTTGATTGAATGTTTGTTTTAAACTTTTGCCAAGTTCCCTTATTTTCCAGAGTTTGACAGTACAAGTGTGTTATTTTGACTCCCTGAGAAACATCATAGGATTTTTCCCATGTGGCCTCATGGTATAAAATAACTGAAGGCCTTTTTAAAAAATCTGTTGAGCGGATTTTTGGGGCCTTGTATCTTTGTGATGTAAAACCCCTTCGATGAGCTTGTGAAAAGAGTCTCATGTCTTAGACCATCCCTGTAAATCTTAAAAATACGTGTGGATATGTCATTTGATGACATGGTTTAGTGGCGAACATGGTGATGGTGCTAGGTTGATGGCTGGACTTAGTGATATTAAAGGTCGTTTTTCAATGATTGTATGATTCTATGAGAAGAAGATATTTTTTTCTTTGACTCTAATGAGAAGAAGATATTTTTTCTTTTTTAATTGTAAGCTCTCCTATCAAGTGGGTAGGGCATTAAAATGAGGAAAAATTGAAAAAGAATTAAATTGCTGAGGAATAGCTACTGTAATCTCACACACATTTTTTTCAATCCTTTTCTATCTTATACCATGATCTTTGGCTTCTAGACAAAGAATATTTTATTTAATTAATTTCATTCTTTAATTTATATCTCTGTCACCATTTTCATTTAAGCTGCCTTTTGAATATTCATTCTCTTATTCTACTTTAAAAATCAATGCCCTTGTGGAAAACTCTATCCACTAGTGGCTCAGTCTCATAGTACTGCATGATGAACAACAGATGTTCAGCAAAATTGTGGTTTCAGTTCTCTGAAACTGCACAGGAGGATAGTTGCTGTGAAAACTACTTTTCATATGGTAACATAACAGTTCTAAATACTAATAACAGGATATAAAATATCCTTTAATCATTTCTTTAGCACACAGACAGTTAGGATAATGCTTCTGAATGAAACACCTATTAATTGCTGAGAGTGAGATTCACTTCACCTGCATAATGACTGCAAATTGCAATGGCAGCCTCTCAAAAATCACTTTCAGTGCTCTCAGGACTGCTACTATATTTGAGTGAATGCTGCTCTGTTCTTGAGCTGTCTTTCAAGCAAGGTAAATGCTGTGTGTTAAACTTAATTGGAGTCTCGGTTCTGCATACACAGGCCCTCTTCTGTGATAGTTAGAAGTGGTGAAGAGGTAGACTTGTGTGAATAATTGTAGTGGATTGACCTTGACTGGCTGCCCACCAAGGTTCTCTCTCATTCCCTCTCCTCATCAAGACAGTGGGAAGAAAATAGCAATGAAAAGCTCGTGGGTCAAGATAGGAAGAGCACTCGTGAGTTATCATCACAACAAAAACAGACTTGACATGGGGAAAATTTATTTAATTCACTTCCAATTAATCAGAGAGTAGAAAAGTGAGAAATAAAAACAAAATTAAAGATACCTTCCTCTCATCTTCCCTTCTCTGAGCCTGAACTTTGCCCCTGAACTCTCTACCTTCTTCCCGTGAACAGTACAGGCAGATGGGGAATGGGGGTTGTGTTCAGTTGGTAACCCTTTACTTCTGCCACTGCTTCCTTTTCTTGCTTTTCCCTGCTCCACTGTGGTGTCCCAGCCACATGAAACATCCCTTCACTGACTGCCCCAACATGTGTTATTCCCATGAACTGCAGTCCTTTAGGAGCAGGATGCTCCAGTGTGGGATCCCTGCAACAAAATTCTTGCTTCTGCTTGGGCTCCTCTTCATGGGCTACAGTTCCTGCCAGGAGCCATCTGCTTCATGGTCTCTCAATAGACTGCAGCCCTGTGGGATCTACCATGGGCAGCAGTGGAACATCTTGCCTCACCATAGTCTTTCTCACAGGGTGCAAGAGAATGTCTCTTCTAGGTCCTGCAGCACCTGCTCTCTCTCCTTCTTCTTTTACCAGGGTGTCTGCAGAGCTGTTTCTTTCACATATTCTCATTCCTCTCTCAAATGTTGCTGTGCAGTCCTTTTTTTTAACCTTAAATAGATTTTTGCCCTCATAGAGGTGCTACCAATGTCACTGATGGACTTTGACCAACTGTACATCTGTATTAGAGATGGCTGAAGCTGTCTCAGTCAGAAATAGGGGAGGCTTCTGGCTGTTTCTCATGGAAGTCATCCCTGAAGCCCCCCACTCCCAAGGCCTTGTCACATAACTAAATACAACGCACCGTGCTAAGGCAAAGACCTATTGCAATTAATATGTATGTAGAGCCCTTATCATCCTATCACAGATTAGCCTTTTAAAAAGACATGCTTTTACTTTATGTGCACATGTTCACAAAAGTGATAACTAATTGAATCAAAAATGTTTTTTTTCCAAAACATGATAGTTAAGATGAATTTTCTTGACTTTATGAAATAAGTCTCATAATATCTTCTCTGGAAGAGAAGGTTGTGCTGCCTAAAGACTCAGTACCTCTGGCAGCTTCACATTAAAATAGATTCATACTACAGCTTTTGCCAAAGTTAGCATTTAGTATTCCAGGGTCTCAGTTTGTACAATATGTCAGGAGAGGGAAAAGCCACTTGCTGCAATTGGAGCTGTGACAGAAGTGTCTGGAAGCTTTAGCTCTAACTGCATCAGGAGACTCTGGGATCTTCAGCTGCAGAGTGAAATCAATGCACATCTTAGTACACATCTCAGAATATAAATCAGTTCAGAAATACTACTTGTAGGGACTTCTTCAAAATTTCATTGCATTGAAATTATCAACAAATTTTTATCTCATTCAAGACTAAACTGTAATTTTTTCGCATACTGGAAAATCCTTGCTTTGGACATCAGTCTGCTGAAATGAATGTGAAAGAAAAGAAGACAGAAATTTAATTTTTCCCCAATTCCTTTTATTCTAAGATGTTTGGCTTATTCTATGAGAGCTGATATATAACCGCTCTTTATTTATTTTGAACTCTGTTTAGTAATCTCTAAAATATTCTGTTACAGTCTATTGATATGACTACTGCCTGGGATGTCAGCAAAAGTAAACAATAGCAAGGAACAAGCACTTGAATACAGCACACAATGACCTTAGGTCTAATTAATGCCGTGTTGTCAAAATTAGGAACAGACTGGACTTGAGATAATGATGACTAAATACATTGAGAACCTCATCCTTTAACTAGCAAATCTCAGCACCTGCCACGGGGAATACCAGAGTCGTTTACAGCATGTTTACCTGACCACTGGGTGGCACTATTAATTCACTTTTAGCTTTGAACATTACCAGTTTTCGTTTGTCTATTTCTTTGTTTTAATAATAATGAGAGGTTGTTTCTTTAAGAAGGCTGTTAAGACCAATTAAGTCACTTTAGAAAGAGAATATAGAAAGAAATCTGTAGTGAAAATCTTCATTGGGACATTTGAACATCATGTCTGCATGACTGTTCACAGTGTAGTCAGTAATGCCTTAACACACCAGTCAGTTCTATATAAAGTATTTACCACATGACATCAACCGTCAGTGCCCCATACGGGTCAAGAGATGCAACTATCATTTACTATTACATTTATTGTAAACTATTCTCATGAGAGAAGATTGTTGTATAGGGCTTTTGTAGACTTTAGTATGTAAGCAAACATAAAGTAGTATTGAGACTGACAGTTAAGAAATACTGCAGAAAAATATAAAGTGAATTTGTGTACCCCAAATAGGACATCTTTTCTCTACAGAATTCATATTTTTGCGTTATGCCAAGGCTCTCAACTCAAAGAACTAGGGGGAAAAAAAGGAGGATACAAACTCATGCCTCATTCCTTTGGCTTTGCTCTCACAACATTTAAAAAGGAATTATTAATATTATAAATAGTGTTCAAAAGGAAGCAGTACCAGATATAATCATCTTCTTTTGTACTTAAGAACTTCTGAAGGAAGAGATTAGCTTAACTGTTTAGAGATGAGGAAGTAAGGCCAACCTAGCTCTCTCTATAGGTGTTATCTCTATATAAAATAGTTCCTTGTATATCAAATGATTTTGAGAGGAAGCATAAGTTGCTTCAGTAGAGATACATTGCCTCTTATGGATTGTTGTAAGGACAGTGTCCTGCAGATGCATTTTGCAATGTGATATTAAGATCCTGCATGATAGTTTGTGATGGCTTGGAAATACTAGTAGCTGTTCTATTAAAGGAAAATAAGATAAAGAAAAAATGTCTTAATTAGTTCAAGATGTATGAATGTAAAAATTCCTGTTTTTGTGAGTTAAAAGGATCGTCTTTTTGATAAAAATTATTGTATTGAACTGTCAATAATATTTTGGCTTTTGTTCTCAAATGCGTTAAAGCAAACTCCTACAGTGTGTGATCTTCTTTCACAATGGAAGTAAAGCATGGAAAGGTTGTTTTCTGGGGCTATTTTTTTATTATTATCAAGAAGGAAATAGCTTCTTACAAGAGAATATTCAAGGAAAAAAATGCAGATGCTACACTACGATACTATTATTCTTTTTTTTTCACAACGTCAGTTTTGTGATAAATGAGTAACTATTTTAAATTTAACAATAGGATAATAATTTTACAATATGGCCAATGATCCATCTCAAGAAGAAATATGCAGCACAAAAATTCTGTATGGTTTTTATTGAATTATAGACATTTTCAATAAACAGTAGTATTTTAGGATTTTCTGCGCTAAAAGCCCTCAGTCCACTTATCACAGCAGTTACTCTCACAGAAAAGTATTTTCAAGTGTGTGATGCTTTTATATTTTTTTGAAGGAAAACATCTTCAAAAGCATGCTGTGGTAACCCAAAAATAGTTCTAAAATATTTGTTATATAATGTCTTCAGCAAATGACAAACCAGAAGTAAATTCTTCAGCTTGTCTGTGTACCTACTTGTACCAATCAGCTAAGTATTAGCTTACCCTGTTACACCTGCACCTCTCAAAGTAATATGTTTACAAAACAAAATGTTGAACAAAATGTTCTTTGCAATATGAAATGTCTTCACACTTGTAGCTAATATCCACTATCTTATGGAAACAAAAGAAGTGTTGGTAATATTCACTCACAGAAGCATTCCCTGTGCATACGTGCTTAATAATTTACATGAACGTAGGGAAAAAAACTTACAACAAGTACTAACAGCCCAACGTTCAATCAGGGTTAAGGCTTCTTATTTTGTCACCTGGAATTCTGAGAAAATCAGGTGACTGGACTCCACCTCAGATGCTGTACAGCAAAAAATGTTGGTATGAAGCAGTATTTCTAATACCACTGCAGCTAGTGAAACCAGCAAAACAACCGATCCCATTTTTTTTCATAAGCATAAAGTTGATTGCATTGAGCAAAGGGATCATGATTTCTGAGCCTTTCACTTTGAAAAATATTTACAAAACTTTGAATTCACATTTGTTTAGTGTGGATCACATATATTCTTAGAATAACTTATGTTTCTCTTGCTATGAATGTTCAAGTTATAAACTCTTCAAGGCTGAGAATATTTCGTACTATATGTACATTTAAGGTATTTATATATTTTTATCTGAATGGATGACCAACACAGAGAGCCATTTGACTTTGAAAACTGAAAAAAAAATAATATATATATACATATATTTTACATGTGAAACATAAGTAATATGTAATGACTGTGTACATGTAGTATTAAACTACTACATCCCTTTATCTCTTGGCACACACATATAAACCAACATACATGTAAATTATCTTCTCTTCCTTTGTGTTTATTTTACTTTAGCAATCTCCTTATATCTTGTATGTTATTTCCTTATTTCCTGAAGGTAATAGAAACATAAATATACCAACTATACCAGAACACCTATTTCTATGTATCAAAGCACGTAAAGTCAAAAGTGTTTTGTATGGTATAAGAAGTTCATGGATTTCTTATACCATACAAAGAAAAGGCTCTCTCTAATTCCCCAGGAGCCCTTTAGACCACTGAGATGTTGGTGCACACTACATTATCAGATTTATGTCCACTTGAAGTAGCCTTTGAGCTAAAACTAAGGCATTAGATTGAAGGAATTAGCAATTTAAAGTTATTGGTGTAACGATAATTAGCAACTGGCAGGTATCCAGTGTCATTACCAAGACACTGCTGTAGAGCAAAGGCAACAACTACCTGTTTTCTGCAGTGCCACGAACATGGATCTGTCTTTGCTCTAACAGCTTTTATTTTTAGCTTACATCTGCTTCCTAATAGCTTGAATCTTTCAGAGCTGTTCTCAAACTTGGACATTTTCAGATTTCAGTTGTTTCATCCAAATTCTAATTGAATTGTTAAAACTCATTTGCAGTGGCAGGAGCTATGGTTTTTTTTGGTATTGACTTTGGTTTTGTTTCTCCCTATACTTAGCCTCTCAGTGTTCTATTTTCTTCTGCATTCTTAGCAGTATCTGGTTATTAAATATCTACACTATCTATATTTCTTTTTTTAATTTTTTTTTTTTAAAGGAAACCCCACACTGGCTAAGGGGACTTTAAAGTTTTTCAGCTCTTCACAATTTGTTTGCAGAATATGTCTGGCAAGAAAAAGATACTAAAAAGGAGAAGTACTAACTTAAAACTGACTAATAAGGAGACTGGCTTTGATTTACCATGTTCTCAAAGCTACATCCGAATGTCCATCCTTACAGGTTGAAACTAGGTCTAGACCGATAGCATCACAATCCTTATGTGGTATATGCCTTCATTTTGTAGATAGGGAAGAAGAGTAAAGGAGTATTCTCAGGTCTAGTTCTTTTAATGGAAGTTAGCTACGCCTGGGGTAAACACTGAGGCTTGTCAGTAAGGAAGTGCTCTCACATCTTCATCACCCAAGAGAAACAATGCTACATCTAGAAACTTCAGGCAGCCTGTCAACTTCTGAATGCTGTCAGAGAACATGGGAAATGGAGACTGAAAGCTTGAAGATAGTTTGCGAATCTCTTAAAAGCTTAAAATGATGGAAAGGCCACAATCTTAGAACTGTCTCCTAATGAAGCAAGGTTAACTTCAGTAATTTTTGAGCCAAACAATGTAACTATTTTATGAATATTTCTTTTAAAAAGTCTCTTGATAAAGTATTAAAAAATACTGTTATATTTAATAGTGCCAGAGAATGCTCCTGAATATAGAATATAAGTATGTCATACTATTAACTGTAACAATGGTCCTTTAAAATGATTATGGCCTAGGCCAACATTCAGTCTCCCAGGCAATTCTTGAGCAAAGTTTGAGAGTTAACAGAGGCCATGGAATACTTGCAAAAGCTAGTTTGGAATTGTCAATCTTGTTTTGGAAATTAAGGAAACAAAGATACTGACAGGGTGTATTCTTCATCAGTTGGCTTCACTTCCAGAAAAATATACCGGAATTTTCTGGTGTCAGCATAGCCACTGATCCTGCGGAAAGCATTCTGGTAGCTGTCAGGTCACAAAATATTCATAAGAAAGGAAAAAAGTGAGATGCCAGCAAATTAAAAATGAGCTTTGTGGTACTGTAGTGATGGGATGGCTAAACTGAGAGATGAAGCAAAAAATTTGTGTTTATCTGAGAGAGAAAGCCTGTATGATGGAATGTCATATCCCTGTTTTGACCAGGACTATGCTATTAAGTTTTTGAGGACCCAGCTGCTGCATCTTCAGTACATCAAAGTGGCCTGGAGTCCTCCCTAGGGTCACCCTAATTTTGCCTGCTATGAGTGCCCTGCTCTTAGATAAGAATTTGTGGTACTACTTGAAATTCACAATTTAATTTCTGACTCTTTGATTATCTCATAAGAAAACTATTTCTGAATAAGAAGATAGCTGAACTCTTAATGCTGTAATAATTAAAGGGACTGAAGTATGGCATAGATTTCAATTCAAAAAGGTAGTTAAGCTAACAAAAATAATCTTCCAAAACTGAACGGAGAAATACTGTATTAATTTACTCTTGATGGTACTTGACTCTGTTTACAACATCAATAGCTGTTTTCTTCAAGCTACACTGAACTTTTTTTTTCTGTGCTTTGCCTGATGTAGGGTATTTTTGAAAGAAAAGAAAGAGATAATGGCGGACAGGCATAAGGGTGACATTTCTTCTAGTTCTGCTGGTGAAGAGTGCTAAATACTGGGAGAGAAGAGAGTGAGAGGAAACTTGAATTTGCTGTCCAAACTCTAAATCCAAAAGTTCAGGGGCTGTGCCAGACCTCAGAATTCATGACATATGGTCTACAAAGCTAGTTCTGTGGTAAGGTTGTGTATTTCTTTCTATGTGTAAATGCATGTACGTATATATTTGTATGTATATGTGTATATATTTACACACATACAAATGTATATGTGTAGTGCGAATGTTGTAAACAAACCGGTAAATATACACTGACCTTATACAGAGTAAATACGTGCTTCAGCAAATCCTTAGAGCTTTCTAAACAGCTTCTGTTCTGTGGGGTACTGCAAAAATCAGTGTATCTAAGGCATCTCTTTGATGCAAAATTAATCTTACTTGGTAAGATTAATTACTTACCATGTAATCTTACCTACTATGACAGGGGCATTGTGACCTAGAGATTTGAATAAAAAAATGTTTGGTTTCCATTCTGCAGAATTTTATTTCTGTCTACAACTTTGGACCAGTGATATTTGGAAAAAAGCTCCTATGACTCATGTAAGTATCCCAAGGTTAAATTAAACAAGTTTTATAACCCACTTGGAGGAAAAAATGGTAATCAAATAACAGCAATGTTTTTGAAAAAAAGTAAGATTTTCTATCATCTATTAAATTATGTATTTTTTTAATGATTATATTATATCCAGGAAAAGTCTCAGATTTTTTTTTTTATTTTATTTTTGTTCAGTTAAAGCACTTATAAAACTACCTTTTCAGCTCTTTCACGTTCCCCTCTGGAGTAGCAGTTAGGAACTCATGGCTTAAAATCAAGAGCAAAGTGCAGACAAATGAGTGATACCAGGGCTAAAACCAAAGTCTTAATGAACAGATTGCCTAACAGACTGGAGTAATAATCTTCAGAGTCACCATGCTGGCTTGCAGATTGCTGTTTTAAGTGGCTTTGATTATCACGGTGATTTGGCAGCAGTTCTTGAATTGGAATTTGGGCTTTGGAACCCAGATGTACTACCTGAGCCTAACTGAATTCTCCTGGATGGAGTGCACAAACATCAGAAGAAGTTCCTCTGGTTAAAGTTGAAGTCAAAAAACCAATACGACTAGTTTAGCATCAGAACTTGTTTCACAGGAAAAAAACCTACACAGCTGGTTAATTCCCCAAGAATAAATAACAAATCAACTGGTTAATTTACACATAACAATGTGTATTATAAAAGCACACTGATTGCTATTTATGATTCAAAGGGTGTTAATTTCTACAAAATCTTGGTATTTCTCTTTGAGAAATAAGAAGCTGATTAGCAGAGAAATTGGTATTGGTGAGGCATGCAAACACTAAGTGGTAAACCTGTTTTTACAGAGAAACAGACGGGAGGACATACGGCATCATAAAAATAAGAAAAAGATGTAATTAAAGGTCTCTGGAGCTTCAGGTTCTCACCTTCGCAAGAATAACATAGTGACTATCTGAGTTTTCCCAGTAAATAAAATTAGACCAGTAAGATAAAAAATGCTTATGTTGTTACTATCTTTTTAAAATGCATATGGAAGTTTATGGACCATGTAGGCATCATGAAGGTCAGGAGGACTTGAAAGCAGCAATTTGAGTGCACAGTGTTCTTAATACAGACACAAAACAGAAAGATGTTGATCTTTTTGGTCCCCTCTTCATTTTTCACAGGGAGTGTTGACATAGCTTTGGCATAATCAATCAAAGCAGACCATAACCTGATTTGCAGATACGTAGAAATAGTTTAGCATGTAATTGTTAATTGTGTAATTGTTAAAGGGAAAAGTGCTGTAAGCATAGTTCACTGACATTATAATAATGGCTAAAAAGAAAACCAGAAAATGGTAGAAAATAGTACCGGCATACATTGATATTTTGTGACTTTTAAACATGTTCTGCTCTTGTAGTTGGAGATTTGAAGGGCAAAAGATAATTTTTTTTCCTTCTGTAATCCTGAAGTGAAGGGAAAGGATGTGTTAATGCAGGCAGGTGGCCTATACATACTACTTATTGTGAATAATCCCTTGTACAGAAGGCAATAATTATGAAGTAAATTTGGCCTATCACAAAATTAGAAAAGTTACAGTTAGAATTAGACAAAAATATCCTCTACTACCAAGTACATTTGATGGGAAATATATGCTTAACTGTACACCACTGATATGAAAGCTAAAACAACGACACATCAGATAGGTTGGCAATTAAGCAGAAAGACCTTGACATTGCATGTAAATACTATTTATTTGAGCTGCATTAGGAAGTGCCTACTGGCTAAACGTGATGTATAGTAGGCTTGAATTGAAGTGGCTTACTTGACAATTCGATAGCTCTGAACCAGATGTGAGTGTGGCTTTATTGTAGATATGACCATAAGTGTACGTATTTGTTCTCAATCACAAGGTTAGTCTGATAATGAAGAAAAATGCAAATTCATAATACTGTAATTACTAAGTGAGTTCTTCATCAAGGTACTATCTTTAAACACGCACCCTGCATCTCAGTATAAAAGAAGCATGAATCTGACTAAATGGCAACGTATTGCAAATTATAGGAAGAATCAAAGGAATTGTATGTACTGACAGTGATGAATAGACATAATCCACCATCTCAGAAAATGAAGCAATGTGCAATCATCTCCTGTGAAAAAACACAACTTATCTTAAAAAAGAAGTTTGCATTTTTTCCTAGCACCTTTTCCAAAACAAATGGTTGAAAAGTGAATGTGAATAAGAAAAATAACACATTTCGGGATCTGTTTTAACTGATATGAATGGGAGAAAATGTAATTGGGTTAATCTAAGATATGTAAAACATTCAAATAAATTGTGAAGTTGAATTTCAAATACATGGAAAGATGCATAACTCTTCAGGTAAAAAAACCTTTAGATTAAATATCAGGGCTGAATACCACAAAATCACAGAATATGCTGAGTTGGAAGGGACCCATAAGGATCATCAAGTCCAACTCAGCCCTGCACAGGACCATGTCCAAGAGTCACACCATGTGCCTGAGAGTATTGTCCAAAGGCTTCTTGAACTCTGTCAGGCTTGGTGCTGTGACCATTATCCTTTCTTATACACAGTACAAAATGAGTAGTAATTCCACTGCAGATAGTGGAAGTTTATCAGGAAAAAAAACTAGTACAAACAGGATCAGAATCATGTCTGTAGCATCTAAAAGCATAAACCAGTCTGTAAGCTTGTTTAACATATGACAGGGCTAGAGGCAATTTGGAGTCTGCCAGCACTGTTCCCCCTGGAACATGAGAAATAGCTAGATGCTACTGCTCAAAGATCATTTCCCACAGTTTAGCATATAGTTTAAACTTTATAAAGAGAATATGCAGCATAACATATTGCTTTTTTTTTTATCTTTAACTTCCATTATTTAGCATGTATCCATACGAGCATGTTTCTTACTAACATAACACGTAAATCCTAACTTCTTGCTGGTCCGCAGGTTACCTGCTGTTTACATCAGTGCCAACAGGATTGGACCATGCAGTGCCTTATACAAGCAACGTTGTTAGAACTAGCAAAGGCATTAGTGAGGATAAGAACCTGTTGTTTGATTCTGAATGTTCCCTTTTCCTCAAAAAACAACAGTTAATCCTTTGCCAGGGAAAAAATGTCACGAATGTATTTTTGTCAATATTGTGAATGTAAATCTCTATTCCTTCTTTTTTGATCTAACCTAAACAACAGCCTGATTATTTTACGGGAAATTACTTGAACAGTTTTACATTGCAATTTTATTTGAGTTGATTATATTTTATCTGCATCTTTTATAGCTTTTCTCTCAATTAGACTATCAAAAGTTTTGTATATATGCCCATTCTAAAAGTGTATAAATTAGGGATTATTCAAATAAACCAAAAAATATAAAAAGACCTTCTCATAATGCTACCATTTGGAAAAAATATTTTTTAATATACTGATTTTTTAAAAAATATATTTATTGTCCATAAGGGATTACAGGCATATTTGAAGGACCAGAACAATACTCTCATATTTAATCCTCACAGAAGACAATCTTCATGGCTATTTTCACAGATAAGATGAAATACATTTTCTGAATTGAAAGTATCATTCATGCTAGCTCACATAGTTAAACTGCCTATATCTTGGACTGTCAACATTAGAGAAAGGATCAGAATGTAAGGGTAAGTCCTCTCTTGTCATGTTGCTGAAAGAGCTTTTTATTAAGACAAGTTAAAAGACCTAAACAAAGAATTTCTGTAAACTAGAGTAAATAAATTTTTTATTTCTGTGTATTTCCATTTTCTTCCTAATTTTGTCAAAAGCAGCATTTCCTGGGTTGGCATCTCCACTGCTAAAAAATCTTATGTAGATCCTTTAATTACACTTCTCAAGGACTGCCATATTAGTCCACCATAAACTCTCGTACAGCTGATGACTCAGGGTATTCTGAGTGATAGTATTCACCATGCACTTTTTGCTTCTTTTTTTTTTTTTTTTTTTTTTNTTTTTTTTTTTTTATAGATGAGAACTACAGAAAATAAATTCTAATGGGAAAAGTCTGTGAAAAGAAAATCCTACCAATTTTGCATCTGCATTAAAATCAGCTTAAGGGCCAGCAGTGTATTCATATTACATCAATGGGAGACATGAGCAAGCAGAACTGGGACCTAAAAATACTTCTGTTGACAATAGGACTGAATGTTCTTCTAAAATTACATTCTTTTAAATCACTAGAATTTCCATTTCTGAATGTCTTATTCACTGACTAATTCCCTCAGTTAGTACAGATTGCAGTGGGAGGGAAAAAATATGTTTAATTTCTCAACTATCTTTGGAGTTACTCAAGGCATCACCTAACTTTTTTTGGCTTTCTTCCTCTGATAGGCAGACTAATGAAACTTCTCCCTTAAAAATCTCTCTATAAGACATAATTTTTAACCAGTACCTTGTAGATACTTGTGAAACTATTTTTTCAAGGCGATCAGAATGACTATGAAAGCCTGAGACTACAAAACTTCCCTTAAATAATGTCTCCATGCTCTAAAACTAGGAAACAGACAACTATTCAAAATGTATATTTCACAAATAGAAGATTACCTGTATTCTAGCGAAAGACTAGAAAACTGAACAAAATCTTCTCAGTAAAATGAGCTTTGTTCTTTTTAAGCTATGGGAAATTTGTGTTTAGCAATGACACAACAACTGCATGACAATCTGTTGTCCCTGTGTGGTGTAAATGTCAGAGTCCCAAGAAGATACCTGCAGAAAACAAACAAACAGAAGTACTTTACAGCAAAAATTAATGTAGAAGATCTCAAAGGAGCTTTCCCCAGAAGCACTTTTAATATTTACATCAATGACTCTCAATTTCAGAATTGGGCAACTGATGAGGGTGGCCATCTCTGACCCAGAATACTGCATCTGTTTGTTACCATAATTTCTACATCTGGATATTATTCTTCCCTGGTTGTTTGGTTTATTTGGTTTTGTTTTTCAAGAAAAGAGGATACTTTATCCAAAAGAAATTATTTAAATGAAGCAATAATGATTAACTAAAGAGAAAAAACAAAACTTCACTTTCCATTCTAGCATGAGCATCATCACTGTTATATCTCAATTACTGCCTAGAGACAGCAGCTAAAATTACCTCCAGGTCTTCAAGCTCAGTTATGAATGTAACTCAATCTATGGTGTTTCCAGATTGGTGAATTGGACCTTGAGACATTGTTTGATATTATGCACTCTGGGATTTTCTTTTCATACAGATGGTTGTGGTTATCATAATGCAAGTTTATGAGAAATATCTTTTGAATGTTTTTATCACTTCTGCCAGGGAAGAAATTACAACAGTGGTATAGGATAATAAACCTGAAAAGTGTATAGAAAGACATCTTTTATCATAAAAATATATTTTAAAAATATATAAAAATATGTTTCTGAGTTCAGTGGAGAGGAGCAAGACATATATTCACTGTAGTTAAGTAAGAATAATGTTTGACAAAGTCACCCATTCAAGTATGTTACAATATTATTTTAAACTAAAATAGCAGTGGTTTGTATCCAAAAAGTTCCTAAGATTTTAGGGAATCATTCTAAGAATTTTAATCTGCATTTTGGTGATTTTTTTAAGTACTACAGTAGGCCTCTTGAGTGCAAATACACATGTAATATTCCAGTAATAAAAGTACTGGATTCCAAGACATAATTGAGGAAAGTTTTAAATTCTAAAAGCTGCTTCCTGTTTATTGACATATAATAATTACATATATAGCAATAAAAATAGAGCAATAGAAATAAAATAATAATAGTTCATTAGCTTCTGTTAAAAAAACCAAACTTTTTTTTATTTTAAAGATCTTTCTCTCGAATGATTTTCCATCTACTTAAACTATTCTTAGTATCTTTAAGGACAGAATGTTGTAAAACGTTTTTAGTCTTCTAAAACAAAACTGCAGTTTACTATTATCTTGGGATAATATCTTTTGTGCCTATAAAAGTTTCTTTACCCTTTGCATACACCTTAGCTTTTAATTTGGAAAGCTCTTGTTGCAATTACAGGTCACAGAAAAGAATGGAATTAAAGAGAAATCCTGGACTGAGAGGAAATTCAGATAGATGGGGAAAAAAATCACAAATTTTTGAAATTTCACATTTTTCAATTATCTTCTGGAAAAGAAAATGTAAGGACAACAATTATGTTTTCCTGTCTTTTCATAGCTTCATGAAGAACACATAAATCCAATGCAAAAGGAAGAGCAATAAAACCAAATGAAAGTTATTGAGTGTTACCATACTGCATTGCTCTGAAATGTCATAAACTCTTTTATAAAGACAAATTTCCCCTCAAGTGCAGTAATACAGTCAGACTGGAAAACAAAACGATCTTTGGTTTATATATTTCTTACCCTCAGAGGAAAAATACCAAAAGGAGTTCTGATGCTGTTCATAACAGATAAAAACCTTCCAGAGGGGAAATTTTCTCTTTAGTGCTGGTGCAAGGTAGAATTGGAAAGCAATACGAGGAGTAATGGACAGAACAAAATGAAATCAGATTTTAGAGAAGAGTACTTTGATGTGGTTTTGTTTGTTGTTTTTTTTTCCATTTACAATGTTATCTTTTTATTTCCCAAGCTCTGACTTTTGCAGGATCCTCCTCTCTCTTGAGCAAGTGAAGTTTGTTTGTGTTTTTATTCCTGTGCTGATTCTGCAAGCTGCTATTGATTAGCTTACTAATGCAAAAGGCTTCAGATGTAATCTGTAAAGGTTTTATTTTGTTCTTTTTATCTCTTGTATAATGGTTATGACCCTGGAGTCATTCCAAGTTCTGATACTTCTTTTGAAGATCATATCAATCACGTAATTAAAGTGTGTTCCAACCACATTTACAAGTCAGCTAGACTGACAGCCATGATCTTTGGGCCACTCACTGAAAATCAGTGTTTCTACTGATGTAAAAATACTGTTTCCACCCTGATTTGACTTGTAAATATTTTTTCTAGACGTTATTTCTTGGGATCTTTTAGTTATTACTTGTAGCAATCAGCAGCTATTACAAACCAACTAACTAGATTACAAATTGTATTGCATTATGATTTTCATACTCAGAGAGTTACCATGATGCATGCTAAAATACAAATTCATTTCAAGATGACCTTTAAACTGCCATATCATTAATAAGTATCCCATCAATTTTGGTAAGAGAAGCTCATGACGAGTAACAAAGGCAAATAACTAGTGAGAACAGTGATGTTTCATGAACCTTTGAGGACCAGATTCAGACAAGTAAGCTGTTTTTCCCCTATCTGAATAAGAGTGAGATTATAGGCTGAGACATTCAAACAGCAATAAGACAAAGGACCTATTAGAGAAGCATGTCTTTCCAAAGAGGTAAAAGGAAGATTAGAGAGGCACTCTGAGGAGTCTCAAACAACACTAGATGTCCTCCCATAGACAACTACATCAAATTCCCCATATCTTGTTTTCTATTGACATAGTTTCCCATGGCAATAGTTGTTGTAGTAGTGACACTTCTAAACCAAAAATTGTTATGGTGCTTACTGCTCTTACGTCGACCCAAGAATCAAAATGCCAAGCATCACAGCCCTCCTGGCAGATATCTTACTAAGAGAAAGAAAAAATAAAGGCGTGATTTATTTAGTGTTAATTTTCCCCTCTAGGCAACCTAGCAGTCATTTTTGGTCTGCAAACAAATTTCTATAAAGTTTACTCAAAACACTAAGATGTCAAAATCACTGTGGATACAAAACAATTGCAATTTTGTGGTGGTATTAATGAGGGAAAAAAAATAGAAAGATCATTTGAGTAAGCAGTATTTTTACTTCTCTCATCTATTCTCTTTTTTCATATCTGTTATCTCATGTTCTTCTGTATGAACTGATGACTGGAGAACTATTCTCATACAGGAAAACTAAAAAAAACCCCAAACCACAGATGCGATCTTTAGGTCATGCAATGTGTATTCTGCTTGAGCAATACATGACACACCTTATGAGCATATTAGTGCTTGGAGTGTTCAAGTCAATACCTAGATGTCTAGTGTCATGCAAGATGCTATGGGATAGCAAAGATATCCACAGTAAATGTGACAAAGGACAAGCTTTCTGGGATGTAGCTGGATATGAGTTGCAATATTTTTTGTCACCTCAAAAACCGTAAGGCACCAGTGTGTGGGCAATTGAATTACACTCCTAACCCTCTGGGTAAAATTTTAGATTTTCTTAAAGTTGGATGTTCAACATAATTTTAGGCACTGTTAGGTATCTTGCCAGTTCTCCAGCTGTTATTCTGACAGATAACAATTTTCCCTTAAATCCTGTGTTCTATCTTCCAGCCCTTTGAAGATACATTCAGTTTTTTTCTGAAATGGCACTAAAGCTGCCTATCTTCAGGTCTTAATTTGAGTGTTTCTGTGGGAGCTGGGTATCTGAGTATCTACTCTAGTCACTGGGGTAGTTGGTCAAGACAGTTAATAAAAGTGTCAGTTCAGCTCTTCAGAGCGAGATTAAGTGGCCTGAACACAGGTATTTACTGCCATTTGAAATGTCCTAGAATATCCAAGAACTCAAGTCGTGATGAACACATATGACAGAATTTAAAGAAAGGAAACTTTCTAAAATTGATATATGTTTCCACAGATGTACTAGCTGTCTTACTGCTTATATTGAGGACTATAGCATATTTTTGAGATTGTGCTTTCTCTTTAACTATTCCCACTATCCCTTCTCAATATAATGACTTTGCAGGTGTGGGGAAATTATTCTGATGAACTATTTAAACTACTGATTTTATATAAACGTAAAATTAAAAGCAATCTGCATTTTTAAAGAATCTGGAATAAAAAAATTCAGTTAAGCAATTTGACTTCGAATGCAACATGTCATCAGGCACTATTCTGAGATAAAGACAAGACTAGAACGTGTTGAAGTAAGTGCAACATGCTTGTGACTGAGTCTGCAGCTACCTAACAATAACTCATAGAAAATATTTAAATTATTACATTCAAAGGACTGGAAATATTATTTTGCATTTGTTAACTCTTACTCAGAATCACAGAGAACAATACTCAAAATCTAAAGCTATGACGCATCTGTTGAAATAAAATTCCACACTCTTTAATCCAAGCACTGGACAGAACACATTTTATGTATAGTCCAAAGTAGAACATATACATACTTAGATTTATATTTTAAACACAACCAAAACCATTGGGTTTTAGAAGAATGTTAGAAGAGAAAAAAAGTCAATCAAGGACAAATGGGAGGCATGAGTCTAATACAAGACTTTAATTTAAAGTCTTTTAGAATATTTTCTGGATAATTTGTTAGACAACCCTCAACAGGAACTTCTATTATTTACCATCACCCAGAAGTTTTCTAGGAACAAGTGTGAATAGAATTTCTTTAGTCACTTTGTGATTATAGTAGTGACATTGACAAACTATGTCCTTGGCAGACAACGGTGATGATCAAGCTACTTTTTTTCTTGACAATTTATCATATTACAACCCTCTCTGGAAATCACAAGTTATTGTTTTTTGGTTCCCTAAACCTAATATTGTTCGTTGCAAACATTAACTTTTTTTTAATAAACAGTTGCTTTATACTATTGATTTTTATTTTTCAGCAAACATTTATTATATCTGTGCCACTGGTTTTCCACTAAACAGTTGCATGCTGCCCATTCATTTTACTTTAGTATGTAGAAGTATTATATAGCATATAGAATTCAGTAAACTCATAGTCTGAACTGAAAAATACAAAGGACCCCATTCTTTACACATCCCCAGATAAATGAGACCTTAAACTATCATATTAAATGAATAAAAATGATACAATAAAATAAAATATTATACATAAATAAAATGTCCATAAATAAAATATATTAAAATAATTATGAGGCAAAACAATTCTCAGATCAAGACAGACTTCCTGCAGACAGTTTAAGGGACTCTGTTTGCTTCTTCTGTACCCAGAAGAGTTTGATGTATATTGCGATTAAATAGATAATAATTTTGGACCCAATGTGAAGGAAGATAGAATAACTATTAATAAATACATCACAGATTTAGCATCTTTGACAGTAAGTACAGTATTCAGAGTTATTACATAAAAGTTCTTATTTGTTACTTGGCTAAAGTATGACATTAACATTGTTAAGCATAACAACAAATTAAACTTACTGAACTATTTTATTTTTTATGCTTTTTTCAGAGACAACTTTCATTTAATTAATATAGAAGATGGGGTTACATTGGACATTAAATCTTTATAATGACAAATAAAAGTATTTTAAATAATGTATAGCAAAATATTTCCTCTTTCACGTGAAGTGATTTCTCCTTAACTATTAAAAAAAATGTGGCTGTACACACTTTTTACCTTGACAAATGGTCTTAAGCATTTGTCTGTTCAGTCAACGATCCTTCAGGTTAGACCTTTAACTTATTGTAGCACAAATAGTGTTTGAGAAGTGTTGCATTCACATTTGTTATCTCATGGTCATGAGTATTTCATAAACAACTTGTTCCAAACCTAAGGAACTTTCTGAATAATTTATATTTCTTTTTTTCCCTGAAGAAATTTCTATGACAAGAAACATATTGTCTCCTTTAGTGTTTTCTGATCATCTCCATTTGCTGGGGGAATGGTTTATGGGCAAGTGCTTTGTAACAGCTCTTAAGATACTAGGAAAAGAAAATATTCTTTCTCTCATTATTCCTGCTTACAAGCTCTCTCTTTCCAACTGAAACCAAAATAAAAATGAAAGCATGCAAGCAAACAAACGAGTGAAGAAGCCCAAAAGATAACTTATAACATTTCTTGAGTGATTTGTAGCAATCTTCTACATAAAGAAATTTATGGCCCAAGCTATGGTTTAGCAAAGTTTCATGTGACCCAAAAATGTAGGGTTTTTTATATTTTCAGACTTTCAATATTCATTTTTTTGCAGTGATAGATAGAAGTTATTTGAAATATTAATGTAGATCTTAAGCACCCAGGACTAAAAGCTCTTGAAAAGTCCTCAATCTCATGCATTGTCTCATTCAAACAAGTTTAATATATTGTGGGGTAGAATTCTCCTCCTGCTAAGGTCCCTAAAAAGAAGGTTTTTTACAAGTAATTTTCTCCTTAAGGTCTTTGTGTAAATGCAGTAACATCAAATACAGATACAAGTCCTGAAGAAGGATCAGTTTCTCTCTACATGAGCAATGATTTCTTGTGTACAGGAAAGTTTATAGGCCTTGGGTCTTAGATTATGTGCTCTGCTAGAATAGAAACAGTCATTAGCTTTAGCTGTTCAGTCTTAATGCCTCTAATAATTTATCAATTTATTGCTTATTTCTCTGTGGCACATAGTTTTCATGAGTAATTGTTGTTCTAACTACTCTTATAATCTTCACTGGGTTAACCATGCAATTATTCAGAAATGTCTATTGGCCTGATGGTAATTTGACATGATGCATTTTAGAGCTGAGCTGTATCTGTGCTGATTGAAAAATGCAGTTGACCAAAAATACAATATCAAAATATTTATAGATTGATTTACATGTTTTTTGTTAGTTTTTTTGGTTGGTTGGTTGGTGTAAGGTAGAACATACACAGGTATTCTTCCCAAGAATGCCAAGGCAGTTGGAAGGATTAAAAAAAGGGTCTATTTCAGATGCACCAGGCCCGCAGGGGAAAAGGCAAGTTCCTGCCCTCTCAAGGTCCCTTTGTTCTTTTTCCCAGCCTTCCCAAGGCCTCTGTGTATGCCTGTTAGGGCATTTCCTCTCACATATCAGAGAGACTGAGGACTTCTCTTGTTATACGGGGGAGGGGGCAGGGAAGGGGGGGTGGGTGCTGAGGTTGTGGGGGAAGCATTGAAACT